>OX451207.1:38283902-38470716 GCA_949628255.1 Macrophya alboannulata | reverse complement strand
AACTTCGACTTTTCAGATTTCTGCAGGTTGCGCAAAGAACAAGATATACAGTTTAAAATACTTGAATATCAACAAGTTGATTTAGAAAATGACATATTGCGAGCCTAATATTGCGTTGGTTAAATTAGTAAACGAACGTATTATATGTAAGAAATAAAAACGAAATTTATTAATCGCCTTATATCTTCAATACATATTGTTTCATTTGAAATGGTACACAATTTATTTATGCATACAATATAATATCTAGAGTAAAAATTAATATACAGCTGAATATACATGTACAAAAGAAAATAAATTTTCTCAAATATAATAAAGAATTTATACAATATAATTGTAGAACAATTGAAGGCCTGGCAGATGATAATCAATAACTCAATTTAAAACAGAATATAATATAGAATACATAGATACTAACGATACATATGTATATCTTAAAGCATTGAGATTACGTAATACATTCAATAATTCCGAACAAAAAACATATATTATACAATAAATAATATTGTTTCGATAATTTGCATATATTTTGTTGGTGGATATAGGTATGTTTATATATATAATATGTATAAATAATGTATTTGCGAAAAAGGAAAAAAAATTTTCGCCTAGGAATGATGATTATGATAATTTTCCGAAAGGTCCTCAATTATCTCGACGATCGCGCTCTGCCCTCTCTATGTATGTAAAACGTATTTAATATGTTATCTAAAAGCTGTTTCCGACAAATATATGTATATATATAAATATATTATCTAACAAAACAGCTTATTATCAATAATTATCCTACGTGTATTTATTCATTTAGTTATTTATGTGTTTCCCTTTAGTTATTATTTGTGACAACATGTGAACAACAGTCGCTTGAATGAAGGAAAAATAATACCGTGTTAAAAATATTACGCGTTACAAAAAATTGTTTCGAATTGAAAATAAACAAGAAAATAAACAAAAACAAAAAAAAGTCCATAAATTTGGACCAAACACGATTTTTAATTAACGAACGATTTCTTTTCGACACCAACATCCAAAGATTTTATATGAAAAGAATTTTTTTATTTCAATTTCCTTTTAGGTTGATATATTATTTTTTTTTTATTTGTTATCAAAGTCTGGAAAATGGAAATGGTCCCGTTTTAATAGACAGCAAATTCTTTAAAAGATATTTCTCATTTTATAATTTTAATTTCTGTCCCTCCCCCACCCCGTAAAAAGATCTGGGTGTGCGAAAGAAATACACAAACAAGGTGTAAAATACCACATGAATTATCAATATTAATATAATATGATATAATATAATAATCAAGGTATTATTTTCCGTATAAATATTAGCTACGCAATTCGACAAGTGAGAATAATAAGAAATTGGTGCATTTCGTTTTGGGACGGGCAATGATTATTAGTGCATTGAACCCCTAGTCCTTTGTCTCTATTATCATTGGGTGTTTAAACCCTATCTAATCCGTCATTAGAAATTAAAGCTAATTGATTAATTAATGACAATATCTAGAAAAGTGTGAACATTAAAAAATCTATTATTACATGTATAGTAATCCTGTTATTTAGTTATCATCAACTTGGTAACAATCAATTTTTTTTTTTTTTTTTTCTTTAAGGCGTTTTCGATGTCTGATATTCATTTATTTTTATTAATTGTTCTATTTTTTTTTTCGTTCTATTTTTGTTTAATTTTTTTTTTTTTTTTACTCTGCATTCTACTACGATCTTTTCAATTTATTCACATTCCTTTTCTCCGTTTTCTTGAAAAACTATGTGATGCTAAAATTGCATGGTATATGACGGATTAGTCGCTTATTAAATGTCTTAGACAAAACTTAAAAGATCTCTATACCGCTTTGTTTAACATACATATTAGGGTGGGCCAAATAAATTGACTATATTTTTTCTTATGTTATCAAAAAGCCCTTTTCAAAAGATGTTCTTTATGATCAAATAACAAGCCTCGGAAAATCTGAGCTCTTAATTTTAATATTTCGAGGTCGTTCATCGCGATTTTCTATTTTCCATTTAAATAACACGGGAAATGTTCTCGTGGCACACTTCGATTTTTATATCTCAAGTACTAATCTACTTAGAAAGATTCTGCAGAACTACTTTTGATCAGAATTGAACGCTCTGGAAAAAAGGTCTCTTGGTCGTTTTCGACGAATCTAACTGTTTCCAAGTTAGTCGTGGTTAATTACCATTATTAACCGATCACCAACTTCGAAACAGCTAGATTTATCGAAAAAGCCCTTTTGTTTTTTAGAGTGTTCAATTTTGAACAAAAGTAGCTACGCAGAATTTTTCTAAGTAGAAATTCGCGATGAGCGTTCTCGAAATATTAAAATTAAGAGGTAAGATTTTTCGAGGTTTTGTTATTT
Organism: Macrophya alboannulata; assembly: GCA_949628255.1. Taxonomy (NCBI): domain Eukaryota; kingdom Metazoa; phylum Arthropoda; class Insecta; order Hymenoptera; family Tenthredinidae; genus Macrophya; species Macrophya alboannulata. Next base: position 38,468,332 of record OX451207.1, on the reverse strand, counting down.
GATTATAAAAAACAAGTTTTTAAATGGCCCTTGTGGAGACAAAAAAAAAAAAAATAGCACACATACAATCATCAAAGCGTATAAAGATCTATTAACGTATTTTCCAACTAAGCTAGCTAAATTTAATATACAACGTAGTAGTAAATAACGCAGATACAAATAGATTATAGGGTATATTAAAAGAAAGAAAAAAAAAAACAATCTATTATACACACGTATATTGTCAAATATTTGTCAAATCAGGTATAGGTGTATAATATATATGCAATTTTTACTTAAACACCCCTGTGTTTTGCTTTTTCTATTTTTTTTTTTTTTGTTTTTTTACCCAACCTCGCACGTATGTTTATATGTATATAAATATCTTTCGTACGTATGTGTACATATAAGACACACACACAATCGCACACAGACACACACAAACAAACACACACATACATACATACATACGTACGTGTATGTATGCAGATAATATACAAAAGGTAATAAGGAGCATCTAGTCTAATGTCATTTGGCAATTAAAGCCATACTTACAACCTGTACAACGATGTACAGGGATTAATTTATTTAATCAAATTATATAATAAATTTATCAATTAATTAATTAATTAATTATTAAGGTTTCTAATATCTATTATACATTTGTTCAAATAAATAAACAGCTATCACATTTATACACGCTTTTCGTTTCAATCATGTTTTTTTTTCGTTTTTTTTTTATTTTATTTTTTTTTTTAATCCTTTTATCTATTACTATTATATCCTTATTTATTAATACCTTTCAACTAATGATAAAATTAATGATCCTAATTGATCTCGTGGGACTAGGTCCGTGATCGATATGAACTCTTTTTAAACGACACAAGCTTTTTGATAATGAAGCTCTTTTAATCGAAGAGGGGGGAAAGGGCCAGCTTTTAATGGCTTAACTAAATAATTTACACGTAATTCAAAAATTTACAGTTATGTATATATTCCGGAAGCCTATTCAGGGCTAGAAATAAGTTTAAGTTAAAGCTTTAAAGGCGCATTTTTTTTTTTTTTAGGCTGCTAACAAACATAAAACAAAAAATAAAATACCTTTACGTCTAGGTAATATCTTTTTCGAAAGTTCAGACGATCTCTCAATCATTCATATATCCTTTTTTCTATATGTATATACAATTTTTTTCCGTAGAAAACAATTCGAATTTGACAAAAGATCAGAGTTATGTTACTTACAAGAAAAAAAAAAAAATGATCTGATACAATAATCTGGAATTTTTTTAAGCGCAAGTTTTCCAGTCGATACGCCAAAGCGTACAATTGAAAAAACAAAAACTACATAAATGAATGAAAAAAAACGCAGCTCGAATTGTTATTTATTTTTATTTTTTTCATCAATAATTATATACCTAGTATCAATCACTTCATTTATGCGTCCTTTCTAATGTCTTGATTTCCTCCTCAAAATAATGATACGTTATATTTCTTTAGAGAAAATAAATCCTGCTCAATAATTTATAACGTAAATTGAATAATGCACTGGTATCCTGATGTAGAGAATCGAGAGGTTACCTTGACAATTAACTCTATAATCAAATAAAAAGAAACTAAAACGATGAAAGTCTGCAAACACCGGAATCCACCAAAGTTGATTTTTATTTTTAAATTTAAATTCGCAATCCCTATAGTTTTAAAACCAATTTAACTTCGTATAATCCAACGGTCGACATCATTTTTTTTTACAGTTAAAAAATGATTTTAATAACGTGAGATTATTCGATGATCGAATTTTTATCGTAATTCAACATCGATGACAAAAAAAATCAGAAAGAAAAAATAACTTTCGGCGTAAACGAGCGACATTACTTAACCAGTTCAAAAACGAAAAAAACTGATCAAAAGTTTCATACAGTAGTAAAACCGACTTTGAAAACTTGATTATAGAATTAACTATCTTGCGCAGTTACGTCAAAGCTATCAGCGATTTTAATACCAATACGTCGATCAGTTTCTTAGTGCAATTATATTTGCACTAAGTATTTTTCAGCTCTGGTGTTCTATAAAACACCTGTGTGTTTCTGTCTGGAATAAAATCGTTGGTTGAACCATAACGATATCCCAAACATGTCTCAGGACTCCGGAGAATTCCCGGACATATACAGTCTTGTCCAACACTGAGATAATAAAATATAACTCAGTTTTCCTTTAATAAGAGAGCTTTGTTTAACTCTTTGAATGAACGTTTGTCTTCTGGGCTTTCTTTTTACGTGCTGCCAGCATGTCGTAGAATGGATTGTGTGATATACTCTGCCTGAAAATTGAAAATGGAAAGGAAATGTTAAAAATTTGTTTTTTTTTTTATTTCAAATTTCATCCACCTTGACATTCACAGATCAAGTTTAATAAAGGAAAAAGTCGTTTTCGCAAAGTGTAAATTTCTTTAAATTTGTAAGAAATATTCTACATTGATGTAGTTTCTGGCCAAAATATTAATTTTCGATGAATATAATTTTTCGATACAAAAATCTTTTAATTCAAGCCATTTTTTTTTTCTTCTTGTTTTCTAGTAATGTTGAGAATAAAAAGTGCATTACATGCTGTTTAAAATAGAAGACGGATTTTATTTCGATACGTTATCGGTTTTTCCCAAAACTATATCAATGTAGAATATTTTCTGCAAATTTGAAGAAGTTCTGTTCAACGTTATACGACCAGGATTCTATGACGAGAACTTTTTTTTTGGTAAACTCAATTTAATGTGAAGCAAAGTCTATAAAGAAAAAAAATCTTGAAATGATATCAAAATATGTCTTGAAAATACTTGTGACTAGCCTGTGAAAAAAAAAAACCTGATTGAATGGAATATTTCTTATAATCGTACAAGTGATTTGAAGATGAAAAATGATTTTTATGATTATATTATGTAGAATGAGAATTTAACTTACCGAACACACTTTATCCATTCATCTTTTTCCTCGTCCGTTGCAGCGGACATCCTGTATACAGTGTGTTTTCCTTAACAAAGAATATGAAAATTAGTTACTGTGCATATTGTTTTACTTTTCTCTTACTCTTTCTTATTATTATTATCATTATTATCAGTATGAAATTTTGTTGCTTGTATATAATTATGCAAAATGATAATTCCTCTATTTGTTTTTACTAAACTCACCTTCGACAACTTTCCCTTCGCTGTCAGTCTTGCAAGCTTTGATAAACTCTGAACCAGCGGCATAGAGTTCAAAGCAATGCGGTTTATGACGATCCTGTACCTCACGAACCTGTATATTTTCTAGGGGTATTATTCCCCGCGGTTCTTTGTCAGTGGTATACTCAAAGTAGTATAAACAATTATCGTTTAATATGAACCAACGTCTTTTCCAACTTTTGTATCTTCCACCTGTAACAATGTTTCAATTCATAGTTTTAGGAATAAACGTTTAACACTCTTCATTAATTTACCTGCTGGCTCCGTCAGGGCAGCAGCAGAGGGACAAAGCATATTTCGTGAGTACATAATAAATGGTTAAACAATCTTATGAATCATTAATTAAACAACGATACACGTATTAATCTATATATATATATATATATATATATATATATATATATATATATATATATATATATATATATATATATATATATATATATATATATATATATGGTATATCAACACCGCTATTTTTCAGGCAGCTTTAGTTGCTTTTTATTCTTAAACAAATACAAATAAAAAAAAAAAATGAAAAAATTGCTTCAATCATGCAATGAACGTGCTAAAACTGTACACATTGAAACTGTTTCATGAATTTTTTTTGCTTTTTTTTTATTTTACAAAAATTTTAACTAAAAAAAAAAAAACAGAAAAAAAAAACTTTACAATAATCATAATAATTTGCAAATAATAAGGGAGCAAACGACGAGCTTTTTTACTATGCATATAAATATATACATACACAATTTATTTCTTGTATATATATACATATAAGCTTGAATTTATTTTAATTTACCTTGCTTCCAGAGCCATCCTTCTTTGTCAGGATTGAAGAACGTGTGCATCAAGTCGTTACCATCGTCTTCAGGTATTTTGAACGGCTCAGTTTTGATACTCTCGTATAAACTCTGTAACGATAAATTGTTTTTAATTTCATCTACATATAGTTTATACGCAGAAGCGTTGAACTTGACAATGTTTATTTACGATATAGCTTATTTCATTGAAAGAACAAACAAAAAAACAAGAAGAAAAAAAACAACGAAGAGAAACGAATGATTAATAGCAAAAAAGTTTTCTACTTTTAATCCAAACGCAATTAAATCAAATCGATTAAAATGTAAACGAGTCAAACTCAATGACGAGGCTGTTTTTTGTTTCTTATTTTTTCTCTTTAAAGAGCTATAATTGTTTAATGAAGTTAAAAGTGAATCTTGAATCTGAAAAAAATAAGAAGAAACAAGAAACACAGCAAGTTATTAATTTTAATAAATTTGTATAATGACTCGGCGATCAGGAAAATATCGTTCAGATTTAAATAAAACTATCAGAACGTTAAATATATCAATCGTGTTTGTCACCGTATATGCATAAAGAGACTAATATATACTGACTAAACTTGACTTACTATACTACGACCGTATACCTATATTGTGTAAAAAAAATAAAATAAAAAATAAAATTGCTTCTGTTTGAATAACACGACGTTGTAGCTAATTCAACTGACGCAAGTGCATTTAACAGTCGCTTAGTCACAATTCTGTTTGTAATAATTGTTTTTTTGTTTTTTTTGTTTCTCATGATACATCGGCATGCTCTTATACCGCACTAAACGAGTCATTCATTCATGCATGCATACATAGTGAATAAGGAGAATTATTTATTTATTTATTTGCTGTACTACTCTTTTCTTCTTTCATTATTATTATTATATTTATATTTCTTGTTAAAGATTTAGATACATGTTTCCTTCCGCGAAAATAACTAACGTCTGATTCACAGTTTTCCGTAAAAAAAATTTCGCAAATTCGTGCAATTATTGTAAAATATAAATTAATATCTTCAAAACTCACCACCAAAAGTTCTCTTGGTAAATCTCCGCCGTTGTTTATCCCCCGATTCATAGATATGAATTGTTCAGTACTGGGTTTATCTTTGACGCTTGGATTGTGAAGAGAAGTGTTAAGCATTATAATGGCGAAGCTGAGTACGTAGCAGGTGTCAGTGTTCGTAAATATATTAGGATTTAATTGGCAGTATCGTTGAGCGAAGCATTCCATCATACGATCAATTTTTTGTGCTTCACCGGGCAGTCTGAACGACCATAAAAACTGTCTCAAAGCTTGTACCAATATGAGATCCGTGAAATCATGAAGTTCGACAAAAGCTCTCAAAACTCTCTCGTTAAAATCGTGTCTTTCGCCCAGGTAATCGCCGATGGCTGTTTTATTAAGTCCTTCCCCCTTGTACAAAAACTGTGCAACATCCTCGGGTGTTGATATCAACAAATTATGTTCTATCAGGTACTCAATCCCCTTTTTGGGGTCCATATTAAATTTCTTTCTACCGATCGAGGTCTGCTTTGTTTTGTTAGAAGGTTTCGTCTCGTCCGATGCAAGACCACCGCCCTCCATGGCCTCCATTTCCGCAACGACTTCGCCGAGTTCATCTTTCAATTGCTGAAAAAAAAAGAGAGAAAAAGAATAGAAAAATTAGTAATCAAAATATAAGAAAATTCGAATCAAGTTTCGGACCATTTTATTAAATTTTATTTCATGTATTTCAATCAGCTGCTTCAATGTCGGATAAGGAACGAGTACCGCGCGTTGGAAGGACGCCAATAAACCGCAAGGTTTCCCGTCGTTTCGCATACTCGGCGTGAATCGTACCGCGGAACACGTCCGACGCACTTGACCTCATAAAAAAAAAAAAATTCATCCATTTCATTGAAAGGCTATGATAAATTACAATTTAAAGATTCGAAGAAGCGAGGCACGTGTTTCAAAGATGATTTAATTAGTACGTCTTTATACAACTGCACGTAACGTAGTTCGAAATCCAACTATTTCTATTAACTTCGTTTTTTTTTTTTGTAATTTAAAATCGCGGCTGGCACCAATGCGCGGAATTTCTCGTCGATGATCGAGTCCGGTGAAATAATTTTCATCAGATTTGGGTGAAATAGAAAAAAAAAAAAAAAAAAAACTTTCACCAATCTCATTTATATAGCTGTTCATGGAATACGAGGAAATGTGGTTAATAAAGTTTCTAATTCGCGGAAAACTCGGTGGGATTAATTTAATCCGGTATACCTACGTACGCATTAAATTGTCAGGGAAATTAGACCGCAGGAATTTCCGATATTTTTCTATATATTTATATACTCGTCAAAGATCTCTTCACCCAATAAAAAGAAATAAATTACAAAAATTAAACAAAATTTGAAATTAAAATATATACGCATATTAAATATGATGAGAGAAGAAATGAAAATATACGAAATAGTCTAGACAACAGAATGTAGGTAGTATGAGACATTGGTGTACGGTTTGGTGAATCACTTCAAGAATGTTCACTCACTCACTTATTCATTCATTTTTACACTATAATTCAAAGGTCGTTTAAATTCTGATTATTGTTATTATTTTTTTTCTTCCATCATTGAGGTCTCTTACCTAGAATTATATCCGCGCTTCGAACAGTATAATATAGTATTCGATAAGCTATATATTGACGACATTCACCTCGGGCTAATTAGAAACTAGTGTATTCGTAAAGAAACTGAACGGTTAAGCAATATATTATAACTTCACTGCAGGCTTTATTATATATACATATTACAGGGTATTCGCGATACCTTATGTATGTACGTATGTACATACGTGTTACATATACTCCACGTATGTAAATCCCTTATGCAATGTTATACCGCGAAGACTAATTGTTACGTTATATTCCAGAGTTGCAGCGTAATATGTACACATATAAGCGTATAATCGAGTATATAGCAGTATAAGGTATATGTACACGTATGTATGTATGTATAATAATTGATTTATATAGGAGGAAATTTGAAGTCTGCACATCTAAGACGAAGAAGAGGAAAGATTTTTTTTTTTTTTTTTTTTTTTATGAACATGATGAATTCCATGAATTTAACACGGGAAACATCCTGACTGCATCAAAACAAAAAAAAAAAAAAAAAAAAAAAATACATATAGCGGAATAAGAAACTGGCTATTGTATAATTTGTTTCTTTCTGAAGAATGCGGGAAAGCGAAGAGAAGCTATAGAAGAGATGAGAATATAGCGTCTCCCCTAACGTCCTGAAGTCATCCCAAAAGTCCTCAAGTCTTTATTATTAATTTTCTCCTCCTCGGTTTTAGTTTGTTATAAAGAGAGGAAGAAAAACTTCCGAGACAATTGGGACCCCTGCAAGATACGGTTTATACCCGCACAGAATTCTCTCAGCTGTATAATACAACGACGGGCCACAGTGTTTATTATTATTATATTATGTTCGTATTGTGAACGGGGAAGTAGGTAGGTACAGTTTATTTATTTTAATTTTTATCCCTTCTCCCTCTTTTTCTTTTTCTTCCTTCCCTTCCCTTCCCTGCCCTTCCCTATTTTTTTTTTTTTTTTTTACCGGATGTAAAACGGTGACATTTTGACAACGTCCAAGCACAACTTGACAGTCTCTTTTCTGTAGATATCTTTTTTTCTGAATCATCAATTGCATCGTGTATATATTATAGGTATATACATATACGTATAGCTACAGTTTGTACATACATACATCGGACCTCGAACCTGCTGCGGTACGCAACTAGAATAATTATTAAAGGAATACATACATAGGGAGATATTCACATTCACATTCACAAACGCAATTTTCCTCTTCATTTATTTATTAAATTAAATTTAATTAATTAATTTTATTTATTTTTTCACGTTTTCAATTATTTCTCTCCAACCAATTATTAGATAGAGTTTTCTTTTTTCTTTCTTTTTTTTCTTATTTTTTTTTTTTTTTCTTCCCACCAGGGCTGGAAATCAACGTCATTTACCGCGATAAATTCTGTTATACACAATTAAATTATACCAGAAGCCGTATATATATTTTGAATATATGTGTTACCGAAGTAAAAACGATATATATACATATATATATATATATATATATATATATATATATATATATATATATATATATATATATATATATATATATATATATATATATATATGTATATATATATATATATATATATATATATATATATATATATATATATATATATATATATATATATATATATATATATATATATATATATATATATATATATATGTATATATATATATTCTATATATAAATAATACTTATACATTGCATCATGCGATTTGCGCGGAGGAACGTGACCAAAGATTAAAGATTAAAGATTAATGAGAAAAAAGAAGGAAGAAGAAAAAAAAAAAAAATTGAAGAAAAATTCTAATTTTAAAATATAATTTTGTCGTTAGTATGAGATCGTTGTAATGATAATTTCATATACATATATTATAAAGGAGTTTTCATAATATAATATGATATATGAAAAAACTGGGAGTATAACGTCGATATTTCATCATATATATATATATATATATATATATATATATATATATATATATATATATATATATATATATATATATATATATATATATATATATATATATGTATAACTATATACTTGAGGACTTCGCCCCCTTCGTCTCGGATAATTAAAAGGAAGGTAGACAGTGTCCCTAGGGTGCGGCCCGCCCGTATTCCCGCCATTCGTAATGTTGTCCAGTCTTGTATTCCTACATATATACCGCATATTGTGTTATAAAAGGGGTGTACAAACTGCATGGGAATATATCCACACATATACCTATATGAAAATCTATATTATAACCAAACCGTAAATAATATACACATGTACGTGTATATATACATATATAGTTATAAGTATATGAAAATTGATGTGAAGCGAACTAAAAAATAAAATAAAAGAAAACTTTCTATTCATTTTCGAAACCCTGTGAGCAGAGTAAAAAAAAAACAAATTCTTGATGTATCGTCAATTTATTGAATATGAATCGACTCTGCAGTGTTCGAAATATGAATTTACATATTTCTGGGTTTTGTTTTTTCTGATTTTTACCGATCACCCCGTAGACCGTATTACACACATACTAATTCGAGAGCGGGGGTGAACGTACTTGCACACAACGAAATACACAAACGAGACGTATGTACGAGAACTATGGGCGGAAGGGCTGGCTGGCTGGCTGGCTGGCTGGCTGGGCTGGCCGATACAGAAGGGTGATTCCCGGTCTCTACCGAGTACCTATAGGTATATTGGAGTCGCGCGGTATGTCTACAAAGGCGCGGCTATAGATCGAGGGAATATGATAAGGACATAGGCGTATTTAAGGGGATTAAAAATTAGTGTAAAATACGTATATACATATAGGTATAATAACATACTACATACACCGAAGTTGGAAAACTAGGTGAACAAAAATAAAATCGTATGTTTATCGTCAAACACATGCATATATATACGGTGAATAAATCCCGAGAGTATATACGTGTATAAAATTTTGAAAAAAAAAAAAAAAACGAATGAAAGAAAGAATGTCTTCTTTTTATACTACCCAGCATCAAAAAAGCTATAAATTATTAACTACCCTGTATAAAATACATAATAATAATATTAATTTACATGAATTCTGATCGAACAGAAAACGAATCGGTCTTAAAACCGAAAAAAGAAAAAAGAAAGAGAATAAAAAAAAAAAAAAAAGAAAAAATGGGAAAAAAGTATATGTGTATAATATTTTTTGAATACATCATGATCGTGACTTTGCTGTATATGCCTGCCTATGTATCAATAATCCGCTACGAAACGTGACTATTGTTCATTCCTGTATAGTTAAATTTAATTCACGGAAGGTCGACGAGCATTAGGGTGTACTTCAATTTGTACAGTATTAATTTGTACTTTAATTATAGTATCAAGAAAGGGACTATACGTACGTGGCTACAGTTAATTTCTACTTCACCCGAGCTCGCTGCGGTATATAATAACGCGTTAAAAATTAATATCATGATTTCTTGGACTCGCATCCGGTCCAAGTTTTGCAGGAAATCAAACGCGACGACATATACTGCGTGCCTATATATACCTATATACATATAAATAAGAGTATGTACGTACTTACGTACCTAATTATATCCACACATTATATTATGCACACTCGATCGCATGGTCGGTAAAATTTTAAAAATATAAATAAATTATTATAGCAGTTATATAGAAAAATTGATCCTCACTGCAGTCTCGGCGCCCTTTTTCTTGTATACCTCTACCCATCGACATTGATCCGGTTATATCATCGGTATAATAATTTATACGGGTGGGTATATATATGTATAGAAGTGTTAACGTACGCGTGGGTGAATTCATTCCTATTATTATATATTTTCTTCTTTTTTTCGTTTTTTTTTTTTGTCTTTATGCGGGTAGAAAATTGAGATGTGTCTTTTATATATATACCTAAATTGTTTATATATGTATATTATATAAGTATGTATATTGAAGTGCAAACCGATAGAGACCAAGACACAAAATTAGGATTTTTCACAACAGTTTTAATCCGCACTTTGTGCAGAATTCCATGTAATTAGTGAAAATACTATATGAAGTATATGAAGAACGTATATATGTATAGGTTGTTAGTAAAAAATTGAAAATCTATTTTTCTATTTCCTCGTTAAAATAAACCTTCAAATTCAACAAAATATTGCAATTTTTCAACTCAATCATTTGAAGCCAAAATCCTGTAAATTTGAGATCATATTGACTAGTCGTTTTGGAAATCGTTTGTCTAACAGACCGAGAATTTTCTTAAAATTTTTTTTTTTTTCTGATATACCTATAGAGCTGACCGTATAATTACCGTGAAGTTAATTCGTTGTAATTACGCAAAAAGTTATTTTTGCCGTAAAAATCCGCGATACTTAAAATTCTTAAACGAAAAAGAGAAAGAAAGAAGAAAAAAAATTAACTAAACGAATTATAAAATTCACGAAATAATCGAGTAATCGTAAATGAACCGAAGGAAATCATCTCCATTCAGATTATAATATACAATGATGAAAATTATTTAAGAAACGAAATTATCTGCAGCGATGATTCCGACGCGATTTCTCCACGCGCGATGCAATTTATTCGAGGTATACGATAGGTCCATATGTATAGTAGGGTGGTCCTTGTTGTTGGTGTTTTTGAAATTTCCTGCGGACAAGGTGGAAAAAGTTTGCAAATAAATTTAAAAAAAAGTACCCAAAACTTGGAGTCTGTAGGTCAACTCAAAGTACTGCCTACAAGGCAGTGAAATTTGGCATACGTCTTCCTTACAGGTATAAACGTTTGTTTCCCAAAAAATCCCCCAATTTTTTGTTGAATACCTATGACTATAGGAAAGACGCATACCAAATTTCAGATTTTTCGAAGCACTATCTAGGCAGGAAAAAAAAAAATAATGGAGTGAGCCCGAATTTCCATGTAAATCAAATGGGGAAATTCGCTACCTTATAGGCAGTACTTTGAGTTGACCTATAGACTCCAAATTTTGGGAACTTTTATTTTAATTTATTTGCAAACTTTTCCCACCTTGTCCGCAGGAAATTTCAAAAACACCGTAAATAAGGACCACCCTAATGTATAGTGAAAAATTGTAATATCAAGACGGCAATATCCACGATAGAGATCGAGTTGTTTTAACTAGTTACACAACGTTTTTCCTAAACCCCTCGCCAACTGTTCACGTCTATACACACACGTACACAAAGATATATGTATATGTATATACTTTGTACCAAAAAGCATCTGGACGTTGGTTCGCGCGATCTCGCGTGGGGATAATTACCAAAGGCGAAGTTATATTTGCATATAGGTAGAGTTGCTTTGTTGCCAAGGAACATAACGTGAAATAGAGAATAAACGAGAGAAGGATCGAGAGGGAGAGAGAATATGGCTATTGTCAAACCGTACAGTGCAAGAGATCTTCGGTATATGAATAATGTAAAAAAAAAATTGCGAGAGCTGGGGGGGGGGGGGGGGGGAGATTCGATCTGTACACATACGAAGGAAAATTATAATAATTACCTAATTATACCATCCGTTATCGTGTACGTGTGTATACGTATAATATAAATAGGCATATGAACATACAGCCGATACATACACGTACATACACAGATTACGTAAAATGTATATAGGTATCATGTATATATATGTATACCTGTGTACCGATTAGCGGACCATTAGCAGCCCATACACATTGATGTATTTTAGGAACTGAAAATACGTAGTCGTACTCACGTATGTACGTACGTACGTATACGTATGCGTACCTATAAGTCTGCAGTCGACGTGGTTTTTCCCGAGGTGCGAAATGGTGCAAAAATAGAGCTCAACTAGGTTCGCGACCTCGATGTAACACTCGGCTGCATCTTTTACTCAAAAGAAATCTGTTGTGTACTATACATATATGTACCTATACGTATATAGTATATATCTACCTATATACGTTTTACAATTAGACGTATAGTAGGGCAGCAGTGGGTGTTGCCAGCCCGGTCTTTACCTGCCGCCAGCAATTTTTCATTTCTTTTTTTTTTTTTTTCTCGTTCTCTTTACTGAACTTTCAGCTGTAAACGGTTTTTTTTTTTTCTTTTCACTTTTTTTTTTTTTTTGTGAAAAAGGTTTGAAAGGGTTTTTCCTTCTATAGGCTACCAGATATATTATCCTCTGCAATACCCCGGGCGGTGGGTGAAACGACGACTTCTCTACAACCCCTCCTACGGTGCAGTTGCTGTTAACTCCTCGAGCCTATAGCTGGTTACTTAGTACTTACATACTCCTACTCGCGCATTCAAACTACCTTTACGATTTTTATCGTAGGGTTAATCGCCCCATCACGGTGGTGGGTATATTACACTTTTCAAGAACTTGATATATATGAAACTTGCATTTAGCGATGCATCAGTAGCAGCGTGCAGCTGCGGCAGATGGCTAATTATCCGTTGCTCTCTTCTATGCGCGGTGCAAGAAAAGAAAAGAAATGAAAAAAAAAAAAAAAATTCATTAGGCCTTTTTCTTCAAATTATTTATTTTTTTTTTTCTTAATTCTTATACTTTCTTGCGGTAATAAGGTCTTCTCTCGAAAAAATTAATCAACGCAACAAAATATCAGGTCCGAAACGTGAAAAAGAAAAAAAAAAAAAAAAAAAATTTTGAAATACTTTACGAAAACTTTTTTTTCTCTGTTCGATTTGATCGTTTTTTTTTTTTTTTTTTTTTTTTTTTTTTTTGCTGTTCAGATTCTAGATTTACAAATTTTCATTAACAATTATTGTTCTACAAGTCAAATGTTATTTTTTTTTTTATATACAGGTATATGTATAGACGTACTAGTTTTATCGCGATATAGTATATATTGTAATGTGTCATATATATGACGACGAATACCCTGAACCGTTCGCGTCAGAATATACCAAGAACAAATAGGTAGATTTCTACTCATTAGTAACACTTGAACGTATATACCTATACCTGTGTAAAAGTATTTACCAAGTAGGTACCATACGAGCTACCGGGTATAACTATTCCGACTATAGATACATAAACGTGTAAGAAGAAGAAGAAGAAGAAGAAGTAGAAAAGAGAAGAACACGTTCTGGATTAAACAAGATCCCCGTATAGGTAAAAAAAAAAGTGTCTTTCTATACCTTTAATGACCGTGAATTGCATGTTTTAAATAGAACTCAAGTCAAGTCAAGTCTTGTCTAGACTAGGCTAGTCTAGTCTGGCATCGCGCTGTTGGATATGATATAACGTAAGTACATATAAGCTAATAGCGAATTTTAATCATTAAATTCTAAATCATAATTAATGGAATTAAAAGACAGAATTTTATCCAGGAATTGAAAAACCAAAACAAAAAAAAACAAAAAAAAGGAGTAGAAGACGAAATTAAGAGAAAATTAATGGATACCTCAGAGGTGGCTGTATACGTGTGTACTAAATATACTAAACGTCGCGTATATTGACAGCAGATTCGATTAACGAACGACGCGTGCGACGTACGGTATATACGCGACCGCGACGCGACGTTTCGGAGCCAAAATAGGGAAAATTGGTTCGAAGACTAATTGATGTCAGAGTTTTTATTACATTAAAAAGAAACTCATTTAGTTATATATGTATATATGTACTATAAGCGCGTTTAAATTAGTCAACGGTGTTGAATCACATATTATAATGTTCAATATCCGTTTACGTATTAAATAACGAAAATGTGTATGTTATAATACAGTCGCAATTAGACACGATAATTTGAGATTTAATTAATTCCCGGGGATAATAAATGTACGAGAAAAATCGTAAGAAAAAAAAAAAAAAAAAAATTCCGAATTCCTTCCCCGAATTTTTCAAGCTTAAAAGAAAATGGCATTTTTCAAATTTATGTAAACGCGGAGAAATATCTGAACTCAATTATAAGAATCGGTGACCTGGAAGATTTTTTTTTTAACCCATTTACCTCAAAAAAAAACAAAAAAAATGTACTGAATCGGATTTAACTTGGTCGGAATCTTATCCGTTAAAAAAAAAAATTTCTTTTTAATTTTCGGTGTTATAATTATAATAATTTCTCTATCTTTTCGTTTTCTGATGCGGTTTTTAAAGTATAATATGAGAGGATAAAAAAAAAAAAAAAATCGCAATTGAATCAAATTCCTATTTGTGAGAGGAAATTCCTCCGTTGTGGTTTTTCTTCGATTGAAATACGGAAAATATATGATAAAGGTTTAATAAATTTTTTATACCGTGGTTATTACGCACGTAAACATATATCCTCGCAATTATAGAATGGAAAAGAAGACAAATTACGTGAACCCTGGATATGCAGTACGTTTTCAAAATGTGAAAAAAAAAAAATAAAAAATAAAAAATAATTATAAAAAAAAAAAAAAAAAAAAATACGGCCAAATTTTGAAGGAGAAATCGATTTTCTAAATTTCACAAATTCCGAGAAATCGAACGCATATTAATTATTCATCGGCTCAATACTATGAAATTAACTAACGATTGACCTAATATGATAATGTATTATATGAATGCAGAATCTTGCATCGGGGGAGCGAACTTTGGAAGGAAATTGCTTAAATGACCAAAAAAAGAAAATAAAAAGAAAAAAGTTTTTTTTTTTTTTTTCAGACCCCATTTTCAAAAGTTACCTTTTTCTTCTTCGATATACAACTGAATTGATGAAACTTCTCTTAGATAACAGTAAAGTGAAAGGGAACAACTTTTCTTTTTCTTTTTGTCAAAGCTAGTCCGCACATTGTGCGCCAGCTGCAGCGATACGTATGAACGTATCAGTTAGACGACGTTATTGTTTTCCTGCAGCTCATAGAAATTTTCTCACAACTATACACGATTGTATAGTCAACTTTCCGCACTTCCTTCCGTGTAAAACGGTAAAGTAGAGCAAAATAGTAGTAGTAGTAGTAGTAGTAATTTTGTATTCAAATTTTTCAACTAGTATTGAAATTCGTATAGGTATATAATACCCCGTTAAACTCCCACGCGAAATCCTCCTTTCAACCGCGACTCTGAAGGCACATACATACACATTCGCTAATCCACACATATGTATGTACACGAACCGTATCTTCTATTCCGCAAATATACGTCTATGAATACACATATTCGCATTATAGGTAGATATACCACTGCACGTGTATAGCCGTGCCCAATACCAGATCTCAGCTCTCTACGCACGGCGTCTAAGTCTATAATACTGTCTCTTACGTATGTGTGTATGTTAGACTTGACCGAACCGACCTTCCAAGGCCGTTCAGAGAATCGCGCAATGAAAGATCAGAGATCAACTACGTCGTGATCATCGGAACGAAAATAAAATTTGACATAGGATATATGTATAGATTTGTCAATGAGGAATTGGCCCTGCATAAAATTCGCCAAACTTTAAGAAAAAACAAAATAAAAAAAAAAAAAAAATCGAAAAACTTGATCATTTTTGGCGACAAAAAATCGATTTTTTGATAAAAAAATTATTATTATTGTTTCGTTTTTTTTTTTTTTTTGATATTTTTTTCAGGTATATAATATGGTGTTTGATATATATACATGTGAAGAATTTTTCATAGACTGTCAACTCTCCAGTCGCGGTGTTATCGTTGAGCTATATACTAACGAACTCGAACGACACCATGCACGTGTCCTCGATCGTAAAACACGGCGCAAAAAGACATTTCATTAATTCTGAAACGACATCGATCGAAGAAACTAGGGACATATACATACATATATGCATAGGATGGAGGTCAAGGGTCGCTAAAACGAATAATAAAACTCACCAAGCTTTACATATAACCTACTCACATGCCACTGCAGCCTTTATAGATGCAGTCTATACGAGCACCAGAGCGTTATACTCGTTAATTAAAGAGTTCAACAATTATAGAAAATCAATTTCTCCTGTTCCTTTTTTTATCTACAAATACCTGTATGTACAATTTTAAACACCGAATGTATGGTACGACTCTCGAAAAATAAAATTTTCTCAAACAAAAAAATTTTCGTTCTGACAAATAACTTCGAATACTGTTGAAAAAAAAATAAATAAAAAAAAAAAAATTATGACAGTAATTTATAGACGTGTAAAAATTGATTCTGTATACGTACGATACGTCATAAAATTTCGTCCCGAGCGTGTTAATCATTTTTTTTTTTTTTTTTTTTTTCAAAATTTAACGTAACAAAAGTTTTTCGTATATTATACGATATATGGCTTTCTTTCGGTCAATAAAATAACGATTTATGAATGCATATGAGATACGTATTGTAATAGTATTACATATAACATGCATAAATTGACGTTACACGAACAATGGAGATCGGTTATATACTATACACATACATATGTATGTACAGTCAGGCAATAAAGTTCTTGGAGGGTCGAAATTTAGGCTCAGGTGTTTCAGTGGCTACGCCGTTGAGCAGGCCCGTCGATGCGTTATTTATTATATACAGGGTGTCCCAGAACTAAATGTCCGAAATGAAAGGTGGCCTAGAGGAGGTCGAACTGAGTAAATTGTCCCGAAGAACACGGGGTCTGCGAAGTCGCGTTCGCGAGATATCACAAGTTAAAAAAAAAGTATCGCTTTGCGCCGCGGCGCCGCGGCGCAAAGCGATACTTTTTTTTTAACTTGTGATATCTCGCGAACGCGACTTCGCAGACCCCGTGTTCTTCGGGACAATTTACTCAGTTCGACCTCCTCTAGGCCACCTTTCATTTCGGACATTTAGTTCTGGGACACCCTATATATTTAGGAAGCATTTCTTACTTTACTCTGAGTAGGTAGTCTGCCCGATTCGCGTTCTCAGAGAACGGGGTACGCGGAGCGAGGGGGCTGCTCAACAGCGTAGACACTGAAACGTTCGAGCCTGAATTTCGACCCTCCAAGAACTTTATTGCCCGACTGTACATATACATACATATTATGTATGTACATATATATTATGTATATGAAAGACTATGGGTAGATATACCAATGACATGACGCACAAAACTCATATACTCGTTTATTTCCGAAGCGGATGACGTGCGGTTGTCCTTATCGGAAAAAAAAAAAAAAAAAAAAAAAATAGTTCGTTATAATATTCCCGTTTCGATCCATTCCGATCTCGTTTATTATGTATTAAAGCATATTATATTATATTATATTATATATGCGTGGACACGGTTTACAGAATAATTATATATTTAAAAATGGAAGAAAAAAAAGACATCGTAATTAAATAAGAATAATTACATATAACTTTAATTGTTTTTTTTTTTTTTTTTCTCTCTCTGCCATCTCTGCGGCACAGCTAAAGAGACCATCTTAATTAACGTAATATCGATACTCGATGCACAAGTAAATCAGCTACCGTAAAAAAAAAGGGAAAAAAAAAAAAAAAAAAAAAAACGACCTTCACGTAATGCGCGAAGATTTTTTTTTTGTAGCGAAAATTTTTTTATTGCATTTATTTTTTTTTTTTTTTTGAAAATGACCTAAATATCCATGTACATGTATGTATATGTATATAAAATGTGAAAGAAGAAGGAATTAAAATAACAAAACTAGATGTACACCTCATATCATCTGCAGTTTCGAATAAAAAATAAAAATAAATAAATAAATAAATAAAACATTTCCATACGTTTTTTCTTTAAAATTTGTAAAAATTATACTTCATATACGTATACCTACATATATATGTATTCAATATTCTTTTCTCTGTTTTTTCTCATTTATTATTCCTATGTATAAATTTATTTATTATTATTATTATTATTATTATTATTATTATTATTATTATTATTATTATTATTTTATTACGCCTACGTAGTCGGGTTATTCTCTATAACAGATGAGTGTGTGTGTTCGCGTGTTGGTCAGATGGGGAATTTTATTCTCTTACATCGTGTGTACATTATAACTATATAACCTGGGATCTCAGTATAAAATATATATGTTCCGGAAGGAAAGAGGTTCTAGTATAGGTATGTGTACAAGTTATACATACGCGTAAACTAGGCACATACTAGGAAAAGAAGAAAAAAAAAAGAAAAAAAAAAAAAAATTGTTATAATTGGAACATGGCCAGATATTTTTAATACCCGCAGTATCTTTTATGAAAGAAACTCTGAATTCTCGGCAGTTGGCCAATATTTATGGATATATGTACGTACATACACAGAAGAAGAAAAATATTGAGAAATGGAAAAAAAAAAAAAAAAAAAAAAACGAAAAAAAAACGAAAAAAAATAAAAAATAAATAAGAAAAACAGAAAAGAAAATCACATCGAATTAAAAAAAAAAAAAAAAAATGAAACAAAATGAGTGAAAGTGAAATAAAGATTTTTTTCCCGTTTTTTTTTTTTTTTTTTTTTCTCCAGATACTGACAATGAGAAGAAGGACACTTTAATATCCTTGCTAGTATACACTTGTGTTGTATGTACATACATTTCGTATACATATATAATATATATATATATATATATATATATATATATATATATATATATATATATATATATATATATATATATATATATATATATATATATATATATATATATATAAAATATATAGATAGGTATATACATAGAAATAATAATACATAAAGCTATGTTCACATCTTAATTAGGCTCTGAGTAGCGGGCGGGGAGGAGGCGAAATGAACAAAGAGAAGGATTGTCTGCATTATTCTGTGGCAAATATATCTTTCTTCGTGAATCGAGATTCGAGAATTGCTAGAGGATCACTTTTGGGCTCTCCTACAGCCTTAGGTTCATTTTAAGTATAAAAAACCACGACTGCCTGCCTGGGAGGGAAGAACTTCCATTTCATGGTTCAGCAAAACTTTTCAATGATAGAGATTTCTCCCGGAGATATATATGGGGCATTCCACGTCAACTCGACCTGGATTTGAACCTTGACCTCTCGGATTGGGCCCACGATTTTTTATATGATTGTTCTCACTTTGAAAGGCACTCAGTTTTTTTTTCAGATTTTTTCAAATCGATTTGAATTTTCTACAATTTTTGAAATCGACTATAATATTGATCGACACAATTTAAAAATCTGAAAAAATTCTGAAGAATCGTGTGTCAGGTATCAAAATTTTTAAGCTTAGAGCTGAAGTGAGGAGATTTTTCCTTCTTACCGTTTTCAAGCTTTTTCCAACAAAAAAACCATAAAAAATTAGAAACGGGAGTTATTTTACTATGGATGGTCGCTGAAACATCTTCATATGTTACACCGGATTTTTTAAAAATTTTTCAGATTTTCCGCAAATTTTTTTATTTTTTTTATTTTTCCGAAAAAATCTCTTGGGAAAAATCTGAAAAAATTTTCAAGAATCCCGTGTAACATATGAAAATGTTTCAGCGACCATCCATGGTAAAATAACTCCCGCTTCTAATTGTTTTATCGTTTTTTTTTCGGAAAAAGCTTGAAAACAATAAGAAGAAAAAATGTCCCCACTCCGGGTTTAAGCTTCAAAATTTTGATATCTGACACACGATTTTTCAGAATTTTTTCAGATTTTTAAAATGTGTCGATCAATATGGTCGTTTTCAAAAATTGTAGAAAATTCAAATCGATTCGAAAAAATCTGAAACAAAAACTGAGTGCCTTTCAAAGTGAAAACAATCATACAAAAAATCGCGGGCCCAATCCGAGAGGTCAAGGGTAAAAACCAGGTCGAGTTGACGTGGAATGCCCCATATACATATATATACATATGTACTTATATGTATACATACATATACCTATATAAAAATTTGAATTAAGAAAATTAATCGGGACGTGGATTTTGTACCTGCAGCGATCTGAACGACCTGATTCGAAAATCTGAAGATTTATAAGAAGAATTGAAGAAGTACTTTTTTTTTTTTTTTTTATTTATTTATTCTCAGTTTATTTATAGTATAGCAACGAAATATTTCCAATTCCATATACGCGACGGACAGAAAAAAATCGGTATGCATCGCGAGAAGATAAAGTAAAGAGAGAAGAGAAAGAGAGAGTGAAACACACGAAAAAAAAAAAAAAAAAAAAAATGGCTACTTCCGATGCAGATCCGTCGATTTGGACTAATGTGTGTAGATATAGATATATAAAAGTCGAGGAGGCGAGGTGAAGCGAGGCGGGGCGAGGCCGGGTCAGGCAAGCAAAGCGAGTTCGAGGCGAGACGAGACGAGGAGAGAGGCAAGCAAGGCCAGTAGAATTTTATTCGATCACTTAAAATAATCAGCTTTGAATAGAGGGGCTATTAAACTTGAAATTAATAGAAGCGAAAGTTATTCGACCTTTGCTTCTTATTGCAAGTGAATTAAGCTCTCCGATACCTATACATATATGTATATGTATATACCTATATACGGCCACGAAACGAAAAAACTTAAGCTGCTTTATTTCTTTTCTCTTTCCTTTCTTCGCCAGAATCAATCTAACGTAAGACTACAAGTCAAAAAAAAAAAGAAACACTGGATATTAAGTAATTTTAGCTCTGAAAAAACTGAGTCAATGTACCAACATATATTCGCAAGGAGAACGATATAAAATACGTAAATCCTGAAAAGAATCCTCTGCATGTAAGAATATTCTTACCAATAAATAAATATTAATGAAATATTATGTTCACGAGAATGGATTGAGTTAAGAATCTGAAAAAAAAAAAATTACGAGTGCTACTTCAAAAGTACTGCAGACTAAGAAAAAAAAATCAGCCAAATTAGTAATGATCGGGGTCAGAGAGGCTCGGTGATTTCACATGAAAAGTTCCATTCATATTATAAATCTCTGTTGGTTCCATCCAGGATCCTGCATTAACACGGGATCGCTTGAAATTGTACTATAGAATGAGAGTTTTAGGTTGAACAGTCTACAATCTATTCGACAATGTCAATGTGCGCAAAAGGTATAGCGGAAGAGCTGCAGGGTTATAAGGATAGGAGGTATAAAGGGATGTATAAATGAAATACTGTTGAACTTTATACGATATATATATGTATGTATAATATGTTGTACGCGTATAGGATGAAGTAGCTACTGTGCTAATTATGACACAAGTAGTTTGTACCTATATACCCAACCTAACCTATATACCTATTGTATATACCTACCTACTATAGTGGCTTTAAATGCGAGAGGAAGTCTGATACATGTAACGAGAGTAATTCACTCGGTTTGTAACTAGTTTAGTCGTCTTATGTATACGACAGAGACGATTCTTAGAAAATCCGGCTTTTAAAAAACGTTTTAAATTACGAGAAAAAAATATATCTGGTACGTCAATTTTTATTAAGATTGTTGATTGGAACTGATATCATATGACTTGATTGAGTAAATTACATTTAAATACACACACACACACACACACACACAGAGAAAGATCTCTTAAATTTTTCCCTATTCAACACGCTCGACGTAATAAAATACAACGTTACATGATAAAAAATAAATAAATAAATAAAAGAGATATAAAAAAAAAAAAAAATCTAATTCGCTTCTGGTATACATAAAACAATTTCGAAATCAAACTCAATCATCTCTCCCCTCTCTTTATACATTTCCTTCCCATAAATATTATACCCGTACAAAGAAAACAAACGATCATCCATGTGTATATTTTTAACACAATTTTTATTTCCCCATTTCTTTCTTTCTTTCTTTCTTTCTTTCTTTTCGTTTCTCTTTCTCTTTTACATTTTTGTTTTTTTTTTTGCTTTCTTTCTCGGGGACTTTTAGTTTCCTTACGTCTGTGATATTTCATGTTTTATTTACGAGGAACGAAAAAAGATAAAAAAAAAAAAAAAAAAAAAAATAGATCGAATAATAATAATAATAATAATAATTCGATCAATCGCTACGCTGCAGCGCTGACTTTACGGTGACTAGCTGAGGCAGCGCGCGTGGCCGTTGGATACTGCACAGATATTATACGATTCCTAGCTAGCAGAAAATAGTTCTATCCCTCTCGCGATATAAACTATACCTACACAGAGCTGAGAACGGAACCTATAGGTTTCATCGTTAGTCTGTTATCATCGTAATACATACATATCATATGTGTAGGTTTATAGAGCTGTTTTAATCATGTTTACACGCTGAATAAGAGACCCGGAAATGGTCGATAAATCTATTCAGAATCGATGACACATTACATGTATAGTAGATATATACATATATACGTATACATACATATATTACCAATGGCCATCATTGTTAATTTTTTTTCTTTCTTTCTTTCAATTATTCTTCTTTATTTAACATATTCGTTAACTTTGATCTTTACATATAATATATCGATACCTATGACGCATGTAACTGTATAGTATGTAAGTTTATTTATTATAAGACAGACGTTAGAATAATGTATAATAATAATAATAATAATGAAGATAGATAAATAAACGATTATATAATATTGAAATATAAGTATAAAACGTTTTTTATTTATTTATTTTTTTTATTTGTTTTATTCATTATAATATATAAGGAAATAAAGGAAGAAAAATATATTTTCCAAACGCGTACATATTATGATAATTATTTATGTTATTTACATACGTATGTACACACGTATGATATTCTTATATGTATAAACGTTCACCGGTCATATGAACAAGAGACTATACTGCCCACAATTTTAGATAACGTATTATCGCAGTTAACAAGGAGACGCGCGCTACCAACTCGTCTATACTGTCTGACTGTTCGCGGATGTCTGATTAAACGGGTTGTTTGTCTCTCGTAAAGTAATCAAACAAGAGAATAATAGGAGAAATGAGGAAAAAAAAATAAATGAATAAATAAAAATTAGCATTCATATGTATATATCTGCTATAGGTGAATTTGACATGCTATTAATATTGTATAAATATATGTACAAATAATATTATACCTATATGTATATATAAGTATAAGATTAAACGATGACGCAACTAACCACTAATCAATATCCAAAACGTCGAACGAAATACGATAATCAGTAATCACTTAACTCCGGTTTTGTAGACACGGTTAATGGCCAGTTTCGTTGAACACATAATACACATACAGTTTCACGCCTTATAGCTGATTCTATCCTATCATAACCTTAAAGTGGACGGTAATCGTTTTTCGCACAACGCTGCAGTACGAGAACATATTAGGTGTAATAGTCAGCGACTATTTTTTACCTGTATATATATGTATAATAGCGTATGTATGTCAACGTACGCTAACGTGTACGCAGAATTGAATTGAAAATAGTCGTTCAAGTATGACTATAACAGATATACGTATATTTCTTTCCGTGATAAATCGGATGATATATATTATATCATTTATATGTATTGTAGATCGGAGAAGAAAACACTTCGATCAAGAAAATAACAAATTAACAAAAATCAAAGATTGACCTTTTTCGGAATGATACGAATAGGTATCAGTAGTTTTTAACATGATTGAGATTAGGGATATCGTATTTCTTTTTTTTTTTTTTAAGTAACAATAATAATAATAATAATAATAATAATAATAATAATAATAATAATGATAATAGTAACGATGATGAAAAGAATATCGGAATAACAAGTAACGGAGACGTTTGAATTTATGAATAAATAAATAAATGAAGGAAGAAAGAAAGAAGGAAACCAACCATCGTGAGGGTAGTCAAGTCCCAGGCGCTTTTAGCTTGTTTTTGGTCTGCCCCACCCCCGCCGCCTTTCTTGTTCTTTCGCCCCGGTCTTCGCAGACTTGAAAACCATCCTGCAGCAATAGCAACGGCACTAACATCACGACGTTCTTCATTCTGAACAACAACGACGTCTCGGACATCGTCAAGAGCGTCCACTGACCTCCCGGTAAAAATCATTTGGGGAGCCAGTTTGATAAAGTTTAATTGAATATATTTGTGAAGTAAATTATAGATATACACCGTTTACTATTCTTTTATAATTCACTTTTCACAATAATTAGTCACTGCACGATAACGATGTAACAATAATTATTATTGTTATTATTATTGAAACAATTACTATCGAAATTCGAGTCAACGACTGGTTTTTTTTTTTAAATTTCAATCCAAAATCGATATTAAAAAAAAAATAAAAGACAATTTTTATCACGTATCTCCTATTTTTTTTTTTTTTTTTTATTTTTTTTTACGAAGTTTGAAGAACTAAATAAATTTTTTATACGCACTCATCATTCACACGTATTATTATACGTGAGAACAAAAAAAACACACACACACACTTCTTATCTTATCACTTTCCACTTAATAAAAAAACCCCAAAGAATTATAACAGTAAAGAGATTTGCAAAATTGTTATAATTTTGTCTCGTTTATTTTTTATTTTTTGGTCTAAATAATAATAATAAATAAACTGTGTTTATAAAATCCCGATACACGGTCGTATATATATTTGAACAACTTAATTTTGTTTTTATTTATTTATCTATTGATTCATTTATTTGTTTATATACGTATACTTTTTTTGTCATAAATTTTTTTTGCTAATTTTAAGTTATCTTGTAAAACGGAGCCATCATTGCTGCGAGGCAACTGCTACTGGCAGTGGCCGGCATGCTACTACCTAGTGGTGAACAGAATCATAAGGCGAAGAGGAGCGAGCGCCTCTCGTGGAAAACGCTTAAAGTTATTTATTGGCGCAAATATTTATTGAATCAGGAATTGCAAATAGTTTTTAAGTTTACATATAGGTATACATATATCTATGTATGTGTATAGATATAGCGCTATATATAGTGGTTTGTTTCGCGTTGCTTGACCGTTATATGTATATACGTATGTATATTTTATACTCATAACATACATACATACATACCTACGAGATTATTATCACGAGAATTTAATTTCCGAAGAATTTTTTTCTTTCTGTCTGCGTGTTTTTTATTTATTTATATTATTATCGTCAATTCTTGGGGGGTTTTTTCTGTTTTTTTCTTTCTCGTAACTAGTTATGTTTACGGTTCTGTTGAATTTTTTCGTTCAACAACAACACATTTCGTTCGAATTACTATATTTTTGTTGAAATACGTAACTTGGTGGAGGGGTGTTTTTTTTTTTTTTTGCTATTTCGTATCATTGAAATTACCGGAAATAGTGCAAACCCAGGAATTGACATGAAACTGAAAGACGCGGGTTAGATATTTTTTTTAATAAAATGTCTTAAATAGCTTCAAACACATCGATTTTTTTTATTTTTTTTTATTTGAGTGATAAAATCGACCTACAAATAGCCCAACTAGAACTAAAAACAGACGAACGACGATATTTAAAGTCGGCGATGAAATATCCTTTGAACCATATGTAAACTGAATCGTGTTCTTTTTTTTTCTTCTCTCAGAATTGTATAAAATTAACTAAACTGGACATAAGCTCGAAATAAAAAAACTAAAGTAAACAAGAATTTTTTTTTTTTGGTTTCATTAAACCTAAAACTTTAGATAAGACAATTTAATTCAAACTAAAGTAACGCAGGTATAAAAGCTTTTGTGATAGAAAAAATCTATACATATTGTTTTTCTCTTTTTCGTGTTTTTTTTTTCTCTTCTTTTTTTTTTTTACGTTAATGACAAGTTACGATCGATCAGCTGTTTGCGTATGTACAGGTATAATTTATCTTCATTTAAGGCTCATAAGGCGAGGAGACTAAATTATTCAGAAACTGGAGAAAAATATATATACGTATGTATGAAACGTGCATGACTTCTTGATACGAAGATATAATCTAATAAATTTCGGTATTAGGGTTAATAATTAATACCAAGAAGGTAATTAAACCCACCCCACTCGACCTCGACCGATTACGATCTCGTTAGCCGTTAGGGAATCGCGCAAGGCGATGACCTGCACCTGAGTGCACCTGCTCTTCTACTCTCACGAGGTGATTGACTGCACCCAACGAGCCTGCAGTAGCTGCGGTATGTTACTGCCGCAGCACGCTCTTATGCAGTCGGTCTTAGACTGCAGCAGACGACGACGGCGACGACGATCAAGTTTCGTGTTTTGAGATAGGTATATGTGGGGCATTCCATGCCAACCTGACCAGGCTTCAGTCTGACAATTTATTAATTTGGTTAAAACTTTTCCAGGCGAAAGTAGCACCTCGAAATGAACCCGTTTGATTTTTTTTTTTTTTTTCGTGCAAACGTCTTTGAGTTAGGAGTTTTCAAACCTCATTATAGATCCACCGTTTTTTTTTTTTAAGGATTCTCGAAAAATTCTCAAAAATTTTAGCTTTTATTGCGATCATTTTAAGAATTTTTTATTTTTTTTTTTTTTTTTTGTGTACGCGTATGGCACGTACGTACTTTACGTACATACATACACAGGTACATATAAACTTTATTTCATACTATGATCTAAAAATTGTTGCATAGCTACGTCATCGTCGTCTCTACGGAATAAATTCCCCAAGGATATACCTATATATAACACATATATACAGTATTCAATTATTATTTATATCTCCGTATTATTATATGTACATTAATTTTACATCTGCATGATCCGAGAATTGATATACCTATATAGCTATTAAATGACGTCATTATATCACGGTTTATCCGAAGAAGTTGATCACCTTGCAATGCCACCTGGAAGGCGCCATACAGCATCGCGATATCGCGGTCTTGTCTTTTTTTTTTTTTTTTTTTCTGTTTTATGTTCCTTTTTCAAATTTATATTCGCGTTGGTAACGAATTCTTCAGAATACATTCCTTTTACCCACAATCTTTGCTTCTTTTTCTCCGCCTTTTTTGCCTCTTATTATTATTATTATTATTTTTTGTTATTTTGTTTATCGCAAGAAAATTACGTCAGAAACTGTGATCATCGTAGCTATATATAAGACTACGATACATGAATAAAATTCAAGTATATATGTATATGTATGTCGCTTAAATTAGCTCTAAGCTAATAATATTCTTTGGAAATGAGAATTTTGAATAAATATCTTATCATTGTCAGTTTTTTCAGAGTTAATTGATATTTTTTTTTCGGACACAATTTAAAATGACTTAGATGATATTTTTCGAAGAAAGTGTGTTTTTGGCAGGGTACAGATCGTATCGTTCATCAAAACTATACTTCGAATTTAGAAAAATTCGTCGAATTTAATTTTTGGATACGATTTCTTTTTTCTGTTTTTTTTTTTTTGATTTTGAGCCATATTTAGGGGAGAACGTTAATATAGAGAGAAAAAAAATTGTGTTATTGGTTCACTGAAATAGAAGAGACGTACCGAGAATTTCTATAAATTATCGGCTTCACCGGCAAAATATTCATGCATCGATACAGGATGATTCAGGTCGAGCGCACCAAATGTTGTGAGTAGATTCTTCGAGAGATTCTAAAACTAAATTTCCTTAACGAAAAATTCGAGGGTCTAATAGTTTCAGAGTTACGGAATATCTTAGTTGACCAATCACAGAGCGTAGTGCTGACTAAGTCAGGGCCGAAGTCGAAGAAATAAAATTCGCAGTGCTCGTTGGTATCAGCCTGTAAAATTTTATTTTCGTTTTTCGACAAGTTTTTAGACGTCGCCTACAAAAAACGTAAACAAAAACTTCAGGGCTGAGACCCATGGGTACTACTAATTTTATTCTTTTGGGCCCGGCCCTGACTTAGCCAGCTCTAGGCTCTGTGATTGGTCAACTAAGATATTCCGTAACTCGGAAACTATTAGGCCTTCGAATTTTTCGTAAAGGGAATAAAGTCTTGGAATGTCTCGAGGAATCTACCCACAAAATTTGGTACGTTTACCCTCAATCAACCTGTATATACGTTTAAAAAGTTCTTTTTTGTTTTACTCCGAAAACCGACATTCCGTATTGGAGATAACAAAACGTTACTTAAAGTTTATATACCAGATACCTATAGTGTGTCAAAATGACGCAGGGAATTTTATCTTAGATATGGTAAAGCGTATATAGGTATGTATGGTGCAGTCTTCCGAGGAAAGTCACGAACAGAAAACTAACTTGTACGTGAAAGTTTCGTCAATATGTTGTATATATATGTTATGTTATGTTACAGAGAAGAAGAAGTTGTTTCAGAAACATGAAAACATGATTTTTTTCATATGTATACAGGTATACAAATATATTTATACATATTATTTATTTACCTAGAATTTTTTTTATTTTTTTTTTCAACAAGGTTAAAAACGGCTATGTAACATTTTATTCTTAGAGAATATGAGAAACACTTGCTGATACACTAATAAATAATAATGTTCATTATTTTTAGAAAAATTTTATAAATATGGAACTTTTGGGGGGTCTGAAACACGAGCTGAAATTTTCATTGCGGAAAAATGATACACAAAAAGTGCAAAAAAAAAAAATTTTATGGAAAGGAGGGTACATATTAGCACTTTTGACACTCGAGTCCCGTCAACGAAAACAAGTCGAATTCTTTAGAATTCATTTTCTATACCCGCAAATTGCACATGGCCCAGAATCGTGCTCGCCTTGACATTTAACAGACTCTATTCCTACTGCTTTAAAATTCTAACCAGAAATTGCCTCTCTATCATAGATATAGGTAGGTATAATCCTATCTTATCTGAATGTAACTATATGTATATGTATATATGAAAGGTTGAAAGTGAATAGCAAAAATTTCATACAATTCTGAAAACTATAGTCGAATCGTAAAATCTATCTAATCTCAACAAATTTCTGCACGTAATACTTATATACGTATGTACTTATGTAGCAATCAAACGAGATAATGAAGAAAAACCAAAAAAAAAAAAAAACACTTCATATTTCGGCGAACTAGTCGGAAAAAAAAATATATATTTATCTTTTCCTCCCTCCGCAGGAAGTATTTTATCCGGTTTTAAGATATATACGAACGCACGGATAGAATTTAGTTGTTTGTGCGGTTTGTCGATTTTTTTTTTTTTTTTTTGTTATCTATAACCTAGTTGGAGTTAACATCGAAGAAACGATAATTTGCGTTAATCAATTTTTTAAGTTTTTTTTCTCTCTTTTTCTTTTTTTTTTTATCTCTCAAAAATCCGTAGCTTGTCGGAAAAAACGAAGAGGAAAAAAAAAAAAAGGAACACAACAAACGCTGACTTTTTCCAGGAATTTAAGTAAAAAAAAAAAGGAAAGTGAGACCAAAGAGAACAGAAAACAAAAAAAAAAAAAAAAAAGAGAAGAAAAACAGAGAACTGATGCAGTAAACCCTGAATCATCGCACTTCACTCGAAGATTTATTGTACCACTCGACTTGTAACTCTGCACTCTCTGCGCGCAACTGCTAACAGTACCAAATTACAGAGTAAATTAATAGAAAGAAGAGAAGAGAGAGAAAAGAGAAAGAAAGAAAAAAAAAATTGTATAATTTGACAAAGGTTGGTCGAACTCTTGCATTGAACCACTGAATCCATTTTTAAAATGCTCGAAAAAAAAAAAAAAAAAAAGAAAAAAGGATATTTTGTTCTTTCTTCTTCGATATGATTCACAGTTTTCATCGGATAGATATTTTCGATTAAATTGTAACGTGGGAAAAATATAAGACCCTTCAAAATCTCCCACGTGCTTTATGCTAAGCCCGAATACGTATATGTGTGTACATACACATGGTTTTGTAAGTGAAAATGCAGATTTTCATACGGCTGATGAAGATACTATAACGCGTATATGTTATATGTATATGATAAAATTAACGAGCTAAAAGAATATACTGTATATAGGTATGTAAAAGGTCGTATGGTGAGAAAGGTTGTTGCAACTCTCATCTTTAAGTATACTTACTCAACTTTTAATACAAGTCTATTGACCCGTTTCACAACGTGATTAATTAATCAATTAATTTAATTTATTTATTTATTTATTTATCCTCGTTCTCACTCATATATATATATGTTCTCACAAACTTTCTTCGCTCTCTAATTTATTTCTATACATATATATACATACTATATATGTATAAGTAAATATGTATAATAATTTTAAGTCTGTAAAAATAAAAATAAAATAAATTTGGATTTCGTTCAATTTTCTCTTATATTATTATTATTATTATTATTATTATTATTCAGTTTCATGAATTTCGAAGAGAAAGACAAATGGATAAATAAATAAATAATCAGGTCACGTATTATGTACATAACTTTATTATCCGTTTCTCAAAATTCAATGAAACAAATATTAGAAGGAAACGAAATTCTTGAAAATTGTTTGACTATAGATTTTAGGTTTATTTGTTTTTCTATTTCTCTCGGATTTCGAACAGCAAATCGTTCCTTTCTTAGATAGTAAAATTTACCTTTTCCGTTTTCAGCCGCTGTTGCTTATGATTCTCCTTTTTCGTCTTCAGACAAAGGCAAAGTATTACGGAACACATGAAAATCGATTTTCAAACAAAAAAAAAAACAAAAAAAAAAAAAAACTTGACTAATAAAATTATGTATATATTATGATTTTTGAACGAAACAATAAACATTAACACCTCCGAACACTGCAACCTCTCACTTTTTATTTTAAATGAATAAAAATAATTTTACACACCGTTAATATTTTTAATTTTTATTCAAAAACACTTTTATATTATTTTCTATATAATACAAATAACATTACATATAAATCATGAAAAACAAGATATCGAAGTTAACGATAAACAAAACCACAGAAGAAGAAGAAGAAGAAGAAGAAGACGTAATTGAACAAACAAATCAAGGAAAATAACGATCAAATAAATAACAAACTATAATCAATATCATTCTCAGATATATAGACCAGCTATA
This sequence comes from Macrophya alboannulata, assembly GCA_949628255.1. Taxonomy (NCBI): domain Eukaryota; kingdom Metazoa; phylum Arthropoda; class Insecta; order Hymenoptera; family Tenthredinidae; genus Macrophya; species Macrophya alboannulata. The sequence continues at coordinate 38,436,890 of OX451207.1, read as the reverse complement.
CACCGAGGCAATGAAACCTAATCGATCTAATCCCGCGTATGAACTAAAATCTACCAAATCTACAAAATCTGTATATAGCTCAAGATTTAGGATTTGTGTACCTATAACACGATCTGGTATTTTCGAGTTGGAATTTAGGCGGGTATAATAGGGTAGCTGGATAAAAGGACTTTATAGGTACAGTACGCGCAGGGTATAGAGAGAGAGGGAGAAAAAAGGACAGAAGAAATCTTGTGTAGGTGTATTTAAGGTAGAATAGGATATCTTTTTTTCGGAGGTTTCTATCCTATATATATATATATATATATATATATACACCTGTTTATACCTAGATCTGTGTATATACCTACGCGTGTACACTTATCTTCTATCGCTTTACTATATACATGCCTGAAAGATCGACAACAATAGATTCCATTCTCACGGAAATCCCTAAGACCTTAGACCCAAGTTTCAACAATAAGCGAAGGTAAGTTGAATCGTAAGACGTAGTAAATAAGAAGTTTACATATGTACATATATACTCGTTCCATACATACGTATGTATATAACTTAGTTACGTATGTGTATATAAGACAGGGGGGAGAAAAAAAATTCAACAAGCGATATTATTTTCCGAAATTCTTCGCATAAAATTATGCACTTTTCGTCTCCCGCAATCTTTCTACAGAATTTATAGTTCAGAGGTAAAATGTTCTCGAGAGTTAAAAGATCTTTAGGTATTTAGCTGAATATCATAAAAAATGAGTGTTCTCAGAAAAAAAAAATATAAAAAATCGTGTCGTATGGAATTCGTTTGATTTTTCAAATAGAACGAAATTAGCTAATAGAAAATGTAGGTTTCCATTTAAAAGATCAAAGATGACCATCCCCTGGCCTTGACCTCTTTACCTATTGAAAATGATGCTGCGCCATGTTCTTTTCACCTTGATACTTTTCAATCTGGAGCTAACCGCGTTCGAAAATCTCTTCGGGTTCTCGAGATATTGAGGTGGAAATTTTTCAAATGAACACCCTGTATATATACATACATATAGTATAAATATATAGATACCAAAATCCGTAGACTAAATTATTGTGTAAATAAGAATTTCTCAGAAGATAAATTACATCATCATTCGTAACCTAAAGTATATACTTATATGTATATACGTACACCTAATACACCTATGTACGCAATTCGTTCGTTTATTTTTATTTTCATTCAAAATCTTTGCAGTATAATCAGAATTATTATATGCCTAGATTTCATGCGATTTTTTTTCGACGTACGTTTTTCCAGACTCGCGTATCAATTTTGTTTCACCGTTTTTTTTTTTTTAACGAGTTGATGCAGTAAATAAAAAAAAAAATGAAAGAAAAAATGAATAAATAAATAAGTAAAATAATGATAAAAAATTTCTTCAGAATCTAAATCAGTTTTGGGTGTATTTTACTTTTGATTATATGTACACATTTTTGAATTATATATGAAAATTATTCACCCATATACATAATACATATGTACTATCGTACATACATACATTTACTTTGAAGACATAATTATGGTTTTAGATATGGGGAAACAACAGAGACGAGATTACATATTATGAGTGGGTATTTTTCAATGACTAACTGCAGATCGCACACATTGATACATACGTATGTATAGGTATATGTATATTATAGGTATATAGTTTTATCTTTTACCCGCGGAAATGACGTTATCGCCCGAACGCGATAGGGCGAAATTAACATTTTTTTTTGAAATTACTAAGTACGCTGTATAGTACACACTTATAATCATTTCGCTAATAAATAAATACAAAAACGACGAGAAAAAAAAAGGAAGAAGAAAAAAGAAAAATACGGTAAGAATCTTCATAGATATATATAATATATCAATACACGCTACGCGCGCTACACGCTACACGCTACACGCTACACCCACGTGCAGCCGTTAACTGAATACGAGTTTATATTATCTGTTCATTTTTGATTCTTCTAATTGCTGTGTATGGATTTTATATCGAACTTCTAAAGCACAAATCGATTCGTAGTAGATACATAAACATAATTAGTTACGTTATAGTTGTACAAATATTCTACTCTCAAATAAGTATCAGCTCGTTTTTCTATCAATTTTGATTTTTTGTTTAATTTTTTTTCTCTTCTAATCTTTACGTATTTCGAATATTCAAGATATTATTTTTTTAGAATCAACTGACTATAATAATATGCCAATAAATTATTATTTCGCGCTTTTATTTTTTTAAACAAACAACAAAATAATAATAATAAAAATCATAATAAAAATAATAATAAAAATAATAAAAATAATGTTTGAAAGCTGAATGAAAAAGTGGCGGCGCCATCTGTGAAAAATATTACGAATCATGTTTGGTCGGTAGCGTAGAGATCAGCAATTTTTTGTTCTCGCCCTATCGACCGTCGGTAAGTAAGGGATTTGAATAATTGTTAATATCATTAGATCCGGATCGAAACTAAAGTAACCGGGTGAACAGATAAATTATTCGAATGAGTATCATCCCGCATCTTTGAATTGAAGGAAAAGAACGAAATAAATTAAAAAAAAAAAAAAAAAATTGCTGTACGGAATCGTATACATATTTTAATCAATGGTTAATCAACGTTCTCTTAGAAATCTTTCATCGTGATGAGAAATTAAGAAATATTTAAAACAGCGGTATAATATCTTATATTACAATCATTTAAAGTCAAATATATTGTCTATATATTAAATTATAAATCAAAATAGTTCTACGTTCTTCTTATACCCTATAATCAACGCAAACAACGTTATCTAACAATTTCGCCTTTCTCTGCGCTGGCGAATGTGGGACACAATACTTATTCGCCTTGGAAACTTAGAACCATATTATACCCACTATATCTTTTACAATTATATACATATATTATGTACTTTAGGGTGATTCTTAATATTCGGTCATATTTGAATTTTAACGCTCCCAATGGGCTGGAATGTCTCCAAATAAATAGAAAAAATAATTTAGTCAAAAGCTCGCAGCCTCCTGGTTCAATTCTAATTATCTCCCCATGCAAGGCTGTCGAATTTTCCCATCTGAATAACATACGATTTTTGGCATTCGGTGGTTAATATATATTATATATATTTTTTTTTCCAATCGCAATATAGCCTGAAAAAATCCGATACTCGACAAACTTCTTACTTCCCAAATTAAGGACCTCCTATAGTGTATATATGTATATAAATAATATATAGGTACATGTATGTATCATATTGAAAGATAAATAATGAAATTTTATTACCACCTCAATGAGTGGTGACCGTGACGTCACCGCGATGACGCAGATTCACTATGTATGCACACTAATATTAATCGGTGTGTATGTACATAGTATAGATAATATAGTATAGTTGATATGGTACGTAGTATATTATAATATATAGTATATACTATAGTAAGCGAGACCGCCAAGGTTTGAAGTGAGCTGACGATAACGAAGCACGAATGAAGAAGCACCCATATATCCAACCGAAGACTTCCGCATTTTTTTTTTTTTCTTTCTTTCTTTCTTTTTTTTTTTTACACACGTACCATATTATTACGGTACCTTATACCTACGCTGTATCTTTTCCAGGTACACACATACATACACATATATGCATATATTATACACGTAGGTACATTTTACTATCGAATATAGTAGCTATACGTTGTTATATAGACTCGGTGACTGCAGCGGGATTTTTGGGTCTATAAGGTATATATAGGTATACCTAGATATAGATCTGCTGCTTTTTAATACTATTTTGAGAACCTTTCTCTACGTGGGAGGGAAATTGTTGAGAAAAAAAAAAAAAAAATCACTTTAAATATAGATATATGTATACATACACGTTTGAGAAATTCTTGAAAGAGTGGGTATATAGGAGTTACATTATAGGTACCCCCCTCAAAAAAAAAGAGCGAAATCATCAAAGTAAGAAAAGAAAAAAAAAAAATTCCTTTTTAATTTTGTAAATGTCTCGAAACTATTTTTTTTATATTTCGGAAGAATCGTGTTTTGTTTCGATGATACTTCCGAAATATAACAAAAAAATAGTTTCGATACATTTACGAATTTAAAAAGGAAATTTTTTCTTCTTTCTTTTTTTCCTTCTCTTCTTACTTTATATTCACCAAAATCGAATTATATCGTTTCGTATACTCAATTGTTCAATGGTTTGGTAAGAAATCAAAAGAAAAAAAAAAAAAAAAATACAAACTAAAAAAACAGACTGATTTCCGTAATGAAGCAAATTTTTTTTACATTTCAGATCGCATAAGTATATTTTCGGAGCGAAAAAATAAAAAATAAAATAACAGAAAAAGACTTGAAAAAAAAAAAGGAAAAATACAATACCGTGTAGAATCTTAATCGCGAATTGATCGGATATTTTTTTTTTTTTATTAACGTGGCGAAATAAGGATCATTTTCAACGGATCGTCAGTCAAGCACATGGCGTATATTGGGGTAATCCTCCGTACAGTGATCGCGTAGAGATCGTCTTTCCCTACAAGGCATCGTCGCGGAGTGAACAAAAAAAAAAAAAAAAAAAGAGCAAAGAAGAAGACAAAAAATGAAGATGAAAAAAAAGAGAAGAAAAGAAAGAAAAAAAAAAAACCCCAAGAAGAAGAAAAAAAGAACCCGGACCAGTTTTACAATGCCATAAACGTGTGCGGTGCTGCAGGTTATATACCTGTACGGGCACAGTGATTTTACCTTTTATCACGTAATATATATATATATTTTTTTTTCTTTTTTCAGGCGATAATGGCATCAAGGTATTAAACAGGGTAAGGAAAAAAAAAATAAAAATGAATGAAAATGAAACGAAACGAAGTGAAAAAAAAAATCACATCATTCGAAAAATATTTTCTTTCGTAGATACCAAAAAATCGCCCGGAAGATGAAAGGGGAAAAAAAAAGAGAAAAAAAAACGCGTATTATTTTCAAACAAAACAAATATTATAGGTATATACATGACTATATATATATATGTATATTGATTTTGACGATTTTGATTTGAACGTTGTACCGATACACTCGCTATTAATTGCTCACCCTGCTGCAGGGCACCTTATACATATATAATTGTAATATACGGGTTTTGAAAAAATAGATAAAAATGCAACAAAAGAAAAATATTATATACGGAACGGAATTAGGGTGGCCACCTGCTCCAACGAGCCAGGTAAGAAGAGGCTGCAGGGGTGAATTATAACGGCAACGGTAAACCGGAAGTCAGTCGACGAAGGGGAACGACGCTCAATTGTACGTAAAGTACATATGTATATAGGTATATACATACCTATATACCTACCTCTATGTGTAGGCAATTCGTTTAAACGCAGCACGTATTGTACAGGTAGATATACCCATATAAATATACAGAAGTTTTCGGAGGAATGGCTAATTTACTCGACCGTCCAAAAGAGAAGGAAAATACGACGTGAAAAAGAGAATGAAAAAGAAAAATCAAAAAAAAAAAAAAAAAAAAAGAATGATGCACCGGCACGTAATTCCTCAATATAATAGTTCTAAATATATATACCTAAACATTTATTCAAGAAATTTTAGACCTCAAAATTCGGAATCTGGAACCCCAAAACCAGACTTTCGTACTTTTTGTTTCCGGTCAAGTTGTACGAACGTATTAGTATCATGATGAAAGGTTATTGCAAATTTTAATCAAACGGTAAAAACCTTTTTGTCGATTGAAACACCTACAGTTACTTATCGGGAAATTCATCATCCGACGTAATTCTAGAAATTTTTGGGACTCGAGTTGAACAAAGAAAAAAAAAAAAAAACAGATTTGTACCGATCTTATCCAAATTTCCCACCATCGTGTTCTTTTTCTTTTCTTTTTTGAGGAGGGCGGGGATTCGATTTTTCTTGAATTTCCAAAATTTTAGAAAATCATCAAATTAATTTAACGCAAACAATCAAAAGGATAAACATTTTCATTTTTGGAGCAGCAGTTATACAGGGTGAATCTTATACGATTTCGAAAACGTATGTACGTGGCTTGTCTATGCTAAAATTGAGTTTTTAGGCTAATTGAACAACTGGGGGGTTGTAAAATTAAGCGTAACTTTTACACTCATTGCATTCCTCGAGTCCTGCATTGAATCCAATTTTTACAGGATCCCAAGTTTTATTTTTTTCAAAAATCATGTTTTTATGGCAACTAATTGTAAGGCTTAAAAAAAAAGCTTTGGCAAGCCTCACCCTGTGTACGTATAAGGACGTATTATTCTATACGTAACTGTATACGTTACTGCATCGCTTATAAGCAATTGTCACGTATGATGATTTAAAAACGTCAAATCACGTTCGAATTACAGTTAGAAATATATATACATGGACGTACTGCATAGTTATATGTAATATAGTTGCAATTTATTTACAACTTATATAACTGATGGTATAATAATAATAATAATAATAATAATAATAATAATAATAATAATAATAATAATAATAATTATTATTATATATATTCAAGGCGTTTGTAATATCGGCTGTAAGATGTAACAACGACCCTGCAGTACTGCGAGAAGAGAAGAATAATAAAAAGAGAAAAAGGAAATCTTTATTCTTTTTTTTTTGCTTCTTCTTCTTTGCCAGTTTTCTCACTGTCACGAAAATTTTCAGGTTTAGGTTTAGGTAGGTTTAGGGTAACTTTGTCTACATGAGTATATATATTCAGACCCTTGGACGTAGACCCTTTCATCGGTAAATTCTACCTGCATGTATTGAAAATCGTTCGACCTGCTTGGGTCACAGGATTCTCTATATACCTAAACACTTTGAAATGTACCTCGAAGAAAAGAAAAGGAAGAAAGAAAGAAAGAAAGAAAGGCAAGAAAAAGGGCCATCGATTTTATCTCGAGATTATTATAACCATCGGCGAAAGTCTTAGAAATGAAAGGAAGAAAAAGAAAAATGCCATTTGCTATTATAGGAATAAATTTACTTATTTATATATAGAAAACCTCGACATCCTGAGTTGTAGTAAACGCATCAGGAGGACTTGTGTAATTCTAATTGTCTTACAGAATCGATAATTTTATTATATACCTAATTAGTCTGAGAGAAAATTAGTTTCAACGTTAAAAATTATCGCATCTGATATACAGGCAAAAGAATTTACAGTCGGCATCGAAATTTGATTATGTACGTACGTACGTACATGAAGGTGATTCTTTTTTTGTGAAATGTTTGAAAAATAAAATGAAGATAAAAATTATATCTGACTCACTTGTATCTCGAGTAAAAGTTCGGTCTTCTTTCTCCTTATATCGATTAATATCTTCTGCTGTTCCGGCGTCAATTCTGTAACAGATATAGGTGAATGAAAATAAATTGATAAGAAAAAAAAAAAATATATTACATTCAAATTTGTCTTCATTAAAAAAAAAACTTTTCTATTCTTTGATTTCGAAAATTTTAAGAAATTACTATTTTTACATTGATCTACACGGGGCATTCCGTGATGTCTAATTTGTTGACTATAGGTTACAGCCTAACAATTTTTAAATCGGTTGAAACTTTTTCTGGTGATTGGTCCTATTTTTTTTTTTTTTTCTTTTTTTGATCGTTTTTTACTTAAGAACACGAAAAAAAAAAAAAAAACTAGTGATAATTCAGAGGGGCTATAACTTTCCACGGCAGAAAAAGTTTCAAACGAATTAGAAAATGATCAAACTAAAACCTGCAGGTCAAGTTGGCATATGAAAACGCCCGACATACCTACGTCAGAGCCTAGGCGCGGATATACGACTTTATGCAATATGAAACGTTTGATAAAATTGTCGTCCACTTGCTCTAGATACATATGTGTATACGTATATGTATGCAGTTGTTATATACAGTTGAGGTTATCGTTATGGTTGTAACATATGATTAATAGGCCTCGTCGCGTCAGAAATGACGTAACCGCAGTACATAGTTCTAACATAAGTTGAAAAGATTCGAGATTAATTAAACCGATTTCTTAATTGAATCTGAAAAAAAAAAAAAAAAGATACGTAAAAAGAGGATTTTTCTCACAGTGGAGTGGATTTTTCTCACAAGGAATTTAGGATATCAGTGAAAAATTGAAAATCGAATTAAAGTTGAATGAGATATGAAATTTTTTTAACTCGATCATTTGGATGTAAAATTCCGTAAATTACAAATTATCGGAACCAATATTTGTCGTTTCATCTTATCCCACGAAGGTGATAAAAAAAATTTGGGAAAATTCTGGATATATACTTTTTTATTTTAAACAAACTATAAGACATTCAAATCTTTTAAATGAATGTCAAAAATTATGTTGAGATGAAAAAAAAAATATAGTAGCTTTAATAGAAGCATAAAAAAAAAAAAATGAATGAATGATCGTGCGTCGTTCTGTTACGGTAGATAATTATAAATTAATTATAACTTATTAGGTAAAATTTAAAATGACTAATGTACGTCCCTCGTCATTAAGTCGAGAGACAATGGTGCATCCTCTCTTTGTCAACCCGGTGTACTAATTAGGGCCAATTTAGCAAAAGTTCTAAAAATAGTTGTTTCGGATTAAAAACTCTCGCGTGGTTTGCACAGCAGCAGCACGTCAGGGGGGACAGAGAAACGACAGCGACGCACGACGACGGGTTGTTGGTAGAAAATACGCGATTATAAGGTGTACATATGTATGTACATACATGCGTACATATACATATCGCAGTGGAATATACTCTGAGTCACTTCGACATACATGAACCTATATTTACGCGGTCGAAAAAAAAAAAGAAAAAAACAAACAAACAAACAAAAAAATGAAAAGAAAATTGTTTTTTTTTTTTTTTTCGTTTTTTCTTTTTTCTCTTTGTCCATCGTCTGTGCAGCGAATTTTGTACATGTAGAAGGAAAAATCTTCTCTTTTACTTTTTATTTTCTTACAAAATATTACGGTTTTCGTTTTCCTTTCTTTTGTTATTTTATTTTTGTTTGTTTCTTTCTTTGTTTTTCGTTTTCTTTTCCTCTTCAATAATTCAATCTGGTTCCCTCTCTCTCATTACTCAATATTACAATATACTATATTGTGTCTACTTTTGCCAGACTCTGTTCGTATGTATAATATTGTAATTGAATTGTAATTGAAATCGTGACTCATTACTAAACCGGCTCTATAAAAAATAAAAAAATTAGAAATAAAAAATCACAATTCTTATCTGAGATATAAAAAGAGTTTCTAAAAGGACCAAAGAAGAAAAAAAAATTAGAGACAGTATCGTGCGGCTCTGATAAATATTTTTTTTTTCTTCTTTTCGTATTTCGTAATTCGAATCAAATCAAATCGTAGAAAATATCAATAAATAATCAAAATTTGGTCAATTATTTCTCATTTTTTTTTTTTTCTTACTTTTTTCGCATATATTGTCCTGCATTGTCGTTGTTTATTTTTACTTTATTTTTTTTTTTTTTTTCAATTATCTGGTGCGATTTTTTTGTTTTTTTGCCTATAATTGATCTTCTTTTTACATATAATTTTTTCATTTATTCTTACGTACACATATAGGTACATATATGTATGTAGAATGATCGAAATTTAAAAAATTGGTAGTTGGACATCAAATTGCGGGTAACGATTACAAGAAGCAATATTGAAACGAAGTAAGTATGTAAGTTGGTTAGGTAGATTGCGTTACACCAAGAGCACCAGTATTTATAGAGTAGGAAAAAAAATAGTAGAATAAGAAGAATACGAAGAAGAAGCCTATGTCTTCTGTAAAACTCCACGACATTCAGGCTACAGGACAGTTTGCTAAGATGCTAAGAAGTTAGTACACTTTCCTTGTAGACTGAGATAACACAATGGAATTTAATCTTATCCCAAGTAGATATGCGGTATATATATGTATATATATACCGGATTAGATTTCCGAGTAACAAAATACAGAAATGAATAAAAAATAAACGAACGATAGAATGAATGAATACGTGTGTGGAAATAAGGAGGGAATAAGAAGCATAAGACTTTCATGAGAAGAATGTACAGCGGAGAAGCAGCTATCAGGGCGAAGAAAGACAGTTTTTCAACTTATATTAAAAAAAAAAAGAACAGAAAAAAGTGACCAAAATGGAGAAGAAAAACTGTAAAATAAAATTATATTCAAAAAACTTTTACCTTCCCCGGTTTAAGAGAGTCTGACTATAAACACGAACTTTGATAAAGAAGCTGATTGTGAGCCAAAAGCAAAAAAAACATAAAAATCAAACAAGAAAATTTAAGCTTTGGATCAATGAAAAGTGAACCTCGGAAATAAGATACGATCATAGTTATTTTATAGAAGTATCGAGCAAACAAACAAGCTATACATACATACAAACTTCGGAGCGGAACGGGATATTTTAAAACGATATACAATCGATCGATTGTATGTAAGTGAGAAGATTTTTAAAGTAAAAATTGCAAAGTCAAGGTGTGCGTAATTACATTTCGATCTAATCGTTGTTGTTTTGTTTTTTTTTTAATTTTTTTTTTTAAATTATTATCTTCTCATTGTATATACCAGTGTCAGTATTAAATACATAGCCAAATTCGGATACATACGTATGTATACATAATACTAAAATACATAGACAGGAGGAGACAGACGTGGTTATAAAATCGACCACCGTGCAAAGGGGGTTTCTCGTCCGCGGACTGTCAGTAGATACGTTATAACTTGTTTCTATATATTATTTATAGATTAATTACCCGTTGTGCTGAACTGGTCCACTTGATGTGCACCAGAGTTCACTCCCGATCCACCTAGGCCATCTAAGTCCTGCCACATTTCCGATATTAAACACTTTTCTAACTCACACACCAGCTATCCACTTCACTCGATCGGCGCCATTTTGACTTTTTTATTATTCTGTATACCCGACTGCGCGCCACCCGTTTGACAACGCGTCGCTTTTACGGGACTGCTAATACAGCCAACGTATTTCAGTCGGTAATGTAGAACGCACGGTTTTAACATGTTATCAACGAATTATATATTTAAGCATAAGTTTGAACTCATTATCATAAATTTCCTGAGACTTTAGTTGCGAAATTTACCGACTGATTTGTCTGACCTAATTTCAGGAGAATTTAAAATCAACTTCTTGCGCCGAAAAATTAACAATCGGCGAAACACTTTGTGATAATATCGGAAGTAAATTAAACGTCCCAACTTTAATCTTATAGTTCAATGTTATCTTTTTTCGAATAAAACTGTCGAATATCTGTGTTATGAAATTCAAAGATTGATTACCGACCGAGTAGAGGACTCATTCATTGTTTGACGTCCCAGAATTCCAGTGATATTTCAATAACGTCGTTAATATCTAATCGTCCATCCGTTATCAGAGCATGACATTCCAAACATCAAGTTTTCATTGTGTTACAATCTATTGTATTGCGTACAGCGTAGTATAGGTATGTAGTATATTGTCCTACTACTGCACCACGGATTTTATTCATGCATCAACGGTTGCAGTATTACAGGCGCTTTTGTCTGCGATAATGAATGGTCACGTTTACCTACCTGTGCATAGATTTGTATACGGTTGTCAAGTTACGTAACAATTATAACTCTCCGCCTCGTGTATGCGACAAATTTTGAATAGATAAAAATTTTCTAGGGATGATTCAATTCGCGTGACACGTTAGCGATTGCGGTCTGATAAATCGCACAGGATATGCGTAATATCCAGTTGTTATGTAAATCAACGACTGCAACGGATTTATTGTAAAAAAAATTAAAATAAAATAAATAAATAACCAACCGTACTCTGAATTCATTTTTTTTTTCGTCCTTTTGAAGAATATATATAAATGCTTGATTTTTTAGGTTTGGATTTCGTCGACAGATTGAATCCGATTGTGGAATAAATAAATATTTATTACTGTTTAGCTACAATCATTATATCGAAATCAATCATTCCAATTGCACTTCATTACAGTAGACATTAGGATGGACGTTAAATACCATCTTGAAGAGTGAAGCCCCACAGTTTATAGACAAAAAATAGACAAAAATTTTGACCCCAGAGCGGGGTTTTTAAAATGAAATTAACCCGTGCCGGTAAGGTCTCAAAGTTTCCCATTTAAAACACATGCAATTTTACGGATGTCAATTCAAGAATTCACTGCGAGGCTAATTTTAATTCAAAAAATTCCAAACTATGTGAAAGTATCAGGTATGTGTACTACTACATGAAGAAAAATCGAGGATATCATACCGTTGAATCTGCTCATGATTCCACTCCGAACCAAAATTCTTGAGAATTTTATTTTGGAGTGGAATCATGAGCAGATTAAACGATATGATATCCTCGATTTTCCTCCATCTAGTAGTACACATATCTGATACTTTCACATAGTTTGGAATTTTTTGAATTAAAATTAGCGTCGCAGTGAATTTTTGAATTGACATCCGTAAAATTGCATGTGTTTTAAATGGGTAACTTTGAGATCTTACCGGCACGGGTTAATTTCATTTTAAAAACCCCGCTCTGGGGCCAAAATTTTTGTCTATTTTTTGTCTATAAACTGTGGGGCTTCACTCCTCAAGATGGTATTTAACGTCCACCCTAGTAGACATACTCTGACTTAACTGTGATGGATGCGAATTATACCCAAGGGATATAAATTGCAGGGTGATAATGATAATTCCTTTTGAAATATTGGAATGAGAGGATAAATAGTAAAAGTTTGATTACTTTATGGCTATAATTGGACTGTTAAATGATTGTCTATCTTCTTGTTTACAATTAAACGGCTTAAATACGTGACTGGTGGTCTTTATGACGATAGCTATACTGTTTATATAAAACAAATAACGCAAATATTATCGCTGTATACATACACAAGAGGTATACCTGTACAAGAGGGTCGACGTTGGATTATTCCAGATCGACCTGTATATGAACTGAGAACTCGACCCCAACCGCAATTAAATTTACATCAGAGTTTCACTGTATTGATGCCACTGAATTATTGACAAGCATATTCTCTACGACCTTATATACATAGGTATATCTACTGTGTTACTTGTGTTTGACGTAGAAATCGAAGCTATACATTTACCTTGAGGTTTCAATATTTAAAAGGTAAATGTTTCACCCGAAATTTGTATCAATCAATGATAAAAAAAATAACGCGTTTCATTTTCGGTATAATTCAATTTTTCGTTAAATTGGATGAATGGTTTTTGCTAGAAATAGGAGAAATAAAAATGTACTTTCAAACAAGTATTTTATTATCATATCGTTAAAAATTACGGAGTTTTTATAGACTTAAATTTTCCACTGCATCTACACTTTTCCCTAAACGTAGCACGATTTAGAAGTGAAGTAATGGGAGGGTTAGTTGTTTGAAATTCTACTGCAGTATAGCTCGATAACTGTTGGATCGATTTCAGCAAAACTCACCACAGGAATGCGTCTTACCAAAGGCACCACAAGCAGCTTATTCCTTCATGATTTATAGTTCAGGGTAAAAGCAAGACCGAGGTGTAAGGAGAACTCGATTCTTTTATTCATAATTATCGTGGAGTCTGAATCAGCGCTAAATTATTCATAAAATAGCAATTGTATACCAATTATTGAGATATTAAATTCGGTTTGTAAGAAACTTTGGTTGACATCTCCGCCCGGTGATCTGACTGACCACATGAACCGTCTGATCCTGGCTTCAAGCACATTTTAATCAGACCTGTGGTACGAAAATCTGGAATTTGGAAGGATTTGTTTGACAGTGGCTCAAACAATTCTGGGAAGCGTTCATGAATAAATTTTTTTTTCTCCTCTCCAACTCGCTTTTATATCAATGCATATACCATACATTAGGGTGATTTTTTTTTCGACTTTTTTTATTTTTTCACTCCCCACTTAAAATTTTGTTGGACATGTCGAACACAAAATTTCCTGAAAGTTATAGCCCTTAATATTAATATTGAGTACTTCCCCAGAGCGTGAAAAGATTTTCCATCTAAAATACACGTAAAGCAAAAATTTTTTTTTCCAAATTTCTATAACTCAGCGGCATTTCATGCTATCACATTGGTCTTGGTCTCAATTGACGCAGAATTGAACGATCTTCAAAAGTGTCTATGACGGCGTGAGTGCAACTTACACTGGTGAGATGGTACGGGTCATTAATGTTGATTTTTACCCAAAATTCTCGTTTTTTCGCTGTTATCTCCGAAATGATCAACTGTACCGAAAAAATGTAGACGATAATTTTGTTGGAAATTTAATTTCCTACAAAAAAGGTCCTTTAGACCTAAATGCTCAGATTAATATTTCTTGAGATATTGAACTTTGACTTACTTGTGGTAAATAAAATTTTTGTGGTTTATTGAATCAAACGTTTCAAATTGTTGATATCCCATATCATAATTTATGATATCATATCATATTTATCATATTCATCATAATTATGTAAACAATAAACCATAAAAATTTTATACCAAGTTAAGGTAAAATTTTATATCAAGTAAGTTGAAGTTCAATATCTCAAGAAATATTAATCTGAGCATTTACGTCTAAAGGACCTTTTTTGTAGGAAATTAAATTTTCAACAAAATTATCCTCTACATTTTTTCGGTAAAGTTAATCATTTCGGAGATGACAGCGAAAAAAACGAGAATTTTGGGTAAAAATCAACTTTAGTGACCCGTACCATCTCACCAGTGTAAGTTGCACTTACGCCGTCATAGATACTTTCGAAGATCGTTCAATTCTGCGTAAATTGAGACCAAGACCAACGTGATAGCATAAAATGCCGCTGAGTTATAGAAATTTGAAAAAAAAAATTTTTGCTTTACGTGTATTTTAGATGGAAAATCTTTTCACGCTCTGGGGAAGTACTTAATATTAATATTAAGGGCTATAACTTTCAGGGAATTTTTTGTTCGACATGTCCAACAAAATTTTAGGTGGGGAGTGAAAGAATAAAAATAGTCGAAAAAAAAAAATCGTCCTAATATACATAGGTATAGGTATAAGGAGATCACGCTTTGGGACGGTACCAGGCACAATCTACGCCCACATCAGTCATCACAAACGGTCGTATAACATCTGTAAAAAGTTGTATGTTCTACACGTTTTTCAAAATTCGCAAAGTCGAAAAGATAATCGGAATTAAATGAAGTCTTGTTCACATCATGCGGAAACGTGTATACTGAGTCTAAAGTCGGTTTGAAAAGCCCTGAACAGTATTTTGGGACTGCATAATTCTCTAATCTGAAATTACAGAACTATAACCGAACAAAATACCGGTAAAAAAAAAAAATCGTGATTTAAAACCGGCCCAAAGATTCTCCCTAATTCAAGATTCAACCCATCATCAAAAACCTCCGATTCGTCCCTGATCACCGGAGCCAAGCTGTCTACTGGTCGCCGCGCAAACTCTGCAGCCCTATTATCCCACATTGCAGTGTATGTATACCTATATCGGTAAGAGGCATCTCGCGTGAAATTTACGACCCCTTTCAGCGTTTTTTTTTAATTTTATTTATTTATTTTTTTTTAATCGCACTATCAGATGAGACCTTCTCAATTTTTTCTGATTTTTTGGCACCCGATTCAGGGCGAGTATCGGGCGATCTTGGCATCGGTCTTGAATCGCGATTCTTGCAGCTCGTTGTTATTTATCGTTTGTACAATTTTCGAAAATTACTTCTCAAGATTTTCAACGGTATAATATATTTACCGTCATTGAGTCGTTTCAAATTTTAACAAATAATTACAATTTTTTTTATTCAATAGATGAAAGATAAATTATATATATTTTTTTTCAAGATGCTCTATGGTGACGAGAAGAATTCCTGAAAAGGGGATGACATTGGAGATCAAGAGAAATAATTCTTATTTTTTGTTACAATTCATCGAACATCTTATACAAAATTTCATGATCGTAAATTATTTATTCCCCTCGTATAACTAACGGAGTAATTATAAAGAAGAAAACCGGCTTCTAAAAACATTAAATCCGGTTCCCGAACCAGTAGCCGATTATCCCTCAGAAAGATAAAAACCTCTGAATCTCCTGGGGCTCGGAGAGCTGATCGATAGTCAGAACGAGGGGCTGCGGAAGCTGGAGAGCGAGCGAGAGATGAGTTCGGTACATACATGCACTGGTATTCGGTATACAGGTATAAGATACTTGGGCTTTAAACTATTGGGGATCGTCGCCTCGCGCGACGTCCCGACAACCCTTGACGGTTGGAAAATAGGGCTGTGGAAAATCCACCCCGTAGACATCCGCGATGACTATAGCCCGACTCTGTTCTGAATAATTTATCAACAACGCATGCGCTCGGTATGTATTCGACCGCGTCTTCGTGGAAGGAGCCGCAGATGCCGTCAGACTCCGGAGCCATGGAGCACAATCGGTTACCGCGACACCGTGGCACAGTGGTAGTAAAAAACGGAGATTACCAAGTCCGCTAATCGCAGTGAATCTTCACCGTCTTAATAAACGAATAAATAAGAAAATGCGGGTACGAATCAGTCGAAGATATTTTTTGAAATCACGCTTTCTTCACTTCGTTCGTTAAATCAGTCTCCAACCACCACCGGCATCGCTCTCTTTCATCCCAAATAAAAAAAAAAAAAGGAAAATCGAAAAATTTTCGAGTGTTATTTAATTTTTTTAGTCGTTTTTCTTCGGTCTTATCTTCGGAGTTTTATTTTTCATCGTAAGAACTCTAACATTTTCCTTGACTGGGATTGTGATCGTACTTGAATACATTTTCCAGATTTCCTTAGACCTATAATTTTACCATCGTGTGGAAAAATAACTTCGACCAAACGATGACCAACGGCTATGCGAAAGAAAAAGAAAAAAAAAACCTTCCGTTTGTGAGGCTTCTACGTAGTAATGTTCAGTCTGCAGTTGTATTTTATGTTACGAATCGTGAGCCTCGCGGTTCTCTGCGATAAGCTCAATTATACATTCGTGGCGTTGTGAGATTTGAAGTAATTAAAACATATTTTCAGCAGCGTAAATTAACTGATAATAATTTGATAAAGACGTAATATACATATAAGTGTTCTGTAAAATGAAGAAGCCGTTGATACTCGGATTATCTGGTGCAATTTTTCTATTCATTATCGTAATATCAAGTGACAACGAGTTTATACAAAGGGTCACACCTTACCTGGGATATTCACAGGAACGTGACATATCATGCTACGAAGAATTGTCGACAATTGACGGAATCGAGGAGTTCGAATCGGAAGAAGGTGAAAAAACTTATACGTATCGATAATAAAAGATATATCATATATCTATAAAATAATGAAGTTTGATCTATCAAGAAAATCCAAGAGCCTTTCAACGACCCAACCCCCTTTCACTTCATCTATTTAAAATCCGAATAAAACCAGTTTTTTTTTTTGTTTTTTTTTACGCAGATTTTGCTTTTTCTTCCTTTTTTTTCCTCTCCCCCCCGTAAACGGTGAGGTTTAATCAATTAATCGATTAATTTCAACCCCCGTTGCAGGTGAGTTTTAAACCTCTTCCGCATCGATGCAGTTTCTTACAGCTGAAAATCGCGTGTTAGATGCTAGTTAAATAATAATAATATATGCATTGGGAATGGGCTACTTGAATCTTGACCTAAAACCGCATGCATGCTTCGTAGGTACGACCTTGTTCGGAATAACTCGAAGGAATTAGGGTCTTTGCAGGTAAAAATTTGCGGACGTTCTATTTAACGTTAATGTCATTTAAACGGTACTTTCTTTTCTTTTTTTTTTTTTTTCTCACCGTATAATTTGAAGAGGATGAAACGAAGAGGTACCTTTATTCTACTAGCCTTACGACAAAGGAATAATTTATTTCCTATGTCTAGAACAAACCCTCACTGTCCCAGAAATTGAGGTAAAGTTATAGATACTACCTGCAGGTACTTTAGTACAATGATGAGATCAATAGGTGCAGTTGTATTGGTTGAGCGCCTCGTATCGAGTACACGTTTCGACTTGGCCTTGTTCATTTTATTTATTTATTCACTTATTTATTCATTGTAAGCCTCCCCCCCCCCCCCCCCCCCCCCCATAGCAGTAGATTATACCCAGGTACATACATACAATATACTTGTACCTATAAGGTACAAGACCAAAGTGAGATTACCTACTTACATAGGCAATATGTGCCAATACCTATAGGTATACACACGCAGGACATGAAGTCATAAAGAATGGAGGAAAAATAAAAATTTATATAATGTACGTGGAAATGATAAGATTATGAAATTATTTAATTGTTTCCTTATAGCTTGAAGATAAAGAAAACCGTTGAAAGTAAAATAAAAAAAAAAAAAAAAAAAAAAAAATTGACTTCGTATTATATTTATCATGATCATAATTATTTTTATACATCATACTAGACTCCAGGGATATTTCTATATTCGGTCTTTGCGATAACGAGTAACATGTGGAAATGATACGGAATACATTATAGGTATACAATCACATCATGCCCGGAGCCACGTAGTTTTTTTTAACTTCCCGTTTCTCTGATATCAGAGATTGTATTCACCCCGAAAATGAAAAGTTGAGCTTTCACCTCGGCTTTCACTAGATCTCGACGTTTTGAAGTCTAGAGAATCATCTCCGATCATTTTCAGATGGACGTCTGTGTGTGTGTATGCATGTATGTATGTATGTATGTATGTATGTATGTATGTATGTATGTATGTATGTATGTATGTATGTATGTATGTATGTATGTATGTATGTATGTATGTATGTGATCAATTTTTTTGGCCGACGATATCTCGAGAACGATTGGTCATATTTTGATCAACTTGGTCTCGATCGACGCGCCTCTTCGGAACTTAGAACTGATTAGATTTCGGTTTCGATCGGTTTAGTGGTTTTCGAATTATTTAAAAAACAAAATTCTGAAAAATAAAATGAAAATCATGATATCTTGAGAATGGATGAATGGATTCAAATGAAAATTGGTACACAGGGTTTTTTGGAGCGCTGATCACGAACCTAAAGTCAGATTTTTTTTTCGATTCATTTAAATAACAAAATTCTGAGAAATAAAATAAAAATCATGATGTCTTGAGAACGGATGAATGGATTCGAATGAAAACTGGTACCACAAGGTTGTTTGGGGCGCTGATCACGAATCTGAAGTCAGATTTGCATAATTTATGATGGCGATTTTTTTAAGCTCAAATTAGCGTGAGAACGGGAAGTTGAAGGGCTGGCACATGGGCAGCCTGAAACCGCTTGTTTTTTTTTTTTTTTTTTTAACACGGCTTGCGGAAAGTTCGTTTTCCAAACAGCGTACGCAAAGTTTGATTTTGCGCCCGGGGTTTGCGTGCGCAAAATGACCACTTTCCGCCGTGTGCAGAATCGAACTTTTCACACCTTCTTTGGAAAGATAATATAGTACGAAACATTGAGTGCCCATGAGTGATCTCTTTGCGCAATTGTTTCTTAATTTAGGTACTATTTCCTAAGCCTGTGTCTCTTCCTTCCCGCACGCTGTGTTGAAAAATAGTATACGTAACAACGGACGGTTTGTGATCTCTGCACTCGTGCGATGGAATCATCAAATTCCCGCACTCGTTACGTCATATACTATGCAAGAATATTTATTCCTATATTATAGCTGAACAGAAAACCAAAAAAACAAGCGTCTTTAGGCTGCCCATGTGCCAGCCCTTCAACTTCCCGTTCTCACGCTAATTTGAGCTTAAAAAATTCGCTATCATAAATTTTGCAAATCTGACTTCAGATTCGTGATCAGCGCTCCAAACAACCTTATCGTACCAGTTTTCATTCGAATCCATTCATCCATTCTCAAGACATCATGATTTTTATTTTATTTTTCAAAATTTTGTTATTCAAATGAATCGAAAAAAATAATCTGACTTTAGGTACGTGATCAGCGCTCCAAAAAACCTTGTGGTATCAATTTTCATTCGAATCCATTCATCCATTCTCAAGATATCATGATTTTTATTTTATTTTTCTGAATTTTGCTGCTTAAATAATTCGAAAACCACTTGACCGATCGAAACCAAAATCTAATCAGTTCTAAGTTTCGAAGAGGCGCGTCGATTGAGACGAAGTTGATCAAAATCTGACCACTCATTCTCGAGATATTGTCGGACAAAAAAATTGATCACATACATACATACATACATACATACATACATACATACACACACACAGACGTCCATCTGAAAATGATCGAAGATGATTCTCTAGACTTCAAAACGTCGAGATTTAGTGAAAACTCAACTTTTCATTTTCGGGGTGAATACAATAACTTCCTCTTTTGTCTGATATCAGAGAAACGGGAAGTTAAAAAAAAAAAAAAAGGGAATGAAATAGATCAACCCTGTTCTCTTCACACGTTAAAATTCTCTGAAACTGATTTCTTTCATTTCTTTCATTTCTAATTATTCTCATACCGCCGCGGAATCTGGCATTTTTCGATAAGCAATTATACTGTTGATCGAGTTATAGTTATACCTTTTGAGAGAAAAAAATAAAAAATAAATTCCAAATTTCGTTTCGTGTCAAAGCCTGCGACGAGTGTATTTTCTTTCACTCTCCGTTTTTATTACCAACAAAATTATTCCATAGCTTTGTAGTTGAAACTACTACTTCGATAGAACCAGAAGGCACATTATCTGCAGATTGTGTAATCTCGAATCACGTTTGTGGGAGTCTTCATTACAAAAATACTGATACGGAGCAGTCTCCATCAACTGATATTATATCCTCGCGGTTCCATATGCAGTATAAACGGAACGCGTTGTTAACCATTCGTAAAAAAAAATTTCACAATCATTATAAACGAAACTATACTATATATAGGTTTATTTAAATGACTGAATTTGTGTTTCAGACCCCGTAAAACCAACCGCGGGCAACAATATATTTTTTCACGAGACCTCATGCTTCGGCGAAGAAGGTGCTGTCCTAAACGCGAGACAAGCCTGTGCTGTCGAATCGGCAGCTAAAATGAATCCGAAAATGACCGTATATCTCCTCTTCGTTAGTCCGGTAAAATTCTCAAATACCTCGAAAGAAATTGTCCGGCAATTGACCTCGTATCACAATATCAAAATTCGACATATACTCATGGAACGGTACACCAAGGCCACACCGTTGGAAGAGTGGTGGGGTACGGATGTCCTGAAAAAAAGTCGTTGGCCTACTAGCCACATGTCGGATATCCTCAGATATTTAACACTGTGGAAATACGGTGGAATTTATTTGGACCTCGACGTCGTTGTTACGTCGTGAGTACCCGCGACAAGCTATATCTCACATACGGTACAATGATATCATTCCGTTATAAAAATCGTTGACAAATAATTAACATCTAACTTTTATACTTCCGCAGGAATCTCGAAAATCTAACGAATTTCGCCGGTGCCGAAGACTGGGAGGATGTTGCCGCCGGTGTTATCGGCTTTGGGGCAACAGGTTTGGGCCGTAGAATGGCCAACGCTTGTCTCAGGGATCTGAAGACTAATTTCCGCGGTGACGTATGGGGCAACAACGGGCCTGGTGTGATAACGCGAACGCTGCAAAAAATTTGCGCTACAAAATACGTGAGATAATGAAATTTTGAATAAAGAAAAAAAAAATTTTTTACATATTTTTTGGCACTAAATACGGAATCGAAAATTTTTCATTCGATTTATTTTTATTTTATTTTTTTTTTTCCTTGTTTCCTAGGCCCGGGACATGACCAAAAACCGATGTCGAGGTTTCACCGTGTATCCGCCATCGGCGTTCTACCCGATCCACTACAAAAAATGGAAGCATTATTTCGAAGCTAAGAACAAAGACGCTACGATGAAAATATTGGAAAAATCATTGGTAATTCACGTGTGGAATAAATTGAGCAAAAACGAGAACGTCACTGTCGGGAGTCAAGTTCCTTACGCTTTGATAGCTCAAAATCATTGTCCCAAAGTTTACAGTCATTGTGGTACGGTCTTTTAACGTAAATCTCATTCGAAAATATGGAATGAAACGTGGTTGCTGGTTTATATAGAGTAAATTTGGATTTAAAAAAAAAAAAAAAAAAAAAAATCCACCACATATCCTCGAAACGGACTTTATAAGGTATAATATCCCGCACAGCATTTTATGTTGCAATGACGTTTTAGATATGTCATCTCGGAAATATTGCAAGATTGCTGCAACGTATAAAAATACATATCAATCACATATCGGACACGTTTTTGGTAGATGTAAATGTCCGCTACAGATACGTGACTTTCGTAATATTGCTGATATGTGCTCGGATATATTTCTGCAATGTTCTCCGCATGTGAACTTATACGTATAAAATACGTATTTGCAATATTGCGAATACATGTATTAAATATATCTGAAATGACTGACTTTTTTTCATTCATTTCTAACCGCGATCTGAGGGAGTATAACAACAGACGCCAAATTCGAAAAATGTCTAAAATAAGGATTACCCCAGTACCTATACATATAGATATAAATTATATTTTGTTAAGTAATTCATGCTGCAACAAGTCTCATCGCTTGACTTACCTATAATGTCGCTTATTACTTGAACAGCGAGGTTGTATGTTTCCTAACTCGATCAGGAATATCACGAATACACAAAATATAATTTAAAAAATATATTATATCGTTAGCTATATAGAAAAGTCACGTAACTACCAAATAGTAAATTTTGTCAGAAAAACCATGACTTATATCCAGAAAATAATTGTGTGATTATTAATCAAATTTTCAAAACGTGGAAATGATGGTAGTTACGTGAATTTTCTGTTTAGCTAACGATATATAATCACCTGCCATATTGTACATGATATCAACAATGTGACTGATACATGAATGAAATAGGTATACATATATCATGAATATCCTTTGAACATGTATACGATACATGAATGAGAGATAAATAAGTTTACGTAAGCTCTGCAGCAACGTATTATGCATATATATTATTCGATATCAATTTCAAAACTATTGTATTAGTTACGTATTTGATATATTATATTTGAAATGTAATAAAACGTAAGGTAAATGCAATATTGATATACGTTTCTGTTACGTATTATTTGCATTTTAATATGCTGTGCGGGATGCGATTTAATGTATATAATGCATATTTATATATTATGTATGTGTGCGTATGTACGTATGTGTAAAACGCTAATATGTGAGTAGCACACATCGTCTTGAAAATTAGATATTTTTTTTTTGTCCCTTTTTTTCAGTTTTTTTTTTTGTTTTCTTCTTCTTCTTCTTCTTCTTCTTCTTCTTCTTCTTTTTTTAGAATTTATTGCGCGCGAATTAACTCTGTGAGCAACAGAATTTTTACAAAATTATATATATATATACCTATACATATATACTACATATCGATTCGTCGTGTCAATACGATACAATTTATATACATATAGATATTTACTGACACATATCATGACAACATATGAAAAAAATAAAAATAAAATAAATAAATAAGAACAGAAAATAAAATGAGTTAATCGCATTCTTGTTACAATAATTATTGTGATTTCGATCTTAAATTGGATGTGTAATTATCACGTCGTTTACTGCTGCACGTATGGCGATATCACTATAATATATGTATAGCATATATTGGAATTATGAGTATACAAATTCCCCAGAAGAAATGTGTATAAAAACTAATAATAATAATAATAGTAATAATAATATTAATAACAATAATATCAATAATCGTAGTACAACTTCCATCGGAATTCTTTTGCCAAAAACTATAACGAACTATAGGTACTAGTGGATTATTAACCGAATGATATTTAAACGGGAAACAATAAATCGATATAATAGAAAAAAAAAAATCAAAATTCAAAATTATAAATTGAGATTTGTCCTGTGGCTCGTAAAAGTCTCTTTTTATCTCATAATATACCCGGATCAAATTATTCGACATTTTTTTTAGTGTCATATTGTATACGATATAGTAATTTGTAGATGTAAAACCTATAGGTATCATATCGTCCACATATCTGACTGAAAATCCAAGGTAATAATTCTTAAGACCTGAATGGTTTTTTTTTCTTTTTTCGTATTACTTTTTCCTGCATTTCACGAACTCGGAATACTTCATATTTCAATTAATGCAACTGCATTGGGGAACGGCGAATGCAATTATCATGGTGTTTTTCTTTCTGATTGTTATATATGGGTGTATAATTATATTTTAGACACAATATATGACATTGAAGAAATACAATGATATAGGAAACAAATAATTGTCAAATTTTTTGAATTGGAATTTATTTATCAGCGAATCAGCTATATGCCCAAGGGATTTATATTTACTGTTCATATGTATATTAGGGTGACCCATTTCGACCGATTATTTTTTGATTTTGAGTCTCGTATGAAAATTTGTTAGTTTTTCGCCTTCGAGGATCTCTACCCAAATTCTAGATCAATTAAAAAATTTCTAGGGGTCGCTGTAACGAATTTTTAAAATACCTAAAATTGTCAAAACTCGTATTCGTTTTGTTTTTTCAAATTTTCTTTCTCTCTCGAATTGCGGCATTCGATTTTACACAAAACCAAAAATGACGTCTTAATAATTTCAGCTCAAAATATAAATTTTCAAAGGTTGCTCAAGAATTTTGACGTATAAAATTCTTGAGCGCGACATTTGAAAATTTATATTTCGAGCTGAAATTTTCAGAATGTCATTTTGTTCGAGTGTAAAAACAATTTTTTGAAACAGAGAGAAGAAAATAATTCGATTTTCGATCATTTTCAGAATTTTCAAAATTCGTCAGCGATCTCTGAAAAAAATTTTTAATTGATCTGGAATTTAGAGAGGGCTCCTCAAATGCGAAAACCTAACAAATTTTCATACGAGACCCGAAATCAAAAAATAGTCGTTCAAAATGGGTCAGCCTAATTTGGTATATGCCTTATGTGATGTAATAATTATTGTAAAATCGTTAATAAAACCATATCGTAAATTTATAAATACGAAATATCACATTCTTATATCGGATAGATCATATGAAATAAATTTCCGATTCACGTTATAGTTTGAAGTTACATAATCATCGATATAATTATTCTTAGAATAATTACAACCCATATTTGAACAAGTAATATATAAGCTATCGAACAACTTTTGTAATGTTAACGTTTTCATGTAATAAATTGCTCAAAATCTGAATGATGTTATTTTTACTACTGCTGATCCAATTCTAAGACACAATTTTTTTCTTCATCATTTATCCAGCCCATCCTGTTTCGACTATATCGATCGATAATATTTTATTCGCACATTTAAAAATACCTACTAAACGCATTATCCAAACGTTTCGTATTAAAGACTTTAATATGGCATATCCGTTGTCTATACTTAGTTTCAGTTTCGTATTGATTATAGCTTATAGGAATATGGTCGATTTTACTGAACGACTTATGTGAAATTCATAGTGTATGGTATGAAAATAGTCAATATAAAACAGATTACACCTGTACCCCGACAATGTGTGGCGAAATGTACAAATTTGGAGCACTTATAACTCGACTTCAAGCTCTATGCAGTCCATTCGTCCGTCAAATGACTTCCGGAGCTCACTCGAAGTCCATTAATAAAAATTTTGTATCGAGGATGAGATACGTCGATAAGTTTTGCGACTGAGTATTGAATTTGGAAAAAATTTAGCAAGGGGTTTTAGCTAGGGAGTCAAAAACGAATTTTCGAAAATTTATACTTACAACTCGAATACCGCGGTAGACGTTCGAATTTCATTGAATTTACTTGCTTGTTACTTCTTAAGGCATTTATGCCAAACTTTACGACTTTCCTAATTACTTGACAAAAATTTTCTCAGACTATTAGCATTTCCATGAACGAATCGTTAACGACCCACTCCCGAATTTTAAGAACGTCGTCTACCCATCCAACGGCGACATTGAGGCTCCGATAAACGACGTGTGTATCGTCTGGCTTTGGCAAATACTAATTGGACGAGATTTTCGAGGGGAGAAAAGATTTCTGCTCGCGGAGCGGGCACAAAATCGAACTTTGCACCCGGCGAAATAATTTTTTCAAATGTAACGAAAATATATTTAAATGTAATTTATAACGTGCCGGGCTCATCGGAGATTATTAACGCGATCTGTACCGCACAGTGGACTTTACCTTTCGTTTATCAAAAGTCCGAATTCCGAAATGTCTGTGAAAAAAATTTAACAAATAAATAAATATAAATACAAATGTAAATGATCGACGAGACTTTGCGGATTTCTGATATTAACGAGGAACAGTTGACCCTTGATATATGCGGTACATGCACGAGGATCGTCCGATATCGTTCTTTCCCTCGCCTCAGTTTATACATTCGAGATATATCTCATATTCGATACACTTTTACATTTCAAATCAAAATTGAAACGAAAAAAAATTAATAAAGTTTGCATTGATTATTAATTGTTAGAAAAATTCATAGTCTTTCGAGTCTAGCGACTCATCTTCAACCAAAATCAACAGTTGAAACTCATTTCAAAACTTAACTACCCTCAAAAAATTCTTTTCCCTCAACTAATTAGACTCTTCACAAATTTTCTGCGAGCAAATAATTTTCATGTTTCATTGGTTCGATAATTAATGAGAAATTATTACACTGTAGTGTAATAAAATTTCTCATAATCGACAAATTATTTCGTTCATCAAAGCCGATTGTATTATACCTATATGTATACATAATAATTGAATTGATAATCAACGTCTATCGGTTGCAAAGTCCATTTTCATATCGTGAACAAAGCCTGCAGTCAGTTATAACTATCCGTAATAAAATCGTATATAGAGGCTATAACGCGGTTGGTTATACGGCGTTAAGATACAGTTTTTTTTTTTTTTTTTTTTAAGAAATAACCAATAATTATTATATTTTCTGTGTATATAGTATATACATACGTTTAATAAATAGGTATATGACTTTTTGACCTGCGCTGACCAGAGTCTATATACATAATACATTGAATTCTCCGATTTGTAGATTATTATACGCATATATACACAGATTCAGAACAATAAAGTACCTACGCCTGTATTTACTCGAATATTTGTACATATACGGATGCATTTACACAACCGTTATATATACACATTTACCGTACTAATAATTATACATACACATATATATTGTTACATATATATATATTTGTCAATAGTTGTCATTTGGCCAGTGGTTGTAGCGAACAAGAATCGAACAGTTCATTTATAAAGAGCGATATAAGTGTTCGAGGCGCGTTTTACGATATTAGCCTAATTTTTTTGAGATTCATTAACCCGATTTAAGCACATATCTAATTAATGAAATCCTACTTTTTCTGAACTTTGCTTCGTAAACATTTATACATAGTATATAATAACGTAATGGAAACTAGAATAAATCGGAAAATATCGTTCTGCAGCTATAAATTGTCACGGTAAAAATTCTTCGTTCGGTATCATGTCTTCTTAATTTTTTATCTTAATTTTCTACATTCTCTTCGTGCAAAAGAGACTGAAACAATATTATATCACCAAAATGCATACGACCGTTGAAAAGAAAAGCACGTGTATTCTGAAACTGATATTAGTAATGTTTTACTTGGTGCTATTCGTTCGTACTGCGGTAAAGCTTGTCAATTGTTATGTGTGAGATGGTCTTGTTGACCGAAGAGAAGAGGAGCGTGTTTTAATGAAAAATAGGAAAACTATGCCAGTGACGTAAGTGAACATATAATATAAAAGAAAAAAAAGATATATTTATATATATATTCTTATCGTGTTAAACTACTCGTCGTAACTTTGTTCAGTATAAAATACGTAACATTAATTGGTATAGCAAAAGCGTGCAGAACCAAACGTTTTCGAATAATCTATAATCGCATAGGATAATTAGCCGCCGATATAGATTGAGAAATATTTATCGTACTTTCGTAACCATATACATATGTATATCGTTTAATATTGCTAATTAAGGAGACCAGTACAGCTTGGTTTTGGAAATTTGGAGTACTCCTAAATTTGTTTATTTGTCAACCAAAGTTTATTTCACATCAAAAAAGACTTTTCTTCGAAAAACTTTGTCGTAAGGTTTCAGGCACGTCGTTGGTCCAATTCAACCTTTCAAGGTCTTGCTTTCTTCAGACAGCAATTCTACATCTTACGAACGTAGGGATCGGTGAAAAAAAATTCATGTAAAAAGTTGCGGTCATTTATCCAAAATTTTGAATATTTAGGCAACTAATTTGCAAATAACTTGGCCAACACGAAATTGTAAAAAAATTTCCTCGTTCACACGATGAGGATTTCTTTTCTGAACAAAATGAGCCCTCAACGACCCTAATCGGAACAACGAAGTGCCTAAAACCTTACGACAAAGGTTTTCAAAGAAAACTTTTTTTTTTATGTGAAATAAACTTTGGCTGAGAAATAAATGCATTTTGGAG
Source organism: Macrophya alboannulata (assembly GCA_949628255.1). Taxonomy (NCBI): domain Eukaryota; kingdom Metazoa; phylum Arthropoda; class Insecta; order Hymenoptera; family Tenthredinidae; genus Macrophya; species Macrophya alboannulata. The sequence goes on along the minus strand of OX451207.1, from coordinate 38,408,360 downwards.
TACTCCGAATTTCCAAAACCAAGCTGTATACTGGTTCCCTTAAACTCAAATAATTCACAATCTATTTTTTCAATATAACGAGCCAATTAGAAAAATCATACCGCAATAGATGATTATTATTATTATTATTAAGATCATTATAGACGTATTATAGGGAATGAAATAGATATACATTACAGTTATCACAAATCTATATATAAAGTTGACAACTAAGTCATACATAAGTATATACCATATATACAGTTGTATTATAAAGACCGTGCTCTGCTCTGCTTCGTAGTCGTGTATGAGAAACATTTTTTGTCTTAAGAGAGAGATAGAGCGAGTGAGAGAGAGAGATAGATAGATTAATCGCATAACACCGTTATCGGCTGTTATCCAAATATACCTTGTATGTATATAACATACATGGTAAATATATATACATATCTATATATTGTATTACTCATATATTTGTATATACGTAGATATGTGTGTTTGTCAGGTCGTAGGTCATACGCCTTGAATGCATATCGGTTCAGTTGGTGCCAGACTCTCGGCTGAATTGCAATGGGTTACGTAATTGTTCGTTGATTTTTGTGTGTTCGGTATTGTTCATTGCACTGACAGTTTGATTGTTTAAGTTACCGTAAGTGCGGCCGGAGAGGGATAACAAGAGGCATCGAAACTGCTGTACGATTTATAGTCATGGCTACGGCTTCCTTCAGTCTCCTCGACTTACTCGGATTCAGATTTTTCCTCTACACAACCTTCGGAGTACTCATTGCGATTTTTCTCGCACCGCTTCTCCTCGTTTACTATCCTAGTAAGTAATTATTTCTCTTATCTAATCCACATTAGATCGGAATATTATACATCAGTCGATCTTTCGAAACGTATATTATAGTTTCGAAATGGTCGAGGAAGGGCTGGGTGAGATTGGTCAAATGGAGAAATCCGAATTGGATTATTGTCGAGGAAAGTACGGTCAGAGGTACCATGGACCAGGGAAGAAATCAGGTGATTATAAATAATTTTACCGCGGACTTAAACCTCCTCCGAAACTACGAAACTATCTTTTTTTATCATTTTTTTTTAAGGGTATGTACACGTTGATGGTACAAGGGAAGACGGTCGCCGATGGAGTAAGAGATCACCTGTTAGAACTTACCGCTAAAAAGCCTCGTTTGCGATCGGTTCTTAAAAGGCTATGGGGCTTTTATGCTTGGAGACAAATGGACGATTTTAAAGTCGACAATCACCTGATCACAGCGTCGTGTTCTTTCAAGGGGAGACCGATAACGGAGTCGAATTTACAGGTATTTTTGAAAAAAAATTTATATTTAGAGAACGATATGAAAAATCCCTGAGAATTAACACGTAGTTTAACAAAGTTTCGTTATTAATGACCGTTAATTATAACACTCTCCGCGAGCTTATCGTCCTCTATTTTTAAACGATGATTTCAACTTTCGTTTCACCGTTTCAAACTCAGGGATACTATTTTTTTTTTTTTTTTTTTTTATAAAAATAAAAAGCTCTTTGCCAATCAGCTGACACCGCAATGCATCGTAGGATTCGTTTTAGGACTTCGTAAGTGACGTGACGTTGAAATTTTTGTCGTCAAATTACTCACCGTGGCAAGTTTTCGTCGCAAACTGTTTCCTCAACGGCGAAGAGACGAAGGTGTGCATCGTCAGGGTCCACCACCTTATACTACGTCAGGAGAATCTGACCTTAGCCGATTTTTTACCGTTAAAATATATATCGGACAATTGGGCTTATCAGGATATAGATTCACCGTTAAAAAATCTCTACTCCGAACCGTCAGCCTTGCCTCGTTTACACCAGATGCTTACCGAGAGCTTCAGCAATTATTGGAATGAATTTTTGTGCAATAACGATCCGGCCGAAAGTCCGGAGATATTGAAAAAACAAATCGGAGCTTTCCAGTGCATCAAGATCGGGATAATCGTCTGGGTATCCACTGCCAAGGAGATAACGAGGTGTTACAAAAAGGTCGAAGGCTTCAGGTTCACCGAATGCTACACAGTATTGAGACGAGAAGCGTCCAAGAGAAACTTCCGATCGTCGGTGATATTCTGGGCATTCGTTAGCACCCTTAATCCGATCGATATTTTGTACACCGGTATACACTGGGTCTGGTACATTTGCGTGACCCTGACGTTAAAAATGCCGATACTTTTACTGAGGGAATTGAACGCGCTAAGATCCTCACAAAAGCACTTTCATCCGGACACACTGACCTCGGTATTGTCCTGCTATTTACCGCTGATATTTCACGCCATCGTCGAGGTCATGTCGATAGCCGGTATCGTCATAACAGCCCCTAAGCTCATCATCGAAGAATTGTTCTTCAGATCCGTGGAGACTAATCACTTGCAGACGATATCACTTTGCGGTAGAAAGATCGTTGCTTGGTCCGACGAAGTTGACATTGAAACAATAAGGAAGATATCGGTGGTCACCCGGGCTTCCGAAGCAGAAATACTCCTCGCTGCTACCGCGGGATGTTTCAAAGAATACTTCAAGCAATTCGGGGTCCAGACACCGTCCGAACTACTTGTCACAGCTAAGTTTATCAGCCAGAGATCTCTTTTCCTGCAGAATCATGAGTCCAGAGGTGTACTGTGCTTGGGATTACCCACAAAGACTCCGCTCTTCGATGATGATCCTGTTGAAACGTTACAGGTAATGAAAATCGAGGGGTATTTATTGTTAACAGAGTCTAACCACTTTCACGAGCTCTCGTGATCACAGGAAACAAATTTCCGCATGCGGATAAGAGAAAAAAATAAATAATAATAATAATAATTGTGTGACAGGTCATTCAGGAGAACGTACAAGATGCAAGGATCAAACAGAAAGCCATATACGCTCTATCAGCTGCGGAGTCTTCTTGTGGTCTGGTATCTTCGTATTTACCATCGATATTCCTAAAACTAGCTCTTCTTTATTTGACAAGAAGATATTCCCTATCAATAACTCACGTGGACGGTGATCTGCCGGTTGAAGGCGTCGATTCAGCTATGTACTGGCGACCACCTCAAGGATATTGCAGTAAGATGTTTTTTTTTTTTTTTTTTTAACTTCCCGCTATGAAAATTGAAAATTTTCGAAAAAAAAGGAAGTTATTGGTTTCGGTCCGATTTTCGAAAATCGAGTTTTGATCAGATCTCGACGTTGTGGGGTCCTAGGAAGCTATTCTGACTATTTTTGGATGGACGTCCGTACGTGTGTGTGTAAAGAAATTTTTGTCATACGATATCTTAAGAACGAATCGACCGATTGGAATGGTTCTTGCGGCGATCGAAAGGGTTTATCAAGACTTAGATCTGATTAGATTTTGGAGTCGATCGGTCGAGTAGTTTCAAAGTTATTGGAAGAATAAAAATTAAAAAACAAAAAATTTTCATGTTTTTAGCGCATAATTCCAAAACTGTTCGCGCGATTAGTCTCAAAACTTAATCAGATTTAAGTCTTGGATAGCCCTTTCGATTGCCGCAAGATTCATCAAAATCGACCGATTAGTTGAAAAGATATTGCACGTCAAAAATTTCTTTTTTTTGATAGACGTGAGTTGATTTCGAATCACTCGATGTCGAATCTATCAAATTGTTTAAAAACTATTAAAAATTTCGCACATAAGCATACAGACTGAACGATATCTTCTGACATTAAATATAACTCCCTAGAAACGTTGACATTTGACAAAAACTCGATTTTTGAAAATCAGACGGAAAAAAAATGTGTATACGGAAAACTATAGTATAACCTTCTTTGATGTATTATAAACACAATAGTATCAATTTATTGGAACTTATTTGACACATATCGGGAAGTTTTAGGGTTGGCCCACAGGTCAACCGGTTTCCTGATTTTTAACTTCCCGCTATGAAAATTGAAAATTTTCATAAAAGAAGGGAAGTTACTGGTTTCGGTCCGATTTTCGAAAACCGAGTTTTCATCAGATGTCGACGTTTTGAGGTCCTAGGAAGCTATTCCGACTATTTTTGGATGGACGTCCGTATGTGTGTGTGTGTGTGTGTGTGCGTGCGTGTGTGTGTGTAACTAATTTTTTGTCGTACGATATCTTTAGAACGAATTGACCGATTGGAATAGTTCTTGTAGCGATCGAAAGGGTTTATCGAGACTTAGATCTGATTAGATTTTGGAGTCGATCGGTCGAGTAGTTCCAAAGTTATTCGAAAAATAAAAGTTAAAAAAAAAAAAAATTTCAGGTTTTTAGCGCATAACTCCTAAACCGTTCGTGCGATTAGTCTCAAAACTTAATCAGGTTTAAGTCTTGGATAGCCCTTTCGATTGCAGCAACATTCATCAAAATCGAACGACTAGTTTTTTTAGAAAAATTTCTTTTTCTGTCGTACGATACCTTTGGAACGAGTTAACCGATTTGAATGATTCTTGCGGCGATCGAAAAGGTATACCAGGACTTAAATTCAATCGAGACTGAACGATATCTTCTGACATCGAATATAACTCCCTGAAACCTAGAAATGTTGATATTTGAAAAAACTCGATTTATGATCAAACATCGGACGGAAAAAAATTTGTATATGGAAAACTAACTATACTTATAACCTGCTCTAATGTATTATAAACACAAGAGTATCAATTTATTGTAACGTATATTTAACATATAGCGGGAAGTTTTAGGGTTGGCCCACAGGTCAACCGGTTTCCTAATTTTTTCTTCATGAGTTCATGCGTTATTTTAGCCTCATAATTGCTAATCACATCGAAATAGTGTTTATAACAAAAATGTAGTGTATAAAAATAATTTTATCGCAGGTATGTCAGTCACGCTGCATAGACATGGAGGAGGAATACGTCTGGGAATTATTGGAGACGCTATGATAGGGCCTCAGCATATTAAAATCACAAAGGCATTCCCAAGGAGTGTCCAAATGTTGGCTGTTCGATTCGGAGTCCCTAGAACACCGAGTCACAGTCGGAGTCCTAGTCCAGCAAGTTCAACTAGTATCACTCCAGGGAATTAGGATTTTTTTGAGAGTACGATTCGATTTTGGAATGTGTGCAGAAACTGCACGGAACTATTTTTAGAGTAATTACACGAGGTCGTATTTAGTTCTACGATAAAATGGATTATTAACGAATAATCGATCTGTGTTCTATATAATATCACGAGCCTGCAGATTTATGATTAATGAGAACTTGCGAGTTTTAAATTAGAATGAAAATGGGCCACTGATTTGAAATGATGATGGGATATTTGTAATAGCCTGAAGAGTCCCGATATTATAATAATAATAGCATACTATGCATATTTTTCTATGATTTAAAATTTTTATTAAACCTGTATAATTTATATTCAATGTATTAATATGCCATATACATATATTCATGTATCTATACATATATTTGCAATATTTTATTGACAGACGTAATATATTATACAATGATATATATCTATATACACACATTATCGAATATATTATTTAATTTGTATGTCTTTAGTAATCAACACGTTATTTTTTATTTTTTTTTTTTTTAGAAACTATATAGCCACAATATATTATAACAAATTATATATATTATATATTATATATATCTTGTTATATATATAATATATTTATCAGGGTGGTTATTTTGGGTATTTTTGAAATTTAATACAGACGTCCCCAAGAATCCTTCCAAATAATATATTTAAAAAGAATGCCTGTAAGGTTTGAGCCCTTAATATTAATATTAACACGTGCCCCAACGCGACCAAAGTTTTAAATGCAAAATACGTGTATTCTTGTGCATTAATTGTACGAAAATTCTTATCTCACGAGATGATTGATCAAAAATTGTGTAACTTGGCTTAGATATTGCCAACGACAAGAGACACAAAAAGGTATTTTTATTAAATTTTTTTCGAAAATAAATTTCCGAATTATGAACAGTACATTTTTTTTTTCTTTTTTTCTTGTCTCTCCGTTTCGCGACAAGTCGGAAATTTATTTCAGAAGAAAAATATAATAGAAATATTTTTTTGTACCTCTTGTTGTTGGCAATAACTGAGCTGCCAAGTTTCACAATTTTGGATCAATTATCTCGTGAGATAACAATTTTTCATACAATCGATGCACAAAAATACATGTATTGCATTTAAAACTTTGGGCGCTTTGAGGCACGTGTTAATATTAATGTTAAACGCTCAAACTTTACAAGCATTTTTATTTAAATATATTTGGAAGGATTTTTGGGGGCGTCTGTATTAAATTTCAAAAATACCCGAAATAAGAACCCGGGATATTTATAACTTATATCCCAAAATTTCTTCGGCAAACTGACAAGTTTTTAGTATAGGTATGTATACGTATATGGGCAAATCCAGAAAACTTTTAACTTTCGCGAAAAAAAAAATTTTTCCGTCATTTTGCAAGCACACACTCCAGGTTTGGTGTAGGCTTTCAAATGACTTTTGAGACGAATAGTTCACGTCCGTTAACTATTTTCAGGTGGGGGCGTAATAGGTGTGGTAGTAACATTGGAAAAACGAGTTTCACGTGCATTTATTTCATATTGAACGTGACTTTGTAAGGATAATCTTATAGTAATCTTATATATCATATATAATATAACAATAATGAACGAAAAATTAAGAAAGGTATAAAATTTCAAACAAAAAATTCATTTTTATGTTACTATGAGCATTTTGCTTTCTCAAAGAGAAGGCCTTTTTAAACATGAATTGGTATGGATAATATAATCGTCATTTCATACAATACCATACATAATATTGAACGCACTATATATTGACAAACAAAAAGTTTATACAGTGCATTTCATTCCAATTCGATACAGGCATATTTTCAATTTTGTTTGTCATTGGCAAGGAACGCCCTATATATTGACATACACCAATTCTGTACGGTGCATCTCATCCCAATTAGATCTGGGTAGATTTGATTTTTTTTTTTGTCGTTGCCAAGGAATGCCCACTATACGCATATAAATTATTATACTATATTCAATGCAACTTGCAGAAAATGAACTATACCACATGAATTGTTCATCAAAATCAGAATAAAATGCCGTAAATGTTAGTAGAATACTTTCGTATTACGTTGATTGAGATCTAACAATATTGTTAATGAAATTACAGTTGATACATACGTATATTTGAGACGCGCCCTTTTTTTTCCGTTAATACACATGGCAAACAGTAATTCACAATCATGAAAATATAAAACGAAGAAAAATTTCTCTTGTGCCGTTGTAAAAACTGAATTTCATACAGAGTTTTCGCTTCTGATAATAATCTTCTAATTGTTACTGCATGAAAAATATTGGTGGCACAGTTATGGGTTGTCTCGCGAAAAATCCATCTTGTGATTAGGAATGTATCAGTATTGCTCATTTATCGATACATCAAGGGGCGCACGTGTAAAATGACTAACTTTGCGAAAACAAAAAATTTTCTGAAATACATGGTCGCATTTTTGTAGCTACACAACTTTTCTTATGAAAGGAGCACATGTCAGGGAAAGTGGGTGATGTTCTGGTGTACGGAGGAGAATCCGAAACACGTTAAATTAAAATTAAAACTGGAGGGGCGCACGGGGGATATCGTTAAGAGCTGAAGAATTTGCGTGATGGTCGCATACGATTTCGACATTTTCTTCTCTTCCAAAGTATGCTGCAATTTAACTATATATATTCTAGTAGATCCAATTATGCAAATACCTTCCTAATACTATGCAAAACTAGCACAAAAATTTACAAGTGCGTAGTAATGTTATCTTCAGAAATATTCTTAATTTTACCACGATTCGCTAAGGGTTAAAAGTTTTCTGGATTTGCCCATATACTTATTTAATATATCATATAAATATTCATGATTACATATATAGTATATGTATATATGTATAGTAGGGTGGGTCATTCTTGGTATTTTTCGATAAATCTATCTGTTTCCAAGTTGGTTGTTGGCTATCAATGGTAATTAACCAATAACCAACTTGGAAATAGTCAGATTTATCGAAAAATACCAAGAGACCTTTTTTGTAGAGCGTTCAATTACGAACAAAAGTAGCTATGCAGAATCATTCTGAAGTAGATTAGTACTTGAGATATAAAAATTGAAGTGTGCCACTAGAACGTTTCCCGTGTTATTTAAATGGGAAATAGAAATTCGCGATGAGGCACCTCTTAATTTTAATATTAAAATCTCAAATTTTAACAGGCGTCTTATTTTACCTTCCTGCAAGTATACAACCTGTTTGTAAGTTGAAAAAAAAAGTTGCCCCAAAATGACACACCCTATAAATATGTAGGTGTAATAATATATGGACAAGAATATTATATAGAATATATTATAGTTATAACATCACAACCTATATACGTATGTATATATATATATATATATATATATATATATATATATATATATATATATATATATATATATATATATATATATATATATATATATATATATATATATATATATATATATATATATATATATATATATATATATATATATATATATATATATATATATATATATATATATATATATATATATATATATATATATATATTTATATATATATATATATATTTATATATTTATATATATTTATATCTTGTTTATAATCAATGCAAATATTATTTGACAATGATGATAATTATAAGTAATTTTCAACCTAATATAAAATTCGTATAGTTTGTTCGTTAGTTCAATATAAACGCATGGATTGTATTTTGAATATTTTATTTAGTAGTCTTTTTCTTTTTTTTTTTTTCTTTGAAGGCATATATAATATACATATATTATTTATAGTTGTTTTGTAAATTTTCAAAAAATTTCATTCAAAATTCTATACCTATAATAATAATGTATAATAACACTTGTAGAGTATCTAGAAAAGAAGATGAAATTATATGTGAAAAATGGATGAAACTGATTTACGTTATATCTAGAAAAATCAGTTCGGAAAAAAATTAAAAAATTCCTGCCTTCGTCGCGGTCTGCAGTAGTCGAGTTCAAAGAGATTTTTTGTTTTTTGGTTGTCCTTGTTATTCTTATTTTTTGTTTCTTCTTTCTAACAATAATAATAATTTTCCTAAAACGGTATATATTTATTATTTGTACCTATTTATGTTAATATTATTATTATTATTATTATTATTATTATTATTATTATTATTTTTCCGAATTGGAAGATTTCATTCATTTTGTATATAGCTCGATTATAGTAAATCGGAATATATATTTTATTGATACAATTATTATACAATATGTGTATATGTAATATTATAAATATATTGACTATATGTTGCAGTAATATATATGAACATTTACTCCTCCTTATAATATTCATTTTTAATATTTGGTATTTTTCGTTAATTCATTTATTTATGTAGGTATATATATAAGCATATATATATATATATACCTGTGTATAAGCGTATACTTCAGCTCTTCATTGCACCGCGCCCAAAGGAAAAATTATAGTCTATATATTAACAAATATTAAATAATTAATATTAACATTAAAAACGCTTACATCAACGTCATTAAAATTAGTCAACATTTACTCAAATAATTTCATATAATTTCATATAATATATATAATAACAAAATTCAATTTAATCAATAAATTTAAGACCACCAATTGGCAAATATACTTTATATACGTATTAATCGATGATCAGAATATCCGATCACAAAATAATTTTCTAAAAATCGATATATCGATAAAATAAACGAAATATTGTAACATTTAATTTCAACTAATATCCTCTTTCATACCACAATTCTTATTTAATTAATCATTATTCATTAGCAATAAGATCACTCCAGGCCTAGGTTTAAACTGGTGTTCTCTTTGGTGTAGATATTCAAAACTTATATCGATCGGTGAACGTTTAGATTTATTGTGTGAAAAATTGACCCACGACGTATATTATATTCCACCTAATTGTTGCTTTAGAAAAATTTCAATAATTTTTATGGAGAAAAAAAAAAAAAAACTTTGAGGAAAGAATTGAGAGGACGAACTTCAGCACAAATATCGCTATTCGATCAGCATAATCGGCCGAAACTCTACTCTGAAGATTTCTAATTGGTTTAAAGCTTTGCTTATGAATAGGAAAGAAACTATTATGCTTCTGGGTCCCTTTCTCGGTCCATTTCTACAGGACCACTGCCCCAAATGCGTCGATTTTTAGTGTAAGGAATGACGCCCATAAGTAAACCGGCGACGACTATCCAACCGCCTGCGAGAAGGAATGAAAGGTCCCAAAAACCGGTGACATCGAAAATAAAGCCAGCCAATGGCGGTCCCAAAAGGTTTCCAATTCCCTGACACAAAAGACTCAGACCGTAAGCAGTCGTGAATCTTTCCAGAGGTATCAACTCCACGAGTATTACTGGCGTGAAACTGAAATTACTCGCGAAGAATAGACCGAAGGCTGCGCAAATTGCCATCAGGAGATAATAATATGCGGTGAAAACCGACATCAACATCGTCATTATACCACAGGCGATCAAACACCAGGTGTAAGTCTTGCTCACGTTCATCCAGGGCTGATCACCAGCCCAGCCAAGACCGATCTATAAAACGTTGGATCGGTAATTTACGGTAAGTAAAAATTGTAAGCTCGTTTTTGCCGTCTGCAGAAGACTTACCATTCCTATGGTGTTTGTTATTCCAATTATACTGAGCAAGTTTGCAGCGTCGTCTTCGCTGTAACCGTTTCTGGTCATGTGATCGGCCAGGTAAAAATAAGGCACAACAAACCACGTGAAAAGCAATATGGTCGCCAACGATAACATGAGAAAATGCAGTTCCATGAACATCGAGAAGTCCATCATTCCCTTCAGGAGCTCTACCAACTCGGCGTACCATTTCTGAAAGGACGAAATCGACGCAGTATCAAATACTGACCAAAAATGACGTGTCATTATTTCGATCAGGTATACTACAAACCTCTTCGTTTTCTTTGGCAAGGGTCGTCATGCTGTTTCTATAGATGTCTGGGCAGCTGCTAGCCCGGAGACGATACTTGTGCAGATTCAACACCGCTCCTCTGTACATTACCGAATTTCTATGCACGCGAATATCCTTGAAGTAGTGAGTGTTGGTGTTGAACTGTCTTCTCAACCATGGAATCGAATCGGTCCTTACTACGCCACCTCCAAATCCTGGCAAATGGTGCCTCGAATGTGTCTTCGCTTTCTCAGCTTCAGCAATCTAAGAAAAAAACGCAACAATGTGATAATGACAAAATTTTGAGACTTTAGGTGAATCCGTCGTGTAGTTTACCGCATGTGCAAGCTCTTTGGCAAGTAACGGGTTGGTTTCCTCAAGATCTTTTCTAGACATTCTTCGAGTTGCCAGAAACTTTGTGGACGCGTGTGTTGATCCAGGACGAGAGTCCTTGGTGGGTGCGACAGGCTTGGCTCGTTCTGTAGCTTGTTTGATCCTTTGGAGATGAATTAAGATTAATTATCGTAGTTCACTTTAGCTCATAATCGACTATATTCACATCCAACGTTTTCTAGGTATACGTGCATGGCGAAGCTGATGAAATAATCAACCATAACAAATAAATCGTCCAGAATAATAGCAAATTTTGAACTCTATATGAATTAGTGCAGTTAGTTATGTGGCGCCTAAATACCGACGTTATGGTTCGTGCATAAAGTAATTCAAAAATTCCTTAGGTATAAAAAATTTAGTAAAAACGGTGTTAGCGAAAATAAAAAGTGCAGGATGCAGATATCAGACCAGTTATGTAACCTCATGGACATCGTCACCCCAGTCTTGTTAACATTTGAAACTTCCCCAGTAGAATCCTCGAGTTTTTTATCAGACAAACTTCTGCAAAGTAAAAGACTGGGATAATTTTCCAATATGACATTGTAGAGCCTGGAATTTCCTGACAAAGACTCCAATACTTCGAGGGGAACCTGAAACAAAAAATACAGCCCCGGTGAAAAGATGATCTTTGAAACACGTCGATAAATATACAATACTGAGCAGTTTTTGTCACAGACCTTTTCACTCTGTCGTACAAAGGTCGGCAGGTTAACGACGCTCCTGAAATGTCCTCCTCTAACATTTGGCTGTGCTTGTGTGCTGGTGCTTAGACTCTGGAGTAAATATTCCGGTGTATTTCCATTTTTGAGGAGCTTCCTGAGCTCTTCAACGCCAGGAAAATCGTCGGAAGGACTGGCCATGGAAGCACCGAGTTCTGAACGCATGGACTTTCTCGGTGAACCATTGATGGCTTGTTTCTGTTGTTCCTCGATCCACCAGTCTGGATCCCGCATTACAGTACCGCATACGATCAAGTTGAAGAAGGTCCCGGATAGTAGGAGCGTGGTTCCACGCCAGCCGTACTCCCTGATGAAGTACGTTGACATCGGGGCGAACAGGAAAGTTCCAATTCCAGTTCCGCAAGCTCCTAGACCTACCGCTAAAGTGCGCTTTTTGTCGAACCAATAGGCAATGCTCACGACTGCTGTTACGTAACACAGACCCAGACCGATACCCGCCAACACTCCAAATGTCAGATACATTACCTCAATGGACTGAGAGAAAGAACTTACGACAAAACCAACGCCGGCTATAAAGCCACCTATGATCGTCATGTTCCTACAACCATATCTGTCGACCAGAGCCGACATTATGGGACCGGTTAGCAGCGGTACAGCCATGAACAACGACCCGATCCATGCAGTTTTTGATTTCGAAGCTCCAAACTCGTTCAGAAACTCGATGTACAAAAGACCGAAACTGAAGGAAACGCCGTCAGCGGCCATAGATATTACCAAGGAAGCGCAAACTACAACCCAACCCCAACCACCGTCAGGCACCTTCGATTTACCCCGGGATTCATCCTGGTCATCATAAATCTCCAAGATACTCTCCGAGCCATCTATGGAATCAAAATCTCTTGGATCGTAGTCCAAGTATCCGGGATTTGGAGTAATGGTGCCTTCCGGTTCGGAGTATTTCCTGCGGACCAATATGCCCTGTGTTTTTTCCGCCGTTACTTTACCGTTGCTAGTGTCTTCGGGACTTTGAACAGTCGGGGTTGGACCAACGGTCAAATTTGGTGAAGTTAAGTAACTGTATCCTGGTGTCGGAGGCACACGCTCGTCAGTGCAGTCAGTCCCAGGACTCAGCATGCGCAATTTCTCTTCCGAATCCTCGGCGAGACTAAGATCCTTGCTTTTACCTAGCTCCAGGGAACTGGTGAATAAAGTTTCCTTGTCAGGCTCCAAGGACTCGACGCTACGATCGATCGTCAAGGCTGGTGTCGACGGAAACAGTCCCTCATCAGCCAGGCTACTGATGTCTTCGGTATTGCCACTCTCCTGACCAATACCTGAGCTTTTTGAGGTCGAGTTTTGGGTGTCAGTGTCAGATCCTAACTCGGGTGTTTTTACAGGAGAACTTGGAAAGACTGTCGGACTTCCATTTTGCCAGCCAACGATAGGTGCGAGTCCCTTTTTCGACGAGGATTCGGTCTTTTGTACTTCGTTGTTGTTCCAAATCGAGTTTTGCAGGGCTGTCTGATCTTCGGTAGACTTAGAAACTGAGGAATCCTTGCCGATGTTGGCGTTCCTCGGGTAGCCACCCCCGCTGGCATCTTTCTTTGCGTATAAACCTTCTTTTCTGGTCCCACTGCCCAACGGCAAGGCATTGTTGTTGCCTGTTTTGACCAAATTATGCGCGCCCCTTTGATTGGCGTCAACTGAAATAGCATTCGCGGATTCCGAAATAAAGTTTTCATTCTTATCAGCCATTGTTTTTCTCTCTTTTTTTTTCTTAAGTATTGGTGATGTTACAGTGAGTCCAACGGCGTGGCCAGCCCTTGAGGCCGTGTATTTCAATTGCCAGAATACGTAGAATTTCGTCACCTATCATAAGGCCCTGAGATTGGGTCTTGGCGCGGTTCGATACCCCTGGCCGCTTCAGCATACACACTCCTTGATCCGCCTTGTCCTAAAAAATATATCCAATTAAAAAGTGAATCAAAAAAATCATCAGTTTGTCTGTTTTTTTTTTTTTTTTTATTGAAGAGTGAACAAACCCGATGCAATTAGCATTGTGCTTGTTTGTTTTCATTTTGTGTAGTGTAAATTTTTGTGATGGTTAGAATCTGGAGTAATAAAAGAACGGGATTATTCAATTAGGGAGAAAAAAGAGAGAGAGAGGTCAAAGACCCATCAAATCATAACTGTAAAATAAAAATAAAATTCTTTACTCACCATGTAGGCAATGTCAAATGATATTTCGCATGAGTGGTGCGTGTAAGGGTGCAGGAAAGTGCGAGCGGCACAGAGGCGTGAGCAAAACCATATACAGTAGCGCAAATAAAAAAACAGTAAAATGGATGTAAAACGTAATTAAAAATTAAAAAAAAGGGTATATTAAAAAAAAGAAAGAACAGGTATATAATAAGATTGGCAAAAATGGGAAATAAAACGTAATCAAACCCAAAAATAAAATAAAAAATTGCTGTAAAATAAAATAAGCATAATAATTGTTATGTAAAAAAAAATATACTATATACATATACATGTATATTACATAAGATGTGTATGTGATTGTGATTAAATAACGAAATACGGTGACCCTGAAATGCGAGGAACCGTGCGGAATCAAAGATAAGATTCCCCTCGGTTTCTTGAAACAAAAACTAAAATGTTAAAACAGGTAAATATAACAAATATGATAAGGTGAAAATTTATTAGATTTGCTCAAAATCTGTTACGATTCTTTTATCTTCGTTATATTCATCGTTTTACGTGAATCGGTTATATTATTCAACGCGTTTAATGCGTCATTCCTTATACCTATAGCCGTTTGGTTGGAATTAATTCTCCCGGGACAGCTCGTGCTCGTGGGGAAAAGATAAGAACATTGAGTTTTTTGTTTTTTTTTTATAATTAAGTGGGACGATTGTCAAAATTTCTTTCAAGTTATTATTCATTATCATCACAACCGCTCCTCCCCCGGTTGATTTACGAGTTGGCAGAACTCTCATTTACATAACTATTATATACCAAAAACGTGTATAGCTTAGTCAAAAATTTTGGCTTATGTTTGTTCAATCATAAACTAAATATCATTCGATTATGTAAAAGTTAATAGTCGAAAATAGTACCCTCCTTAAAAAAAGAAAAAAAAAATCTATTTACGACGATGACGTTATAATTGTGCACATATGCAGCTAGGTGCATCTCACTTTTAACCGCACTAACTATTGATTTATGGTGACTCTTTGTGCCGTCGAGGCGCATCGGCACCGAGGTCGTTTCGAGTAAGAGAAATTAATATAATATGATTAGGTGAAATCCTGATTGTTGGAAGCTTTTAGGTCAATCAAACTCAACTATACCTTCAGCTATTGATTTTTGATTTTTTTTTCTTAATAAAGACTGTCCGAGGTTGAGTAAAGTCGACCTTCACCTTATAGGGAAAGATAAGAAGCTGACGTCGAGAACGGTCGTTGCGATGTCCTCCTCAACGACGACGAACGGTTTTAAGAAAAATCGAAAAAATTTAGACTGGCTCAATTTAACGGAAGAGTATATACCATACATATCGCGAAATAGCAATGAAACCGGGAGTGGCCAACGGCTTTTAACGTACATTAAACTCTCGGGGTGCGGCGAAAGAGTTTTCAAGATATCCGTTGCACTATGGTTGCATGTGCATCTGATATATGCCATTACGCAACAGTGACGTCATGAAGGTTGAGAGGGTGGCAAAAGTGGGCGAAGGGGGTTGTCATGGTAACGTACTGGTCGATTCCTACGTCTCCCATTCGATACTAAATGCAGAAAAAAAAGAAAAAAACAAAAAAAAAAACGAGTAATCCTTGACTAGACTAGACGTCGATGATGACGGAAATAAAGTCCGGATAATAATTTCGCCTCTTTATACAGGAAAAAATTTCCCATGATTTGATACATTTAATTAAAGTTTCTAAAGCTTTGTAGGATATTCTAAGAGAGAATAATGCGAGTATTTAATATGCATTAACGGAGATTTAGCTCTCGTAGTCTTCTTTGCAATTAGAATTCTTACAAATCAACTTTAAATGCGAACTAAAATCGTTCGAACATGTTTGGCTTCTTAGATGAAGGGTGTTCCACGGCCTGCGGTTCATTACGTAATCGTCAACCTTCAAAGTAGCATAACTTTCGACTTAACATAGGTAATTCTTAAGAACAGTGATCGCCAAAAACTATTATATGATTGATCTTCCCAATTAGAGTTAAATTTCTGACAAAAATTTATGCACATACAAGGTCAACGTAATTCTATCGAATCCTATGTTGGGAGCCAAAGTTTCCTGCACCTATTCCTAATCTATTCTTAATTTGTTTTTAGAATTGATTAATAATTGGTAATCGTAATTAGTCGGATTGAGGCTAAATGTTCTGATTTATAGAAGCATAAAAAACGTCACGAGAAAAAGGTCCATCTTAAAGGCAAACGGATAATGAATACCACCTAATCCTATATCAACTGTGCACGATTAATTCTGGAACTTAATTAAATGAAGTATCTCATAGTTCATTCTGTTCAATGAGATTCAGAATCCCCGATTAATGGCGAAAGAAGAAAGAGGGTTTGAACTTTTCAGTTACCTTTCCTTTCGATTTTTAGTATCAAGGTATCGATGTATTAAGTGATACTGAAGCTTAAATGAAACCAATAATTTGTAAGCGGCAAGAGATTCATCGATGCCAAATGCCAATTATGGAGTATTTATTCTTAGAGGTAATTTCATCGTTTCTTAGAGTGCAATGGGTACGTATAATGAACTGATAATGTAAGAGCGAAATTTTTCTTTTTATTTTGTTTGTTTTTTGTTTTTTATTGAATACGTAGTTGCAAAATTATTTTAGTAGCAATCATAAGAGTGTACACGAGAAGTTATTCACGAGCCTTGAGACATTTAAATATTTGCCAAAGATCGAAACCAGTGGGTTCTCAGATCCCTTATCATTATACTAGATACGTGGTATGCATAACAACCATAAATCTCGAAGAATTATAAAATCAGTGTCTAAGGTAGTGCTGCCAACTCGAAATCATACAACAGTCTGAAAATCTCTCATCCCATATATGCGAGTGAAATGAAATTAAATCTTCAATTTTAGGATTTTAAAATTTAATTAACCTGCACCCAATGACGAGCATTGAAACCAATCGTAAGTACATAAGAATAACGACATTAACGCGAATTTGGAAATAAATGTTGATCAGATATAACACATTGATAATGGGTGAAAAAATATCGAATAGAAAAATAATTGGCTATATGATCGTGTAAAGTAAAAATGTGGAACGTAAAATAATCACCTCTTCATTTCCACTTAAATGTCACTACAGGATAAACGGGATTTAGGACTCTGGAAATTAAACAAAAAATAAAGTAACCAAACTAAAACAGCTACAAGCTTTCCAAAAAATAAAAATAAAAATAAAAATGACGAAGTGAGCGGTTTAATATTCATTTTTTTTTTTTAAATATATATTCGCGTTACTTACCACGAGCAGACTGGATTCGAGTCCTTTTGTCTTTGAATCAAACTGCAATATGTATTGAATTATGATTCTGAGTCAATAATCAGGACATTCACAAAAATTTCTGTGACGATTATCTTCTCCGCAATTTTCGAATTTTGTATTTTTTTTTTTATAAATTGTATACGAGCTAAGTCTTCTTACAATATTATAATATCACAGTGATGTTTTTTTTTTTCTACAGCTGATCAGGCAAAAGCTTGCACCAGATATATCAAAATTCGACGAGCAATTTTTTGTTTCTCACTTTTGTGTATTAAATTTTTTTGATTATTATGAAACGATATATTTTGCCGATGGCGATATAGCTTTCGCGAAAATACTATCCAAAAAAGAAAACTACTGATTGGCAGTGTTTTTTTCGTTTTCTGTTTATTAAATTCCAAGACACGTTTAGTGGATACAGGCTCCTCGACAGACTACGAGAAGTACACTGAGACCCTGAAGAGACCACCAACCACCTGACTGTTGGCGCACGCCACCCATTTATAGCCTTGCGCACATCTTCAAGCTCGGATATTTATTGTCCCGAAGCTTCAGAGCTTCAGATAAGAGGCTTGATTCAGATCCATATTCAAATACCAAGACCAATGTCCTCTAGTCATGAGAACATAACGATTTTTGATTCTCAGGTTTAATAGCGGTAAAATGAACCCTTAATTCAATTCCTTAAATTTTCATAAAACGTCCGTTCCGTCAATGAGGATCGTACACGATTGGAGTAGACAATAAATATTCCATTCAGCTCAACCCTTATCACGAAAGCGTAAACGAAATTTTGTTTGATAGTCAATAACATCTACCTTGAAGATAATTTACCTGTTGGACACAGCCATTGTACCTGTCCAAATTTTACCGTTCGCATCCAGTTTGAGTCTCTTGATCAGCTGAAATTTTTCAGAAATTAATATTAGTGCGGCTCGCTTGGCATTATTATACTGATGCAAATTCCCTGCAGACGGATCAATACATCTTCACTGACCACAACTGTTTGCCAAGTTAGGGAAAATAATCCGGTTTCATACAAAATGTTTAACTTCTTCTTTTTAGACCCGATAATTCATATAGTTTTCAAAAAATTGTGAATTATGCCTTTAATTAAACCTGAACTTACAATCAGCATGGTTTATCAATCGGTTAACGTTCTGATTTCAGTTGCCAATAACATAAGTCCATGCATCGTGGAGTTGCGAATTTTCGGGTCTGATTCACCGAAAGATGTTGTTCGAATCGAGAGACTCGGTAGAGTCTCGCGCCAAGTATATCAAATAATTTTTTTGTTTAAATGATTGCAATTACGGATATCGAGCTTTGCTGTATGAAGAGGTTTGGGACTACTTCTATAAACACCCCTTCGCAACACTTGCGTCATAACTAGTTCAGAGAAGTAAAGAATTAATATTTGGTGTTGATGAAGTTGTAAATCAGCTGTAATTACTACAACACTATCGCGTTTTCGAATTAGGCGATGAAAGTACCGAAAATTAATTGCGGTTGCGATTTTCTGCGAGTCTATATTATAGAAAAAATTAAGTTCGCTTAATCCGAGATTGAATTTAGCTGTTTCTTTCGTATAAATTCTCTCGCAGAAATGTAGGCAGTTGAACGTTGTACTGGATTCAATGATAATAGTGAAAAAATTAATGATTCTTGGTCGGAGTAATCCGTGATGCCGTTACTTCAATTAACGCCAGAGAATCGGAGGCAAAATTGTGAATAAGTGTAAAAAAAAGAAGAAAAAAAAAAACAAAAATGATATAAATCGTTCATTAGATTAGATTTCGCGGTGCTGTAACTAGAAAAAAAAAAGTTTCACATACCTGGGCATCGTACTATACACGTGTTTTACATATTATTTGTAGATTTATAGCCAGTGGCAAATTATTATGCCGTAATACGACGTCAAATTGCAAACAATTAAACAGAATCGGATACGTATACCTTTTATACAATTACAAAAAAAAAAAAAAAATACGGCATTGAAAATAACTCCTAAATTCATCACTTAGCCAACTTTTTAACTTGACGTGTAAACAAGGAGAAGAAGAGTCTTAGACGTACCGGATTTGTAAGAAAAGAAAAGATCGGTACAGCAAATATAGATATAAACGGTGTGGTGATATCCATGAAAGCTCATTTTGCACCTGGAAGACACATTCTCCCATGTATGTTACGTAATTATTATCAGATGAAAAAAATTGGTGTTTAAGCAATTAGAAAAAAAAAAATTATTGATATTTGTATGATGGATAGATTCTGCGAGGGGTTGAAGGTACGACTAATGGGAGGAAGAAAAATAGTACATAGCTCGATGTATATATAATTATACGTGAATTAGAATTTTATTTTTGCTTAAATTTTTTTTTTTTTTTTCTTTTTCTTTTTCTTTTTTCTCTACTTAATTTTGACAAACGTGTATATATAGATAGTTATTTACATTCGAATAAATTGTCAGTAGTGTATAGTGAGCCTGTTTATATTTTTATCATTAATAATCACCAACCCATTACTCTGTTATCATTATAGTATTATACCTATTGGATTTACTCAACCCGTTAAAACAGTTAAATACTGAAAATATACGATTCTGTATCCCGATCAGCTCCTGCAGTGAAACGAAATAGCACATTTTCACCGATAATATAAATTACTATAATGTTAAAAAATATTCTTATACTTGCGATCGGTAATAATTATAGTCTCAAGTTTGTTATTCCTCTGATTCACATTTTTTTTTTTTTTTTTGTATATTGTACAATACTTCGTCTTCGATTTCTGGGGTTCATTTTCGAACTGCAATCAACTGCAAGCACATATGTATATTATATTTTATATTATAGACGATATCGAAAATTTCTGCTCACTCGATCGCGTGATGGACTAAAAATTAACCGCAAGTCATTATAAATAAGATTCTCTCGACGAACACTGTTATTTTCTACATAAACGTATCTTCACAGCTAATTAATAGCCAACCTTAAGGGTTACTAGATATAATATGCAGTTCGCGTTCAGGAACGCTTTGAATAATTCATATTAATATATAAGGCAAATTTTGGGCAAATTTATACATATATATATAATATATAAACGCAGGGACACTGATCTCTCACTCGACGTGCTTTTTCCACATTTTTTGTTTTTGTTTTTTCTTCTTTCATTTATTCGCTAACGAGCGAAATCCTTATCATGAGCAAAGAAAAAGCACGTTTACACGTATTCTCACGGTCATGTCTAGACAGACAAGCTCTGCAGTGTCTGTCTGGAATCGCCTGTAAATTAATGCGACGACATCGATACTGCGTTATTCGACTCGCTTGTTATATCCACTGTATATTATAAATCAGAAAAAAGACCGAATATCCAAAAATATAATCCAAGAGACCGACTAGGACACATAGAATTAGTAATCGTTCAAATAAATACCGATCACCATTTTTTTTTTTTTTATTTCTTCTGTACTATGTAAACTCGCCCGGTATACCTCTTATCTATTAAAACCTCTGACGTTATATTTTTTACCAAAAAATATTGCGAAAATCCTATTTCCGATTTTTATACATAGTATAATAAATTTCTCTTTATTCAATTTGAAGAAACTTTCATCGTCTGTCGATATCGTGGCTAAAAATCTGCATCCTTTTATTTATTAATTTATTTATTTTATTTATTTTTTTTTAATTTTTTAGTATTATACTGAAAATATTATTACGATGGAAGAAGAATTCGTAAAATAGCGAAGAACTTGTAAAGCGAATTGCAAATAGGTATTATACCTACAGTACGTAATGCAAAAATTTTCATTTTTGAAAATAAATTCACCCGATATATTAATTTATATCAGGATAGTGCCAAAACTGATCGATTTTTTTTTTATTTATTTATTTTTTTTTTTTTTTTCGAAATTCCGTAGCGAAAATCTTTAGAATTACATCAACTGATGATCAACCTTCCAAAAGGGCAGTACTGTCATTAAAGGTCTATAAAGCAGTGCGCCTCAATCGACGATAATTATTTAATTTATTTGAAATATTTGATTGAAATTTTTCAAACCTTGAATCGTGTTACTATCAATTAATGTTCATATATAAATATTGACCGGAACAAGAAGTACAAAATTCTGTCTTTGTGCCCGGGGATTTGTTTGAGTAGTTGATTTCAAATCTGAGATCTGAGATTCCAAATTCAAAATACCGAATGGAATCAAAATTTTTCGAATTATTCAAAGATTCAAGATATTATTCGTATAGATATTTGGAATTTGGAATTTTAGACCTCAGATTCGGAATCAGGGATCCAAAAAAAAATAAAAAAATAAAATCAAAAAAAAAAAAAAAAAAAAAACCAGGGAACTGAGACACACTTATTTCTTGCTCCTTGTTCCGGTCAAGTTATATAAAATATTACAGTAAAACGATCACGTAAGACAACGCCACCCTCTTGGGATATAAATTATTCGACGTAATTGTAGAGATTTTTACATTGCGATACGTATGAAAAAAAAACTTCGAATTATTTTATACCGAGTGCATATAAATGTAATTTTTTTTTTTTTTTTTTTTTTGGGGGGGGGGGAGGTGATGCTTAATAACCTATATAGTAATAAAAATAATAATAATACTAATAATAATAATAACAATATTATTATCGTGGAATTCGAACTTTACAATGTAACAAAATTATTGGATAATTGAATTATTCGCACTATTTAACGTTCATGCATATATGTATATATGTATGTACGTATGTATGCATCTATGCACCTATAATATACTGTATATAATAAAACGCCATAGATATTATAATATATATATTTTTTTTTTTCTATAATGTAATAACGTATGTGTATGTATGTATATTTATGTATGTATGTATGTATGTACATACCTCGGTTAATATGGCACCTCGACTATATAATTACGAATTATTACAATTAATTATATAATAATAATAATATTAATAGTAAAAATAATAATAATAATAATAATAATAATAATAATAATAATAATAATAATAATATATATAGGTATAATATCATATATAGGTATAGTGCAGTTATATTATAACCTGAGTTTCAAAAGGGTCTTACATAATTGATCATAATATGATCAGCTATTAATATATATCTATACAAACTATAATAATCTGTATACGTACGTGGCTCGCCACTCGAATTTGGTGTTAAAATTTCTCTTCAATTATAATAATAATATTAATAATATTAATAATGATAAAATTAATAATGACAATGACAATAATAATAATAATAATAATAATAATAATAATAATAATAATAATAATAATAATAATAATAATAATAATAATAATAATAATAATTTACTAAACTTTTAATTACAATATCAGCTATTATACATATACATATATTGATTCCCATTAGTTAACGTTTCGAATATACCGAATACCTGGCAGGCGTGTGAGAAAGAGAAGAAAAAAAAAAATTGTAAATGAAATATATTAAAGACTTTGACAGTCGTGATTCAAGTGACGAACCAATATTAATATTATTAGGTATAATTATATTCTACGTAGCTGTCGTTCTATTCTGTACATATTGCTGTATATTATTATCTGCTATAATTATATTATAATAATTATATATGTCATAATTCTACCTCGCAACTTCTCGGTATAATTGGATAAATACGATTACTTTTTGGATAGCTATAGGTAGGTAGGTAGGTAGGTAGGTAGGTAGGTACAGGTAGGTATATGGTATATAAATTTGTATCTATATGGATCTATATTCAAATATATATGTATATATATATTTAATTATACAATATAATATGATATATATATAATATAATAATTGTCACCTTCAGAGACGTGGAAAATGGCCGTTACTAGATAGCCGAAATTGTCATGCATCTTTCTTTATTACGTACTTTTAACTACGTGGTTATAGGTATATATTATATAGGTATATTATGTATGTACATACTGTATATCATTGAAAACCACCATGGTAAAAAAATTCATTTTATACTGAAAAACTACTAACGATCTATACATATATATTCTACGATATACATATTAAATATTTATAGATATAGATTATATACTATATTAGGTATGTATAGGTATAGGATAGGAATTTAAGGACAATAGAGAATTATTTTATTTTGTTTTTTTTCTTTATGAAAAATAAAATATAATAAAAAAATAATAATCAATAATCGGCTACAATTCTACAACCCTGTACGATATATCCATAGCTTTCGTATAAGTTGATATCGCTAAACACTACAGTAATGTATATTCAGGATTTTATACAACGATAGTTTGAAAAGAGTTTTCGTTTATTTATTTATTCATTTATTTATTATTTTTTATTTTTTTTTTTACTTCGAAGTAAGATCATTCTCATAAAAATATCTAATGGATTATAAAATCGGTACCAGCTGCTGCAGGTGAGCCTCTTAACTTTTATTAATATATATATACTATCTTCTACTATAACGAGGATTTTCATTTATTTATTTATTCATTTATCTATTCGATTCATTTATTATTTATTTATTTATTATTATTATTATGATTATTATTATTTATTTATATATATTTTTTTTTTTTCAAATTGACAAATATCAAGTGAATAGCCGCGTAACCGGTAAAAGTCGACTAAATAACCGAACCGGTCAGCTAAAACTCATCACGCATATACTGCAATTAGTGATTTTTTTTTTTTAGAATATTATAAGCTGGAAGATTATATATATACGCACCTGACGCTTATAAGACACGGTGATGTTGTTCAAAAAATTTCTATAACAGTTTAATACAAAAATAATAACAATAATAATAATATTCAATCGTAACGATCATCGATTACTCATCAATTCCGTCTGAAATTCCTGCAATTAATATTCATATCCGAGAAACAAGAAGAAAGAAGAAAAAAGAAAAGAAAAATGCGAGAATTGTGGGTTTTCAATGTTTCGAAGCACTTCCTTCTCACAATCGGAATTCATTTCGGATATGGGCGATAATCTAAACGTTGTTCATCTTTTCAAAATCCTTGCTAGGTATTGTAGCCCCGTTCTTCATCCATCCTACGGTCCCAATCCATTCACGATATTTCTCGGCCAGTGGGATAACGACGAGTAGAAATCCACTCAAACCGATGAAAAAACCAGATAAATAAAACGAGAGATCGTATGTGCCAGTGATGTCGTAGAGCCATCCTGAAAAAACGATTTATATCGTTTCAGATGCTGATTCAGTAACATTCGGTAACAGATTCACGATATATTATATAGGAAGAATATTTACCTGCCAACGGCGGACCCACGAGATTTGCGATACCCTGAACCAGCAGCAGGAGACCATAGGCGTTAGTGAACCTTTCCAGGGTTATTATTTCTACCAGGATAATACTGGTCAAACTGTAGTTAGCTGCGATGAAAAGACCGAATGCACCTGCGAACGCACAGAGGCCATAATAATTGTGAACCACCAGTGGGATCAGGGCTGTCACAGCGCCGCAAAAACCCATGCAAATCGCGTAAACCAACGAGGGATTCGCCCAGGCACGATCACCAGCCCATCCCAATGCTATCTGAGGAAAGAAACAGTACGTGAAATTATTCCTAAACTAATTGAATTTTTCAGGATGGAGTCTCGAATTGAAGGAACTCATTGTAAACCGTAAAATCCTCTCCAAGAGATTGGAGAGATTTAAATGTATCAGTTACGGTGTATAGGGTCGTGTAAAGTTTGAAATTCATTCGAGTATGGGAAAAGTGACGTAGCACTTACCTCGCCACACATGTTGGCGATACCGATGACTGAGATTAGGTAGGAAGCATCTGTCTCGGTGAATCCGACCTCGATTGCATTATCGGTTAGATAAACGTACGGAACGTCGTACCACATGTAGAGGAGAAAATTGCTTATTGCAAAAAGAAGAAATCTGACATCAAAAAAGTGCGAAAAGTCCAAGATGTCGACGATCAGATCCCAGAACTCCCAAAGTCCACCGTAACCAGCCATTTCGGTTATGGCTATCGTGGTCATAGAGTTTCTGTAGATATCTGGACAACTCGATGCACGAAGACGGTAACGGTTTATGTTCAGCATGGCTCCTCTGTACGTGAGACTGTGCCGGTGAACACGTAAGTCCTTGAAATAAGCTGTCGGTATTCTTCTCGACGAATGATCCAGCCCTCCGCTTCTCTGGAAGGGACAGTCAGGCTGTGTTCTCTTCAGCCACCAAAGGTACGCTGCGTCCGTGTGCTGCCGCGACTCCTGAACGCCGTGCAATGTCTGGTCAGCTTTTTTCGCGTCCTCGTCAACTTTGACCTGATCATTTGCCGCAACTGGTGGTCTCAGATCTTCTGATTTCTTCGGTTCTTTCGATGTCTCGACGTCCTTTGGCTGCAACTGATCGCTTGATCCGGCGATAAATGTAGCCGATGGTACCGCGTCCATCTGCTCATACAGCCTGCCGGAGTCGCTGTAACTCCTCGATGATATTAACAGACTTGGATAGTTCTGGAGTAGGACGTTATAGACATTTTTATGTGTGCTCAAAAGCTCGAGTACCTCGAGCGGTACTTTCTCACCGTTCTCAACAAACGTCGGAAGGTTTTCAAGGCTGGAAAACCTTTTGCTCCGGGCCTCCTCCCGCGCATTATCTATGCCAATTCCTACCGCACTAGCTGAAGCAAAGTTGCGTTTTAGGTCGCGCGGGCCTTGGATATTCGTGTTGGCGGAATTTGTAGGTGAGAATGAATCGGCGCTGCATGAACTCTGTATCTTGGAACGTTTTCTTTCACGATTTTTCCGCCTCTCCTCAGTCTTGGCTTTGACTCGCGTCGTTGTCCACTCAAGGTCTCTCATCAGACACCCGCACACTGCTAAATTGAAGAAAAGACCAGCCAGGATCAGAGTGGTGCCTCGCCATCCGTATTCTGCTAAAAGGTTCTGAATCAGCGGGGCAAAGATGAACGTGCCGATTCCACTTCCGCATACCG
This sequence comes from Macrophya alboannulata, assembly GCA_949628255.1. Taxonomy (NCBI): domain Eukaryota; kingdom Metazoa; phylum Arthropoda; class Insecta; order Hymenoptera; family Tenthredinidae; genus Macrophya; species Macrophya alboannulata. Next base: position 38,381,767 of record OX451207.1, on the reverse strand, counting down.
ATAATCCCGTGGCAAAAGATCGCCTCTTCTCGAAGTAGTAGGCGACTATTACCACCGCGGCTACATAGCAAAGAGATAAACCGAAGCCCGCTATCACTCCGAATGTTACTATCAACATTCCCATCGAGTCGGTGAAGGAACTAATGATGAACCCGGCGGTAGCGAGAATACTGCCGGCTATGGTGACTCGCCTGCATCCGTACCTGTCTGTTAGGAAGCTGGCGATGGGTCCGGAGAGCAGAGGCGTTGCCATGAACAGACTTCCGATCCAAGCAGTCTTCGATTTTCCTTCACCAAAGTAGTTCAAAAATTCTACGTAGATCACACCGAAAGAAAACGTGATCCCATCGGCGATCAAATTGACGACGAAGGATGCCACCACTACAACCCAGCCCCATCCTCCATCGGGAGGTCTTGCTTCGGAGAACTGTGCCAAGCTGGAATTGTCCTCTGAACTGCTGGAGCTCGACGTTGAGATTGAGGCGCTCGGGCTAGGATGTGGTTTCTCTGAACACTGTTTAGAGTCCTTGTTGAATTGGACGTGATGTACTTGTTTATCGTCTTTCGGTGATTTTCCGTTCATCAATTTATCCGCTCTCGTTCTGTGCCTCGGGCCCGACTCGCGCTCATCATACAAGCGATTTTTCTCGTTGCTAATCATGCCTGCGGATCCTAAACCCGGATTTATGGGGCTTGAAACTTCGTCTTTGTAGAAGCTGATGGGTCTCTTTGGCGAACTCTGAACTTTCGTCAACTCGGCCCTTGCTTCCTCTCGTATTTTTCGACCAGACTCTTCCAGCTTGTCGTCATTTTGTGGCAGAATCTTGTCACTCTCGCTGTCGGAAAGAACACCGTTTTCAATGCTGGAGTTTTTGTCTTTGCTGTTGCTCGATTTGTCTGGTAAAATCGACGACACGTCAAAGTCACAGGCCTCGCAGTGTCCGGTGATACTTGAGTTCGGTCCTCGCGCATCCTTCTGATCCCTAACTTGGTCTTGTTCATTCGTAAAATGAACAGTCCCGTTACATCTGGTGATTTTTGGCTCTTCGTAGTTTTTAAGATCCCCACCGGTCGACGTATCCCAATTTTTCGTGGTTTGGATACCGTTTGGCTTCGAAGAAGCGTAAAGTGTCCTGTCTCTTTGACTATCGAATTTCGCCCAGTCCGCCATGGCGATGAATTATAAATTTTTTATCCTTGTCTGCACTTTCTTGTAATCAGTTATTATCACACTTTCGTAAGGGTTAATCCCCTTCACGCGATCACGTAATTAGCACCAATATTTGCACCTGGTGTTTCTTTTTTGTTTGCTCATTATTTCTACTCATTCTTTACTTTTCTCAAATATAGTATAAGGCAACACCGAACTTCACCTTCACGAGGCTAATATGGTAATATACATATACATATAACATATACCTGTACAGGTATATATATACATCAATCGTATAAATATTTATAATTGTTTCTTTTTATTTAATTTCGTCCTTGATCTAAACAACGGAAGTATTGGCCACTCGTACAACTCTCTAGTAAACTGACGGTGAAGAAGCAATAGTGATGGTAGTAGACCCTGGATTTGGCTCCCGCCACCATCGCAACTCACTCCGACGTTCTCGGACCCACGACGAGTCTTTCCGCCCACGTCCTCGGACCAACTTCTATCCCAGGCACCCATACGGCGGACAATACTTTCGCTTCTCTGATGTGCACTGCAACATAATTATCACAGACTTTCATCGTACTTACTTCGGATTTAGAAAACAAAAAATTCATCTTTGGGGTAATTTTATCCTGAACAGACTGGGAGAACTCGTATGGGTCTGGAGTTGATTGCAATTCCGACTACCTAATCTAATCCTTGGCTCTTTATTTCTCTCTAGAACATTAAACTGTTATCTCGGATTCCATCCCCCTCCCTGGACCCAGTATAATTAATTGGACAAACAATAAATTTCAGTCTAATGATACAAATTTTTTGACGATCTAAGTAAGTATAACGAAACATGGTCTCGGTTCGAGAAAAGCAGTTCATCAAATTCTAGATTAACTCGTCTAAAGTACATCTAATTTTTGATGTAATCCAGGGTCTCGTCACACGTCAATAAAAATTAATCGATTACGTTGAATTGAATATATTTACAAACCTGGCTGATCTTGGAACCCCTTTCTTTTTTTTTTTCTATCGATAAAATCGTCGAATTGATTACTTGAAAGGAAAAAAAAATGGACAAAAAATCGCTGAGATATCTGCACCCTGTCAATTTTTACCTCCCGAAACCGTTACCAAAATACTTAAACTTCTAACAAGAGATGATTCGATGAATTTGTGTGGCTTTAAATTCAAGTCGGACTTTGGGGTTCGATTAATTGAATTTGAGTTAAGGTTTTAACTTGAATTTTGCGTAGATCTTACCGATGCAGTACCGTACCTGCCTCACTCTAAAATCAAATGACAAAAATAAATTGGACAACGGCACTCGGCTTGGCAGTATACCAAAAAGTACCTATAGAAATTAGATCTTGAAACAAGCCTCGAAGTCCGAAATAACTTTTTGTTTTCCTTCCTATTGTACAACAATAGATAAATCTTAAACTGTTTAATCCAACTGATAAAACTCGCGCGGTTCTTTAAACGATCGTTATAATATGATCTCGAGACTGAATCTTTCCACGTGTTGCCGTTATACTGTCGTAGAGTATCACTAGATACAAGCCTATCAGAATTGTTATCATAAAATTTGTGATCGCTACGATGATCAACACTTCAGCAGACCTTGTGGGTTCATTTCCTAAGATTGACCAGTTCCGCATACCAAGTTGGTAATACGACGAATCATTAGAAGCCGGAACCGCGTGATCTTCCTCATAGTCAGGCGTAAGGCACGATTAGGAATATAAGAAGAAGAAAGATTGACAATACCTCTTTTGCAAATGGACCTCCAGCCACCGTACCGGTCTTTAACTTACAGGAGAGGAGGCGTACGCGATATATACTTACAATTAATCAGTCACTAGCTTTATGGCTAACTACATATACACATATACACCTATCTACAGAAGTAAGTGGACGATAGATGCTGGATAGTCGGTGGTCGTAGGCAGTTAAAGCTGGCGATTGTAAACGGGCTTCATTGTGAATGAGTTGATACCAATTTAAGGATTTAATCATTCGGGCAGACGTACGTATGTGTTACTTAAGGGCAGACTGAGACCTGAAGGAGATCTCAGGCCACGCCATCTTTTCCACCGAATATATTTCTCGTATTAACATCGCGGCTCTGACTCCGTCAAAATTTCAGAAAGCTAAAAACTAAAAAAATCCAAATTCCTGCTGAAGTTTATCGTAATTTTATCCTACGGAAACATACCGGAGATTTCTGAACCTTCTTCAGATCGTCACGCCGATAACTAGTGGAGTAATTTTGTGTTTGTAAAAAAAAAAAATAATTCAAAATTACTTCCGGTAGAAGATCGGTGGATTAATTGGACTCGGTACATTGTGGAGGCAATGTGGTACCGAGCAATCAGCTTCCGTACATCTACCGTTTACCGAGCAGCTCAAGACGTCCCACGCCAAATAAAACGAATTACCTACATGGATGCGATGCGTTGAACGTTTTATTTCCTCATTACTTTCTCATGCCGATGAAAAAAAAAAAGAAGAAAGAAAAAAAATCATCGACACTGCCTGTCAAACAAACAGCATTCCTAAATAAATCTGTACCCTGAACTCCGAGTCTTCCCACGTTAGATTATTCAAACTGTTAAGATGGATAAATAGAATCGTTACAAACTCTGACTTTGGATATTTTTCTATTATTTTCTTCGTATATAGAATTTTAAAAACACTTGACCACATGATGAGACAAAAAAAATGGATATCCTGAATTCCAAATTTCTAATCAAACTCCATCGGCCTTTACGGTTTTCCGCAGGTTTTCAAATTCCCTGAACTAACAAGAAGACCGAAAAAATTAACTTTCACGACATCTGAAAATTCGTGAGCACTTCCAGGAAGCAAAATTTGGATAAAAAGTGTCTTCTGCGAATTTTATTACTAATAAACTGATCTCGAAAAAAAAAAAAAAAACCACGTGGTTGTGTCTATAACAGTTCTTATCGCTCATGATGGCATATAAGCGTCAAAGTATTGGCTACTGGTAAACATCGGCTGAGCATTGATCAGTATTCATTATCAGATCAGGGCATCAGGTGGTCATAGTCGTATCAGCTTATCTACGAGCAATAAACTGTCATTGGACTGTCACTTAGACTCGATTCAATCCAAACCGAAATTTCTTCCGATTCCGAGTCGAATCCATAGAAGGCGAATAATTTTTTTTTTTTTTTTATTATTTCTAACAACGTGATAAATTTTTTTGATTTATGAAGCAGTCAAGTTGGGTCGTCGTATCTCAAGTTTTCGTGTTAAAGCGTCTGCAGCGGATCGACGAAACTAATGGCGAGGATTTCGGCCCGTACTATCGCCGCGGTTTTATCTCCAATAGAGGAAAACATTTTCAATGGATTTCTGAAAAAGATTGACGGTGATCTGCTTATCGGGTGGAAAAGAGAAAAAAATCACGATTCGGTATATCTGCACACACATTACGAAATAAAGAGAACTGCAGGGAAATCTCTCTGATTTTTACTGTCCATTAATGTCCCGAAAAATTCTATCTTATCCCACATCTTTCAGAAAATTGGGCAACTATCAGAACTGTGCTAATTACACCAGCACGTGTACCGAATGTTTTGTCGCGATAGTCAGCGACCCTCAAGACCTTTAAAAAGATAACCTAATGTATGAAAAACTACAATAATCAGAATTATAGATAAAAAAAGTAGAACCTGCTAGTAGAAGAAGCCGAGTAGAACATAGCTGCGAAAAAATTATCCCACATATAAAATTAATTCCGATTTACAACGGAGAGGATTTTTCGACTTAAAAACTCAACAATTTCCATACAGTTTTGTGGTTTCCAGGTTTCCCCATTCCAGGAATCAACAAATCCTTCAAAATCATTGATTTATTGCTCGATCTGATCGATTGAAACAACGTAGCCCCCCCTCCCTGGAATAACTTTATTGAACTGAATGATAGTATAGGAAAATGTAAATCTAACTCATAAATGAACAAGATCGTTGGAATTATCATAAAGAAACTTAAGCAGGCGCCTATGCCGTCCAGGCTTTATCGCCTTGTCGCGGTCTCTACTCCCCCGCGTCATAATAGATAAAGCCTATATAGTCCAACAGTGAGAAAAGCTCGTAATCTACAGACTCAGAGCTTTCACGTGTATCCATCTGAAGACTGGCTATCAGTCGAGTATAAATATAAGTAAGAATAATTCAAGTATCTAAATAAATGCGTAAAAAAAAAAAAAAAAAACGTATAGAAACAAAAACTGTAGAAAAAATGTAAACGCACCATTTTCTCCGTGAGTAAATTTATTCCTGTTTTTTCGACGGACGATGATATCTTCCATAAATTTATTTATATATATTTATCGTGAATCATGAAGATATACCATCGCGGAGATTCTTTGTTTAAATAGTCAGTTGAATTGAGATACAGTGTGAACAATTAGTGGTCGTATAGTTTTTTGTATAACGGGGAGAGATTGAACTGTTTAATTACTTATACTGAAGAAAAAAACGATAAGAAAAAAAAAAGATAAAAAAAAATGAACGAAACTTATATACGTAGTTTTGATATCACGTTAGGTCCTCCATCGTCCTTCGAAATCCACAATCAAAATCGCATGATAACTTCTTCACAAACATTTTATCGGCACTTTAATATTCCAAATATCGAGGATCGAAAACTAACTGTTTATAACTCAGAACTGCATCAGGGTTTACCGTTGTCACTGTCTTTCACACTGCAGACCACGAAAAATGCGGGTTTTCGAAATATATCAAATTTCGGTCACTGGAACTGGTCTGGTATTTTTTTTTCTTTCGTCTCCGAAAGTATACTCATATTTTAAACGGAAAATTATCTCCGTCTATCGTTTCCCATGACCGAAGAAGAACTGCGTCTGCCTTTCAAAGTCTATTCTGTATACTTAAGACATTTCTCCAATTCTCGCTCGGAGAAATTTTACTCAAAAACACGTGAAAAACTTTGTTTAGGTATTTATTTGTTTTATTTTTCTTTTTATAAATTTAAAACCAAGAAAAGAATCGACGAAGAAATTCTCGCCATCGACCTGCTCGATCGCACGGCTGATACTGATATCTCTGACGGTCGCGGTCGGTCGTCGCCGCGGAACACACGCGGCCGGTCGTCCATTCACTCACTAACTTCTTGACCGCTGGCCCATCTCACGATCTAACAACCACATGTAAACGCTTACACAAGACGTGGCTGTGGGCATATGCTCAAAGACTCTGAACCGCTGCAAGCCTAAAGAACTGTTACATACGAAACTGTAGTGGCGCGATGACGGGGACGATGGTGCTGCTAAATGCAATATTGAGCTCGGCACCCTGCGATTTTTCTTTGTTTTTTTTTTCTTCTTCTTCTTTTGAGACCGGGTCGAAGTTCTGAATTTCAAAAGTTCTGTACGGTCAAAATATACCGACTCACAGTTTTCGGAAAAGGTACTTCCCCGAAAGACTGCAGTACAGTTGATTCCAAAAGTTTCGAATCGAAAAACACGCGGAGGTTAAAAATTCCGAAACTTGAAATTCTACACGCATAGAGCGTCGTGTCCCCCCTGATAAATTTTCCGATTCTTGAACTTTCGGAGTTTTCAGCTACCTGAATTCCGATCTTCACGAATTTGTATACATATTCTGAACTTTAACGTTCTTTTTTTTTACGAATGAATTCGTAATTTTGACCGTATTATGGAGAGGAATTTTCGAAATTCGGAATTTCAATTCGGCCCTGCTAAAATCGACCGTTTTGAATGACCATCGTGAGCTGTGACTGCAGTAATACCAAGTAATCGTAAGAGGTGTCTATGACTCGAGATAGCAATGCAAAACATTTGATTATCTATACAGTTTTACTGCCTAATGGAACGACCAGAGTTCAGTGAAGAACAAAAGCTGATTATAATATCTCGGTGGGATGATACTTTATATTTATGCACACATATACTAAGATCGCGAAGCGTAAGGGCGATGCCGTATGATCCATCAGGTCATCATTTTCGAAATAATTGATCCAACGCTCACAGTAATTTGCAGAAAAAACTCCCCAAATCAATTACGGTAAAACTTCAGATGTTGCAAGTTTTTGTATTTATTTTTTTTTACATTATTTCAAACGGAGAGAATAGATTTTCGAGCCCTTGATGGATGCAATTTGAACTACAAAATTTCGAGACTTTCGTTCGATGGGAATAAAAAAGATATTTTCGACAGATACAGAATTATCGAGATTTTGCAGATTTTTGACTAAAATATCATTATCGTTGGTTCTATATATTCTCCGATCATAGACGTAGAAAGGGCGATAGATTTTTCTTATATATATCTTTCTGCAACTGTATAAACTGCGCAAACTTTCGTAATAATCAAATATTGTGTCCCAACTCCGCAATCAGATTCGTAGATACGTAATTTTTGTAAATACGATGCCATATATATATATATATATATATATTTTATGGTACATATCTATATAATAAAAAATAAAAAAATTAATAACAAAACATAACTTTCTCTCAATTTCATTGAATTTCGGATCAATGATTTCACCAACTCGTAATTATTACAAAATATCCAAACACCGGTTGAAAAAAAAAAATCTATTCAATAACTCCGATTAACTAGGTAATTAGTTAATAGCTATATACACAATCAAGTCATAATTTTGATGAGCCAAGACGGACTATTTAAAACGTCGCCTTGAGTAGTGGCAATTCTTTTTTTTTCCTTTCGTGTTTCATTGAAAAAAAAATGGTAATGCTCGATCTTCTGATTACGTATTCCTATCCATTCCTTCGAAACTGTAAGAGTCACAGAACCCGAGGAATGATAAATTATTTTTTAAGGAAGGTCGGAGCTGCAGGCTCGGCAGTATCTCTTCTGTAGGATTAAATTTTTAAACGAATAAGAACCGCGTCTTTTCTTCGCCGGTTTATCAGCAGCAACGATCCATCACGGACTATTTATCACCCTGTAACATTATACTGGCAGAAATTTTCTTTTTTTTTTTCTTCTTTTTTCTTCACCGATCTTATTGTCAAGGAATCGAACTGAAACGGGCCACAGACCCCGTGAAGAAGAACAAATTTCAACAGATCATCAGCTGACCCGCATACATGTACTATCTTGGGTAAATCGATCTCGGGGGGATCAGGGTTATTTTTTTTTTTTTCTCTAATATGTACGTACATAAATGATACCAATTATTTTACCATCATAGCGTAAAACTGTAGATATGAAATCGAGCGTGGTTGGAATCATTCACCTCACCTCTGAGATAACCCGGTCATATTCTGAATTTGTATATACAATAATAATATCTAATTACTCTCTTATATAACTTCACTGCAAATTTTAATAAATATATATAAATGCTTCGATCATTTTTGTTTTTTATTTTTTTTATTGAACGCACTATTCAGAGGTAAGAATCTGGTTCAAAAAATGGTATTATTATCGAGCAGAGAGAGAGACCGAGAGATAAAAGATTAATGTTAGAATTGCATTACTTTTTTTTATTTTCTGTTTCTTTTTTTTCAGAAGAAAAAGAAGAAAACATAAATCAGCTCCTATAGGATTACACATCGCTCGTTAGCCGTTGAAATCCTGTTTTCGATATTTTTTTAAGGGATTTAAATTGGATGAAAATGAGGATCTTGTTTCTTGTTGAAATCCAAGTACATAACATCATCAGACGGTAGAAGGCAGGGTTCGAGTTCCAATGTTATGTAATATTTTTTTTATCCGGTCGTGTATAGGAGGTGGTTGTAATTCCAGTACGTAATTGCAGAAAGTAAGAAGACAAGAAAGAAAAGAAAAAGAAAAACAACTAAATAAAATAAAATAAAATAAAAATCTACGTCTGTCTCTATAAACTAAATCCACAAGTTAATCTATCAATGACTTCATACCAAGGGAAGTTGTATTTTAAGAATGGTCAGTAGCGTCTTCTACCAGCTCAACTTTTGTTGACCTTTCATGCACACGGATAATAATTGGACATGAATAAAAGCAGTTAAGCCTGTCTTGCGTCAGCACCATTCAGAATTACTTAAAGTTTTAACCTGTAAGGTTGTCACAATATTATTATTTCCAATCAAATTCTTTTTCAATTATTTTTATCGTTTATATTATTTCTTTTCTATTAAAATCGTCTGATAGTAATAATCTGAGAGAATCGACGCTATATTGTACATATATATACTTGACTTCAGACAATTTTATATAATTTCGAATAATTGCAGAACGGCACACTTATGTAACAAGAGATTAAATATTTATTGCGGCATTATCGTTGCGTAGAATTCGAGAAAATACATATTTCCTAATTTCGTACATGTTCCACAATTACAGCTGAATTCTAATGTGTTTCCTTGAAAATTGATGCTTTTCTTTAATCTTTTTCTATTCTCGACACGCTCATATATCGTAAACTTGACTTTTCTCAATACTTTTCGGTTACAAATGTCGTGAAATAACGCGTTATTACAATTTAACAGATATTACCGGCAGTCATTACGACTCTACCTTGAAATTAGACCAAAAGCCGCAGACTTAGAAATTTATTAACGTTCAAAAAATCGAACAGGATATGAATAATATATTTGGATTTCGATCACTGGTCGATGTAGCGATTACAAGCCATGGATTGCTTTTAAATCGTCACAGCGACGCGTTTCTAAACCGAAATAAATTATAAAATGAGACATACGTAGGTACCATGAATTTTTAAAATCCGAAATACGATTTTTTTTAGGTATATATGTGTTTTGATGAATGAAAAGAATAAATAATTCTGCAATTGCGATTTTTTCATAGCAAAGAATCGCACAAACGATATTTATACTTTTTCGATACGGATATATCGAATTAGAAATTCCAGGTAACAATTATATACGGGGGTTTTTATCTGGAGCCCGTGTGTAATGATGCGCAATTTAATATTCAAAAGATTGAAACTTAGCTGCAATAATAAACCTAGAAAAAAAAAAAAGAAAATTGATAATAATAACGGTAATTCCAGCAAGTAATTAGTGATCGGTATAGGTGTAGGTATGATTACTCGCAATTCTTGTTTGCCGAGTATCGAGGTTATTTCTATACACCTGTATAATAATATCCAACGGTATAGCTGCAGGTAAAATATACCGAGAACTCGGCTCATTTTTATGATAATCACTTTATTCTATATATATATAATATATATATATGTTATTTTATACTTTTCTATACTCACGATGGTCATTTTAATTGAAAAGCGTGGAAATTGATTTGCGAGAAACGATAAGCCGCGCTGTCGATATATGTATAACAGATAATTTCAATAATTGTCTTATTATTTTGAATGCCGATAAACATACAAGATACTCGGCTCAATACGATGATTTGTAATCTAATTAATCTGCACGTGTAAAATATTTCCGCTCCGAATCTTATCACTCAAATTTTCGTGACTTGCGGCAGATTTTATTTTAAATCATAAGTTTTTTCGAGTTTGGAAATATATGGAATTGAAAAGGAGTCGTATACTTTCTTCGTAAAATCGGTCATATCTTCTCATCTATCGAACTTACATCGAATTCCCAAAAAATAAATATAAATAAATGAAAAACAAGATCAATTTCTTTCATTTTTTTAATATATAGCTTGTACACTACAAATCGGAGCCCAAAAGTTACTATTGAGATATATTAATGCAAAAGAACGTTATATCTAGATACATTATCAGTAAAAAGTTATAAGTAATGTGTTGAAAACGGACATGGTTCCAGCTTCAGGCTGATATTAAAATTTTCCGAAAAACCTTTTTCTCTGACTTACCAAATAATTGATAGACTAAACTACCGTATGATTATTTTTAAACGACTTTGAGCTTCTTTTAGAGTAAAATCAATTGCCTAACTGCGCAGTTATTTTGATTTGTTTTTTTGGTTTTTTTCCATTGAAACAATATCAGAGACGTTTTTAGACCTCATTTTATTTTATTTCATTTATTTATTTATTATTTAACGGTTTGTTCAAACGTTTGAAAATATAAAAATAATAAGGACTCATTTATCGACCAGTAATTTATTGTCATTCAAAATTAATCTATTTACATAAATTATATCTGAAAATATAATTTCAAATATGACTGCCTATACTCCGCGCCATCTAGCCACTCTGGTCGTTATCTCGGTTCATAAACTATAGCTTGTTATTTTTTTTTTTTTTTGCTCTGCATTTTGCTATTACCGATTGTAGATAAGAAGGTACCTTCTGCAACAGAGTCTTGCAATAGAATTTGCGGTTTCCCAAAAAGTTATTTGGGGATTAAAAATAAAAATAAAAAAAGACCTGTTAATAGGCGATTACATAATATAGCTATTTATATCAGTATTCATCACTAACGAATCAAGCTACAATTAGGTATACATTATACATCTGGATTGAAAAGTTTAAGTTTTAACTTAACTTACGATTCAAATAATTAAAAATATCGTTTTACCATAGAAGAGTATCACAGCACGTTGCACTCTTCAATCTTCTGAACATTACATGCGCTTACTTTGGTATAACTACGATCCTGTTGTATGGGGTCAGCGCACTAAAATCGCGCGCTTTTCATTATGGGTCTTTTTTATTTAGTTTCTTTTCTGAATTTCAACCGGTGTCGTTTCAAAATTTTTCCTATTAGTCATTTCTTTTTTTTTTTCCATCGTTGGTCATTTATGTATCCAATTAATTGTTATTACCTTAAATCTGTGAATTCGTATAAAACAGCTACGATCATAATATTTTGATAAATAAAAATGAATAAAATGAGTAGTAAAAATAGGTATAAGGCCAATTTTCTATTCTCAGTTATAAAACTTTGTCGTGCCAAAAAGTTGCCACATATACCATCTATTCGTGCGATTCTTTATCTTATTCTACTTTTTTTTTTTTGTTTTTCTTCTTTCATTTTCTAATATTACATTCATACCATCGCAAGCGCGATCTACGCGTTTATAACTGGATTCTGGGTAGCCGTAGTATGGACGTGTGCGTATATGTATATGTATGTATACCTAAACCCATGTGTACATAAATATCTGTCCAAGGAAAATGTCTCGAGTGTCATACATGTAGCCGATAAAAAGCTATTACTCATTCAAACAATGTTTCTCGCTAATATTATTGATTATGCTGCACCTGAAATTATGCCTGCGGTAAATTTAATTCAATTTCATTTCATTTCATTTCATTTCAGTCTTATACTGGATGTTAAGCAGTTTCCCAAAAATTCTTAATTAATTTGGATTAATTGATTTATTTTTTTCTTTGTTCAATAATAAATAAAAAAAATCTAAATCCATCGTAAAAAATACCAAAGGACTGAAATTAACTGACAATGAACTCGATCAAGACTCTAACACCAGTGGAATTTTCTTTTTTTTTCGTTATATTATTTTTGTCACCTGTCTTCAAAAAATATTTTTAGCATTTTACGCTGTGCATATATTTTGATCTCGAATAAAGACGCGATCTGTAAACAAATTTCATCGCAATCTTCGAAATCTGAACACATTATGTGTAGATTATACATGTATATGTATGTTACACAAAATTGCTTGGTTATTTATACATACCTATACGCATACTTTTACGGCCTTATCCTTCTCGGATATATAAATATTGTATGAGCGTTTAATTAAACGCAAAACCGCACGGATCGAGCTTGTTCGCATATATGTACAAATTTCAGAATTGCGAATGGGTATTAGGTAATTAAAATTTTTGTTATGTAGACGTAAATAATGAAATGAAAATAATTGTTTGATGTTTGCATTCGACATCAGTTTGTCGTTTTCGGAATTGTTATCGTTAGCCTCAGACACAATATTATTCTATTCTCTAACAGCAACGTGTGTTTCCATACCGTAAACAGACCTTTACCCTGCTATCCCGTATTATCTAAAACCTAATTCCTCGTATAAAGCTGAATTGTTTAAGTCTCCGCTCTCGGGAGCCTCGCAATCAGCTGTATAGAAATAATATAGAAATAAAATATGAAAACTATGTGATCCGGTCGTTATAGACTATAGCACGCGATCGTTGTCTGTCGAATGTAAATAAACATGTCTAAAGTCAAAGTTATCATAATATGACCATGATAGGACGTACAATCGAGTATCAGCTATATCGTATAGCTAAATACGATTATGATTATGATACTCGATAATTTTGCACCTACATACTGCATATAATCGTCTTGATTATTGAGTTTCAAATAGGTGAACAACTTTCTGCAATATTCATGTAGTTAAATATCTAATCTATGCAAAAGCTTGCAGTATTGTAGAACCTTTCGAGTTTATCTCGAGAGTAGCGGTATCGATTTTCGTATTATGCGTTGTATACGTGCAATATACAATTAATTGGATATGTGATATTTGAGACTGTGTTACTATACACATTGGTATCGACAGAAAAAAAAAAAAAAAAAACCAATCGGAAAATTGTTACGTGAACGATTAGTTGATGAGGTTTAAAACACCGCCACGCGTATCTCACACAGACGCCCACACACACACACACACACACACACACAACATATGCATATAATAAATGATATAAGCCTTCACCTATACATATGTAGGACGTAGGATATTGTAGGATATCGCTACTTACCAATGACCGTAACCTCGTTGACCCGATGCTAAAAAACCGTATTGTAGCCCAGCATGTTAGCGTCGAAAGTATTGGAGCAGCCTTCACTGAGGTGTTTGTTGAGGAGAAGAAAAAAAGAATACGAAGCCGAAGTATGAGAAGAGGAATAGGAAGCAAAATATAGGGAATGTTAAGCTATAAATATTGTATGGGGTTTATCGTTATGACCGAATTTCACAATTTTTATTGAATGTAATAGGTATATAGGTATACTTGAATTATCTGACTCAATTCCTTGTCTGTTTACTGATTATTATCGATAAACAAATCACGGTATAGGAAAAAAGACACAACCGAGATGCGGAACGTCGCGAAATTACTAGCCGAGACGGCGAGCTTAGCAAACTGCAAAGCATTCGTCGAATGTTTTCATCCGAGGGTGAGTTTCGTTAGAGCGCTTGCGCCGGACTGCAACCCCCACCCCGCAGCTCAAACCCACGCACCCTCGGCTCCGAGGGCGCTAGTCGCTACGCCGGACTATGCAGCTTTTCCTCCGTAGTTACTGACAAGTCACCGTCGTCTGTCTCGGATTCTGCTCTGCGGCAGACTCGGTCGTCCTTGTCATACACAAATATGATACGTATCTGCGGTTTGATATCCTTCTCGCTCTTTCGCAGGTCCATGCGCTGTGTGCTATGTATATGTTACATACATAGGTATACATACCGATAGGAATGAATAGCGCCTTGTGGTAACGTCCAATGTCTTTATCAAATGAATTTTACTCTTGACAAAGAGAAGACTTTTCATTTTACTTTACATAAGTTATGAGTTTTATTCAACAATTTTACAAACCACACAATCGTATTGTTGTTATAAATTATGCGGGTATTCTGCGTTTAATTACTGCAGTTGAATTCATTGCATCGCAATTTCGACGAAAATATTTGATACGTATACCCGCGAAATATTAGCAATAAATGACGTGTCATAACTATATTAAAGAAATGTACAGAAAAAAAAAATGTTGTTCAAAACATTATTGAAGTCTGAAATTTATTTCTTAGCTCACAGCATCGTTACAATTATATTATATTGTTAACGATAATATGCTATAAGTACATGAACCCGCAGAAATGATGAGAACCCGTTCTGCAACAGCTGATGGATTCCATACTGGAATTGAAGACGTAGTACCACTTTGCGGTAAATACGATTCCGCGAAAGCGAAATTCTCATACTTGACTTGTCTTCAATTTCGTGGTTATTTTTTTAAATTTGATATAATTTATCGAGCCGATTCAATCCGTCGAGATTGCATTTGAAATTTAAAAAAACTCTATGATGCTGTCATCTGTGATAGATAAGATAGGACTCTATCCTGCCTCACCATCTGAGCAGATATACGATATACACCACCATCTGACGTCGTAACGTAGAAATTATAGCGCGAATGAAGCTGTTATAATATTCGACTAGCTATTGTTTTTAATATTATGTAAAAATAAAAAATAAAAAATAGTTTGAACGCTAATTGTGAAATAAAATTCGATCAATTTTTCGTCAAAAAGGACTTCTTTTTATCTTTAACAAGAGATGACCCATTGCCGACTATTTTTAATACGCTTAAAGTCAAACTAACCTCATATAACGACGTACGAAATCTAACCTCAAAAATCTACAATTCGAATGTATAAATGATAATAAAAGTTAATGAGTAGATTGGAAATAGATAGGTGATAATTAAATTGAATAAAATCGTGATCTACTTTCTTTTTTTGGTTTTTATTTATTTATTTATTATTACCACGTGATAAGAATGATGTCAGACGAATCTGATTATGATATGGAAACTGAGGAGTACGATGTTTACAAACGAAAATATCAACTGCTACTAGAAAGATGCGAAATATTACAGCAGGTATGCCTTGGAATATATATTTTCATAAAATTATTGAAAAAAATTTCTTGAAAATTATTCATTTTATATTACAGGATAACGAGAGACTCGTTTATCGTATTCAAAAAGTGAGAAAGCTTCTAAAGAGGACAAGAAAAGAGAAAAAGTGAGTTTGTTCATCAGATCTTAATTATTCAGGCCTTTTATCTTTTGTTATGAGTTGAATTTCATCAATTTTATCCCATGTTAAGATGGAAAGACATCTTTTTATTTTTGCAGATTTTTAATCGATCGATTGGATCAGCACGGAGATAGATGGCGCGAAGCACCGATGGGAGTTTTGGAAGAGAATAGCGTGTTCCAAGCTACGCCCAAGCAAGAAAAAGGCACTAAATCTAACGCGAATCATCAGAAGGAAGATAAACCTAAGAAAGCGACTAAACGAAAGGGGACTAAGGCCGATCCGAATGCTCCAAAAAGACCCGCTAATCCATTCTTTCAATTTTGTCAAGAACAACGACCTAGAGTTATGGAAAGATTAGCTGGGGAACCAGAACCAAGCAAACAAGAACTTACCAGGCAGTTGGCTACTACTTGGAAATCGCTCACCTCAGAAGATAAAAAAGTATATGAAAAAGAACGGTGTTGTATTTTATATTGCATACAGGCTTGATATGGCCAAGAAATACGTTTTGAATTATCTTTTTACTTCTCGAATCATTGCTGTATTTTTAAAAGATTGCTGGGTACCAAGTTTCGCAAATTATTACTGGGATAAAATAATTTGTCAAACTTTGTGCGTAGCAATTTTTCACAGTATTGTCATTGGTTTTGAAAGAAATCATGGTTCTTCACTTTATTGTTTATTGCAACGAATTTCGTTGAGGCTTTACTGTCTTAACAAATTATGATCACAATCACTCTGAGATCGTTATTTCCAGTTTATCTTAACAGTTGTTATCTATTCTTCCAGGTCTATTACGACATGTACGAAAGATCGAAAGAGAAGTATGTTGCAGAGATGCAAATTTATAACAAGAAGTCTGAAGATGCTGCGCCGCCCCAAATGTCGTTAAATATAACTTGATAATTGAGTTAAATCTGAAATCTATTTGTTAAACAATCTATTTTAATTATATTCCAAGTATATACTGTACAGATTAAACAATGTAAATTTAGGAATTTATTATAAAATATGAACAGAATATAAGAGGCTCCGATTCACTCTGCCATAAATATATTATACAGGTTGAGTTTCTTAAAGTGTTACAAGCGAATATCTCGAGAACGGTTCGAGGTATTGAAGAAAATAATATACAAAAAAGTGATATCCTCGTTGTGCCTAGATCGATTGTAATTCCATATGGCCCAGATAAAGTCCCCCTAAGTTCCATCAAGATTTGATATATTTTTTTCAATACCTCAAACCGTTTTCGAGATGTTAGCTTGTAAGACTTTGAAAAACTCACCCTGTACAAAGGTTGATTCAATTTAACCAGCCAAATTTTTGGGATGGATCCGTCATGAAAACCTAATACTAATTGTCCTTCATCAAGAATTCAAGGAACTAATAGTATCTGAGTCACAGAAGGTTTGAATTGACTAATTACAGAATTGCTTATACACATTCAACTAAGGCAAGGCCGATTCTAGAATGCATACTGTGCAGTACCCTATTCTCTGCTTCGTAGTTGTCGACATCAAGTATCTCTCTAATCCCTGCTTATTATATGCCGATATTTTATTATACTGCATCTTCTCAAATAAATAGTAGCAGGAAGAGGAAAGTGGAAGATAACAAAGCAACTGATTATTAGTGTATCCGTGAATTTATTTCCGCACTATCGAGTCATCGTTAACATTGTCTACAATTTTTTGCTGGATATTCAGGGCTTAGGGTGCGACAACTTTAGCCACTCCCTCACAGTTCGCACACTTGGTAGTTTGAAGCCCATTCGCAACATTGCTTTATATGATTTTGATGAGCACTGGAATAACACGAGACCTAACTTTTTTTCCTCTTCAGTCCATTTACTAACTTTTTTGCCTGCACGTAGCTGTGATTTAACAAATGTCAGAGGAGCACCGCTAACTAATTTACTTATTTCTGAAAATATTCTAGGTCCACCAACCCCTCTGCTGGTCTTCCTCACATTATTGTCCTGGAAACGAGTTCTACGTAAAAGTTTCAATTTCAAATTTCGAATATTTCTTTTTGAGTCAAGGTCATGTTTTGTGATACGATTGATGGGATTATTTTTTCGTTTGGTCTTCGAAGTCGTTGTACTTTTGGCAGCGGCTTCAGTGCTGGGTAATATTAGAACATCTTGGGAAGGATCAATTGCAAGGGGATCAATTGCAAGGGGATCTATTGCCGAATGAACTTCATCCGAGTCTCCATCCCTGCAACTATCTATCTCGGATTCAAACATCAGAGGGATCGCATTGTGATTTAATTTCTTCCTGAGCTCATTTTGAAAATTGTTGATTGAAAAATGAAGCGAACAAATTCTTTTTTCCCTAAGCTTCGAAGGAGGAAGGTCTTGAAGTTCTTCGTTGCCGCTGTGGAGAATCCATTCCAAACATCTGTTGACAGATATAAATTCGATATATTGTATGAATTGCATGATTTGATTTAACAATTGTTTGAAAAAAAGATCTCGTTTGTACATTGGATTGCAATATAGGAGAAACAGACGTAAAATTACGCGAGCAAGTTATTTTCAGAATTTGAATACCCCTTAGATATGTGTGCAGTGCCGAAAAATGAAACGTTTGCGAAACGAACGCGTTGTATGTTTCAAGTAAACATTATTGTCCGAACCGGAAAAAGCATCCCGACAACAATAACTTAAATTTAAGTTTAGTAACTTTACTAGCGAGAGATCAGCTTGATTGAATCGTTTGCAATATATTTTGGAACCGATAAATTTGTCTGATTTATATACATACATATACGTATACATATGTAATGCGTATCTAGTATGGATTATTCAATACAGTGGAGATCTGAGCTGTGTATTGGTTTCATTTGTCGCAAATACATACCTGTCCTTATCTTTTACGGGAAATCTGAAAAAACTGGTTCCAAGCTCTTCAATATTTCTCCTGCACCCCTTGTAACAACACCTACGTTTCGACATTATTCCAGTTATTATAAATCAATGTATTGAGGAAAAAGATGCTCTGACGATATTACACAACTGCAATCATTGCCCATAAGCTGCGGGGGAATATTGTTTGCAAACACCTTATCATTGGCACACTGAATATTGAGAATTTTTACGAAATTCAACTGACGGTGGACGTGCCTTTTCACAGTCGCAGTTAATGGACGCTGCTTTCGACTGTCTGCCACTGAACTACTGTCTGCTCACATTTCGAATTTGACGAACTTCCAGCGACTAGTCGCGGTCGGTAAACCGGGGGCGACCGGCGGTAACGCTGCTTCCTTTTTTAAATTTTAAAGCAGACAATTTGTGGATCTGTAGGATCTGTAGGATTAAAAACTAAGAATGGATGCTCAAAAAGATAACAATTTTGATATGAGTAATATTATGATATTATTACGAATATTGAAACTTCATTTTCAGAATATAATTCACCATACATGTGGGTTGTGTGAAATAATTTATGCGCGCTTTTTTTTTCTTCAAAAACTGCGTTTTTTCTTAATATAATAACGTCGAAATATTTGTTCAGTTAGATAGAATTAAAAATTTATTGATAAGCCAAGTCGTTGATTGAACACGTTGACTAACGAATTCAAACTAGATTGGAGTAATTACAGAAATTATTACTAGAAACTATAACCCGCTAACTTACATGCCGGAAAGTAATTTAATTAAAAATTTGCAATGGATACATATTTATTTTTATGAAACATTTACAAATTATACAAAATTTTAATGATAAGTAATATTCTGTCGATTTGCCAATAATAAATTTCCAGACACATTAATAATCAATTATTTCGTTATTTTATACCTTACCCTCACTGTAGTATAATAAAACATAAACATATATGTATATTAAAACTAACCAAATTGAGTATATCGAATAATTCCAGTGTAGTATTTATCCCTTGAATCCATCTTTCTCTTTACGAATAGCAGCCATTGTCAAAATAGCATCAGTTTGTCCCGCATGCTGCATAACCGAAGGTTCATTGACTCTCATGAATGGATTTGTGCTTTTTTCATCAGAAATAGTGCTCGGAATTGTGGGCAATTTCTTC
This sequence comes from Macrophya alboannulata, assembly GCA_949628255.1. Lineage (NCBI taxonomy): Eukaryota > Metazoa > Arthropoda > Insecta > Hymenoptera > Tenthredinidae > Macrophya > Macrophya alboannulata. The sequence continues at coordinate 38,361,830 of OX451207.1, read as the reverse complement.
GCTCTTTGATCCCGAGCCCACTGTATTTTCTGCTTAATCAACTCATTGTTTGGCTCGACGTGTTGTGCAAATTTGAGATTACTCTCAGTGTACTCGTGTCCACAATAGACTTTCTGCAATTGTAAAAAATCATTCACAACCATTAACAATCCATCAGTTTTAATATTAATATTCCTATACAAAATTAGCTGTTCTGTCTCTAATCATATCTATCTTACTGTATCATCCGGCAGTATTCCCAACACGTTAATAAGAGCATTGTACATCTGATCTGCAGTGCCTTCAAAAAACCTTCCACAACCACCAGCAAAGAGTGTATCACCTGATTGTAAATAAGAGAATTGTTATATAGGTTACTGATCATCTGAAAGCCTCTCACATACAGGGCGAGTTTTTCAAAGTATTACAAGCGAATATCTCGAGAACGGTTCGAGGTGTTGTAAAAAATAATATATGAAAAATTGATGCTACGAAGCAGGATTTTATCTGGGCCATATGAAATTTTAATGAAGCAAGGCACCTTGAGGATATCAAGATCAACTTGGTTTCTTTTAAATGAAAACCCATATTTCTTTAATACGTAACTACTAAACTATCAAGTTTGAAGATACAAAAATTGCGTAGTTTTATGCAAAGAATCTTGGAAAATTATTGCAGAATTTTTTTCTATAACTTTTTATTGTAGTTTCTTTAATTGTATGGAAAAACTGAAAGATTGTTGAAAAAAAGTTCTTAACAAATATTCTTCAAGCTTCTTTGCATGAGATTACGTAATTTTTATCTCCTGAAATTTTTCTCCAAACTTTATAGTTCAGAGATAAAATGTTCTTAAAAGTTTAAGAATCTTGTTGTTCAACTGAATATCATAAAAAATTGGTGTCTCATAAAAAAATGTTTCATACGAAAGTCATTTGATTTTTCAAGTAGAAGAAAATTATGTAATAAAAAATAGGGGTATTCATTTAAAAAAGAAAAAACAAAGTTGACTTGGATATCCTTGAAATCTCTTGATCCATCTAAATTTCATACGGCCCAGATAAAGTCCCCCTTCATGCCATCAATTTTTCGTATATTATTTGCTATAAAAACTCACCCTGTATATGTAAATAATTGAGATAGATAGTCGGCTGGATAAAACTAAGATCATATTGATATTACTGAAAATTTTCTCTCGTTTCTTAGGCTTGGATAAATAATTACCTGTAAATACAGCTGGAGTATCTTGATCGCTGGTAACATAATAACAAATGTGGCCAGTAGTGTGGCAAGGAGTTTCGAGGCATTTAACATCAAGATTTCCAATTTTGAACGAATCCCCGTGTTTAACTCTCCTGTTTAAAGCCCCGATTCTTTCGTCGTTGCCATAGACTTCTAAGTGATTAAATTTCTTGACTAAATTTTCGTTGCCACCAGCGTGGTCCCAGTGATGATGCGTCGTTAAGACTTTTCCCAAATTAACATGATTTTCGTGTACCGCTTTATGAACAGCGTCGGGATCGACAGGGTCCACTATGGCAGCCTGTTTCGTCGACTCGTCTATTATCTGAAAATATAATGCAAAGGATTTCTTCAGAAATTCTGCACCAATAATCAGGCCCCTAAATACCATGAAGAAAAAAAACAAACCAAATACATGTAGTTGTCCTGCAGAGCTGGGAGTATCTGTACCTTCATGTTGGGCTGATCAATTGTCACTGATTCGCTGTGTGTCCCAGAAATTCCGTTTACACTAAAGCTTTTAACTGAAATAAGTAAGTTTAAAATAATTATAAATAAGACGCGATTCGTTGTAAAACGAGTCGGAGATAGTCGCCTAATCTTATACGCGGATTTCGTAAACAGAATTGCGCCATTGACATGAATAAATGCGTAAAAGATGTAATGATGAGTCGGGAAATTTGTTCGCGTCATGAATATGCCGACTAATTCAATCATGTAGTGAAATAAAATGCTGATAAAATATATTATACAATAATATTATAATTAACTTTGTCATTTATTTATAGAATGAATAATTGGTCGGAAATGTATGTTGTGTATACCCCTGAAATATGTTGATATTATCCTATTTTCTAGCCACGATGGACACGAGCGTAATACCGCGGGTAACATTACTGAACAAACTTTGTAAATTCCACTTGTTAATGTTTGTTAAAACTAATCACCTATATATGCATACATATGTAGATAAAAGCGCAATAATTATCGATAAGAATTCTAAGAATATGTATAGATATAAATGTGTGTACTATTTGTCTCTTTTGTCGCAATTGTACCCTTTATTGTGGACGGAGTTGAAAATTGAAAAACACAGCTGATAGTCTGACACAGCAGACGACACACACACAGCAGAAAATCCGCGTGCAATCATGGGCGTATGATTGAGGTTATGTAATGCTTTCGAATACTGATTATTCCAATTCCTGGGCACAATCATGTGTTATCTTATCTCTGTGTAATGATACGTTAGAAAATTACCGTATATAAATTATCCGAACTTTATTTAATCGTGATATCTATAATAACCAGAATGTCAACTGATCAGCCGGTGATTGTTGACGCCGACGAATATCAAGGTAAACAACAATACGTACAACATAATGCGTAAACAATTTTATTTGAAATGAATAAATCGTTTGAAAAAAAAAAATATGAATAATCAAACACTTACATTGCAGTTACAGATGAGGATGAAATTGCTGCTATAGATTACGAGATACGTCAGATAGACATAGAATTAGAGAGTCTGAACGACAGAAGAAAGATATTATCAAAACGTAAAGATAAATTGCGGGATAATGCGTTGTTAAAAAAGAGTATATCACTGTCCAAGAAAAACTGGGAGAGAAAAGATTTTCCATGGTATAAAAAACTGGCTGATAAGCTCGTAAGTGTATTTAAAATAAATGATTTTAGAAAGTTACAACTTCCTACAATGAACGCCATCATGTCTAAACAAGACGTTTTACTCGTAATGCCAACCGGTGGCGGTAAAAGTTTATGCTATCAATTACCGGCTGTGATATCAGACGGTTTAACAATAGTAGTATCTCCTCTGGTATCGCTTATGGAAGACCAGCTACATGGGTTGCGTAAAATAAATGTTAAAGCTATGATGCTTAGTTCAAGCGTCAGCAAGGAAGATGTTAAGGAGATAATGAACTCCATGACCGATGCCAAATCCTCACTTCGTTTGATATACATAACGCCAGAGTACATGGCAAAGTCAAAAAGGTTTATGGCTAAATTGCAGAAGGCATACACGATGAAACGTTTTGATAGAATAGCTATAGACGAAGTACATTGCTGCAGTCAATGGGGCCACGATTTTAGACCTGATTATAAATTTCTTGGTGTTTTAAAGTCCATGTTTCCAGAAGTGCCGATATTGGGATTAACTGCTACAGCGCCAGCCAAGATTATCATCGATGTGCAGAAGATGTTGGATATAGAAGGCTCTCTCATCCTTAGAGCCTCTTTTAACAGACCGAATCTTTACTACGAAGTAAGATGCAAGCCTGCTTTAAAAGAGGATTGTGTTTCGATGCTCGAAGACCTGCTGAAACGTAGATTTATGAATAAAACTGGCATCATTTATACAACGACTATTAAAGACTCTGAGGAATTGACCACAGACTTGAGATCCCGAGGATTGAAAGTATGCTGTTATCATGCCATGCTTGAGCCTGCCTATCGAACAAAAGTACACGCCAAATGGCTCTGTGGAGAATATCAGGCGGTCATAGCTACGATTGCTTTTGGTCTAGGCATAGATAAACCGGATGTAAGATTCGTGATACATCACTGTATCTCAAAATCGATGGAGAATTTTTATCAGGAAAGTGGAAGGGCCGGTAGAGATGGTGAGAGGGCGGACTGCATTGTTCTCTACAGATTAGCTGACGTCTTCAAACTCAGCGGAATGGTGTTCAAGGATAGAGTAGGGCTGGAAAATTTGTATAGAGTCATTGCTTTCTGCATGGATTTAAACACTTGCCGTAGAAGTCTGATAGCGACACATTTTGAAGAAGTTTGGACGGCTAACGACTGCGCTAAAATGTGCGACAACTGCCGGCAACCAAGGGAAAAGAAAGAAATTGACATCGGTCATTGCTGTAGGGATCTATATGAAATTATGACTAAAGCTGTTCAAAGCGACACTAGATTGACCGCACTTAAACTCATAGATTCATGGTTTGGAAAAGGCGCTGTTAACTTGAGAGTACCATCGATATCTGCTCCTAAATATCCTAGAGAGATAGCCGAGAATATCGTAGCCCATTTACTAATTGAAGGATATTTACAGGAGGATTTTCACTTTACAGCTTACTCAACGATATCTTATTTGAAAAGAGGTCCAAAGTCGGCTGTTGCTTTGAACAAAAATCACCAGATTATGTTCAAAGTTAGGGGAAATCTGATTAAATCTGATCTCAATATCGATGAGTCAAAGAAGGAAATTCTAACTGGTTCTTCTTTGAAGTTGGAAAGTAAATCTGAAGAAAAATCTGATGAATCAAAAAGAAACAGGTCACCTAAAGATGACGGTGAATCATCGAAATCTACTTTGAAGTCAGTTGAAAATAGTAACATTAAAGATAGGAGCAGATCAATTGAAGACAAGAAAAAATCTACGGATAAAAAGTCTGTAGGGTCTGATAAGAAGCTTAATTTGAATGGTAAAAGCAGTAGAAAGAATTCTAAGCAAAGTAAAGAACATGTTGAACGTAAAAGCAATGATAAGGCACAGAAAACTAGGTCAGATAAAATACAGGATGTAGGAATAACGGTTTCGCAAACCAGCGATAAAAGAAAAGTTTACGTTATTGAGTCAAGCGACGAAGAAGATCTGGGTAAAAGACAGAAAACTGGCTGAATTTAAACGCAAATTTAATAATTTGATCAGTAATCACTAAATATTATACGTAATGAGGTACAAATTGATAATTCAGGGATAAGATGAAAGGACAATAACATTTTGTAGACTTAAGACTTCGGTTTTATTGCAATTGTTGATGAGAAGCGATATACTAAAGTTCTTACTCTATGCAGTTCTGACTTTATATCCACTGGATTTATGTCAAACTACACCATTTTTCTTGTTTTCATAACATTCATAATTTATAATTTAATTACGCAATTTAAAAGACTAACTGTTACTTGAATATCGATGAAAAATGAAGCGCTCTAATGTATGTATTCATTATTTCTGAGCACATTTTTCTTTCATAAGACAGAAAAATCAATAACAGACAACTCCACTTAAAAGCAGATGTTAGTGACCTGAGTAGTACGGTAGTAGCTAGGTCTTAGGAATCAGATGGCTACATAGGTATATTGATCTGAAATATTGGACATCTGTGTTGTTTAATCACGTTTTCTGACCTAACTATCAAAGTTAACTAAATATTAATTGACTGAATTACTCATTACAACTTTATAGTATTAAATAGTTTTTAATAACTTATCGTTTTAATATCTGTGTGTTTATTTATCATAAAACATCAAGAAGAGTATATTTAATCTTTCTAAATATCCAACAAGTTTTAAACATGTTTTAAACTGTTCTTATGAAAATTAATCCTGATCTAAATAACGCTATTTATTTCACTTAACAGAGTCTGTAAACACACTGCCTGTTATTTGCTTAAGGAACTGTGTTTTAATTAATTTTACAATTAATAATAACAGTAAAGAAATTAAAAATTAGAGTATGGAATTATGTCTGTATAAACAATGTTCCTTTAGTCTTAATAACTTAATCCCTTCGCTCTCTATCAGACTAACATTCACCGCAGTAGTCCGCCTCTAATCAAAGAACGATTTTTCAGCCTTAATAATTCTATTCACTGTAGAAGTGATTCTATTCGAGTAAAAGAAATAACTTTTAAATCTTTAAAAAATATAAACAAAATGATATAGTGAGATATAAAACTACTTTAATAATATTGAAAGGTTTATCACTGACCGTTATTCTTGCAAATAATTTATATAATTTAATACGACATTAAATGCCTTTGCCAATCCAAGATAATAACTTTAAAGAAACTTGAGTATATATTCCCTAAGGGATAAACTCGTATGACGTATATATCGTGCTAAAAAGATATCACAGCTAATTACTTGATAACATACTTGCATAGTAATGACTTTGCAGCTGTGATAGTCAAAGGAAACAATCTGAGGCCAATGTTATACGATGCGTTACAATTGGTTGCTGTGTAACAGGCTAGACCGGCGCCTACTTTCATAATTTAAAAACTTACAAACAGACCATATACAATTGCAATAATTCGTTCTAAAACGTCTTAAATCACGTGTAACTTAGTATAAATAATAACTGTGCAAAGTTTGGTCTACGATGGAATAGTAATTGTTCGGACGAAGGGCGATGGTCAGTCAATTAGTTTTGTTGAACCTTCGTTTTGGAACTGAATAAATTACTGAAAATCTCAATTTTACATACTTCAAGATTTTAAATACATAATTGAATGTAATATCAAAATATCATATGCTAAAAATGCCATTACCAAATATTCTGAAAAAGGCAAGTAGCTACATTTTGGGCGACGGAGGTCATGATTCACGTCCCACTTTATATCAAGATGGGGAGGTGTTATTTTGCAAAAACAATGTATGCGTTCATCCGCCAACTATAATGAGGCAGCATTGCGACGTCGTGCATCACCCTGGTTACCTAACAGTGACTTGTAGATTTGTTAAGAATGCTACAGTACCTACGTTGCATTTGAGTTGGATACCGAACAGCACGCTTAGAAAGCATCCGACAACTTTGGAGAATAATTTGTCAAAGAAATTGGATGGGACCCTTAAAGAACTTGATCTTGAATACCAAAGACAAATTTCTGAAGGAAGCTGCGATTCAAGACTAGACTATGACCCTGGCCAAGGCAATATTGATGTCTGCCTCGAAGTAAAGGAACCGGTAAACTGCGGAGACTGCGAACGTATTTGTTCAGGTGGATATTCCAGGCCGGACATTAGAACCACCAAAAATACATTTGCCTCTAATAGTATTCGATCAAATCCTGAGTATAGTGGGAACTGTCGATTAAATTTAAAAACTGATGTGGATCAGGGAGCGGAAAATGGAATTCAAATTGACGGAGATCAGATTGAAAAATGTACAGCGATTTTAGATGTTGGAAATAGCAATAAGAGTCCAGTGGATGCGGACGATAAAAACAATATTAGTTCTATACAATCTATCAATCAAAATCCCAAAAAACTTATAGTAAATGTTGATAATACGGAAGAAATAGATCAAAGTACTAATCTTAATTTAGAAAGTGATTTCACGGAATCTGAAGAAGGAAAGTTTGGAAAAAATGAGGGTTTAAGATCCTTAGAAGAAGATGTAATGTCAGAGGATCCAAAGAGTATTCAATCCGGAGCCAAGAGTATAGATTTGACTAACACTTCTGTCCCTAATAATGACGAATCTGAAAAGAGAATTTCTGACTTTAAAGTAGCTACCACCAATGAAATAAGAATCTGGAATTGCGACAACGATAGCGTCAAGAGCCGAAGTATGTCTTTGACGTCGACGTGCAGCTTGAGCATAATGGCCGCAACCGATGGCATGTATATTCACAAGCATTTATCAACTCTCTCAATTCACATTCTATACAAATATATCAATAAAAAATATCCAGGAATGGATTTTTTTATTGCTTTAAATGGCTCGAAGCTAATCTAGGATATAACACCATAAAGTTATCATAAAAACACTAACTGGTCTCCTCATCTTTTGTGCATAGTCGATGAATTTCCTACATGGATGAGATCTCCAGAACTTTTAGCACTCCAGCACAACTTGATGTTCCCTGAAAGTGCGACCGCATCTCCTATAACATTACGAAGAGCTCATCGTTGCAGAAGATTTTCAGCAGACCTTAGCCAAATGAGATCTTTAAGACTATTTTTTGCCGACCCAGGATGTACTTGTGGACAGCTAGTCGTTGCCAGTAGAGAAAGTCAATATAAGATACTGCATTTTCATCACGGAGGATTGGATCGACTTGCGAGAACTTTGTACCAGTGGCATCAACTGCTCTATCCGAGATTGGGTACCGATACAGAAGAGGCTTTGCCATACAGGTATCAACAGTAAACACGAACGTGTAATTTATTACTAGTGGCAACAATTTTTACGAGCTTTGATTTTTTTTTTTCAATTGAATTGTTGAAGGATTGGACAATTTTTATAAGGACACTTTAATTAATGACGATTAACTTGCATTTTTCAGACAGTTCATGGTCTGTCGCCCGGAAGTAACTCAGGACGAGTTACACCCAGAGGAAGGTCAAGTTGCAATGATAACTTCATTGGCGTGGAAAGATTTGTTGAATGAACGAGGCCAAGTGGAAGATGATTTGGCTTTGAGAAAGGGGATATTTTTTGGAGGCTTAGAACCTGCGCTAAGAAAAATCGTATGGCCATTCCTTCTGCATTGTTATTCTTATCAAAGTACTTACGACGAACGTGAACAAGTTAATTTAATAAGAAACGAGGAATATGAAGAAATAAAAAGAAGGAGAGATAATATGAGCCCTGAACAAGCTGAAATATTTTGGCGAAATGTTGTTTGCATTGTAGAAAAAGATGTAGTAAGAACTGATAGAGCTAATCCATATTATGCCGGAGAAGACAATCCAAATATTGAGATTATGAAGTGAGTGCCAACTTTTTGAATCGATTTGCTTTGCAATTATATATAACACTACATTATTGATAGTGCTGAATAGAATGCAACTAATTCTCACTTTTCATTTTATGAACACATGAACTATATTATCTAACGAAATTTGCTTCACCATTTTAGAAACATTTTACTCAACTACGCAGTGTATAATTCCCAACTTGGATACACGCAAGGGATGTCTGATCTCCTCGCACCGTTACTAGCCGAATTAAATTCTGAAGCTGATGCGTTCTGGTGTTTTGCTGGCTTGATGCAAAGATCAGTCGCCGTATGCACCCCGACCGACACAGACATGGATAGAAACTTGTGTTACCTTAGGGAGTTAATTAGAATTATGGTACCTGACTTTTATGCTCATCTAGAGAAACACACAGACGCTTTAGAGCTGCTTTTTTGCCATCGTTGGATTTTACTGTAAGTTTCTCAATCGAGATATTCATTTCCTTTTTACAATTTCTTTCCTTCTTCTCATCCTTGTTCGATATCAAAGTGCCAACTGATTATTAACTTTTATATGAATATGTAATAACATTTCTAAGTTATTTCTCTACTTTTGATTACAGATGCCTGAAGAGAGAGTTTCCTACAGAAATAGCCCTAGTTATGTGGGAGGCTTGTTGGGTGAACTACTTGACAGACCATTTTCATCTATTTTTATGTTTAGCAATAATGTGTGTGTATGCGGAAGACGTGATAGCACAGGATTTGAAAACTGATGAAATGTTGCTTCACTTTAGTTCCTTAGCAATGTACATGGATGGACATGTTATAATAAGAAAAGCTAGAGGTCTTTTACATCATTTTCGCCAACTAGTTCGACTTCCCTGTGCATTGGCAGGACTTTGTCGACAATGTGGTCCAGGGATGTGGGACAGTAGTCATAATCCTGTTATAGAATGCGTAGGGCATGGAACAACGTCGTGTCCTTATAGTGAAAATTATTAATTGAGATCTTTGCGAAATTTCAATATTACATAGTGAACATGCCAACAATAAGCTACGTATTATTAGAAGAATGCTATATCCAAAAACAGCTAATATGCTCCCAAAATGTGGGAATAACATCACGATACATATCTTTAAATAGTATATGTAATATTTAACAGATTATTAAAAAGAACAGCCAATAAATATGTTTAAAACTTATAAAATACAAAATTTTATCGAAAATATATACTTTATTCTTATTCTTTTTTTATCCAATATGATAAAAATTTCTTCTCATGGCGTTTTCTTTCCAGTATTCATCATATTATGTTATATTTTTTTTGTACTGCATAAGATTGTCAATTATCGTCTATTTTATCATTCGTTTTATCATTGAATTAATGATGATATTGCAAAATATCTGAAGTTTCTTTTTTTTTTTTTCTTTTTTTTTCAAAAAAGATAATTGTGAATTATTTTTCTGTACAATAAGACATACAGTTTTATTTTTGTAAACGTACATATATTCCATTACACAATTTTATAGAGGAAATAAATCTAAAATCATGCATTCAGTAATACATTAATATCTACCTATAATAGAAAAATCAAATGATTTGTTGCTTTATATATACAATTTTACAAATTTTCTTCACATAAAAATACTATTAATTAAACATCACTTTGGAAGTCACTGTGTTATTAGGTAGTTACGCGAAAAAGACATGTGCGTTGAAAAACGATAGAGGTGAATGAAATACACTTGTGATAAGCATAATTCATGTCGGATTAATAATTAATACTCGAATTTTACAATCAAAAAAGTCTCTGGACGAAGTATCTGTAAAATATGATACGTATACTTCGCAGTCCAGGACTATTCACTGCAGTTTTAATAGCCAAATTAATTAATATAATTCAATTGTAAATCACTTCGAATATTACATAGAGTAAAACCGAAACATGTATCCAGCGATTTCTCTGTATACATAAGAAATCCTGATGCTTATTGCAAACATACTATCTCAATTTGAATAATCTCGTTATTTAAGATATACATACATGTAACATGTGCATGCATACAGTATAATGCTATAATCATGGACAATGCTTAACATGGACCATTATCTACTGAAATACGCTCAGAAGTATAGTAAAAATATCAGCTAAATTCTCTTACAATAAGGCTTTGGCCAGTATATACCTATATTTATATTTAAACCAATTTACAAATAGTTTATTGCCATCAATTACATAATACGCTATTGTCTGACACTCATTCACTATTGTCTTGTGAACATGTTGATTTTTTTTTTAAGCACATATCGCTTTTGTAATTAACTATTTACTGAGGGAGTTAATGAAAATCAAAATAAATTATGACTAATAGTCGACTACTGTTATGTCAACGTAATATAGAAGAAATAAACTAACTTTAATAATCACCTAAATACGGTTCCTGCAATGTTGAGAAGATCGAAATCACAAATTTATATACATACTATGAAAAAAGGAGACAATTTCTTCTCTAATTTATCAAGAAAATTAGTTTCGATTGAAATTTTTGATTCGTCCGTTTATTTTGTCTTTTAATCTTTGGTTCAAACTAAACGAAAAAAAAAACATTCAGTCTAAATATATATTTCCTATATAAAATTGATCTATTAGTATCAATTTTTCAGTACTCCAGTTCTGGATCATTACAATTTGTATACATCATCGAATTTGAAAAAAATATATTATGTATATGAAATATGTTCTCGATTTCTATCCGGTGATGTTACCTATTTAATTTGCAGAATATTTGACATCTATAAAAATTAATTATTTCATTACGAATCTTCTGAGATTCACATAATACGATATCCCGAGGGGATATAAATTTGATTATTCCTTTTTTTTTAACCTTGGAAAAATAAACCAAGAGTAATTATTCAATAAAAAGAAATATTAATCCCGGTATATTAACGATTCTGATATATACAAAAAAAAAAGTACCGGGATAAAAATAATGCTAGAATATGATTATAACTAATAAATCACAAAAATATTATTACCCATAAAATAGTTATCTAGTAAAAACTATCATGTGTGGTAAATTGTATATCGGTAAGAAAAAGATCGTATATCAAGATCGTATTTGTTAATTTTTTAAAATCGAGCTGTTTAAAAGTATTCAAACAGAAATAAAATATGTAGCAAATGGTACGGCTTAATGCCGTGGAAAAATTTGATCTATAAGTTTATAATCGTAGATTTTAGAAAATGTTTTTCAATTAAATTAACAGACACTAACACCATGCAAGTAATAGACCAAATAACAACAAATATTAACCAATAAGTTGTCCTAAATGGGCTAGAGAAATTGTTTACTACACCAGAACCGATAGTGCTGTTTGTTTTTTGCCTCGCTGAATAAACTAGAAAAGTTGGAATAAGATACTGGATTCCAGCGCCGGCGAAAGATCCCGTAATACCAACCAATACAGAAAGATCTTTAGTTGCTAAAGCGATTAAAAATGGTGGTAATACAGCCATAATGGGGAATATCAATTTTCGAATGCAGAAATTATAACTGTCTATAGATATGCTACTATCGCTAAAGAATAATGATTGCAAATTATTTCTTAGAGTTATAGCTATTATTGGAAAACTTGTACTGAGAGTAAACACCGGGAACAAGGCGAGGAAATATTCAATCATTAACATAAAGAAATTATCGCTTTTAGAACAGTCGCCAGATCCTCTAGGGCCAAAGTCTAAGGTATACAAATCGTCTAAATGTTTGAAAGCAAATGCCCCGGTTAGTGCTAAAAGTAAATAAAATACTGCTATTAAAATATAATCCAGAGATAACGAACGGTTCAACTTCGACTTGTTTGCTATTGGAGCAACCAATCCTGGCAACGAATGATGACACATGAAAGAGTAGACACATGCCCCGAAAAGAGCTGGGACTCCTGAAATTTAAAAATAAAAATGATTTTTTTCGTTTTTTTTTTTACATTTGGCTCCTTTCCCCCATGAAATTATTTTTAAATATCTGGATAAATAACGTTTCTGTTTATTACCGGAAATATTTGCTGCCGGAGTATCACCCTGCGGTCCATCGGCTATAAGTTTTCTTGCAGCATAGAGAATCATAATGGTAAATGCAAGCCAGCGCATTACCGAAGTAAGAAGCTGAAGGTATTTTGTCTTCTGTACATTGAAGAAGACGAATGGACCGAGTATAACAATAAATATTGTCTGAAAATTGGATAATAAATTATTAAATTTATCAATTCTTAGTTAATATGTTATTAACAATTATTTTGAATATCAGGAATGTCTAGTTTTGATCAAATTTTATTTCTCTCCAAGGGAAATGAGCTTAAAAAGTATATTTGTGAATAGTTTCAAGTTCTAAGAATATTTCTTAGGCTTCTTTACTAGATAATTTTGCTTGATTTAACTTTAATGGAAGGTAAATTTACCAAAAATATCCTGTAGGCTTCAAGCCTGTTAGTTTCAGAGCCTTCCCAGCAAGCTTCCGTATCTGGTATTGTATCGTTACAAGTTAAATTAGCTGGCTGATAGGTGCAGGCCACATCAGCAAGTGATTTAGCTACCGCTGCTCCGTAGATACTAAGATCGCCGTACAAATATATGGCAAAACATAGATAAAATAGCGTCAATCCAGTTTTATTAAAAAATATCGATGCCATTTCTCCCATTTCTATCTTTTCTTGTATATCGTAGTAACGGTAGCTCATATCTTGTCGTTCAGGGCTACCAGCCGTTGTTGAAACCAACGGAGTGTCTTCAGAATCAGAATTTGATTGAGCCGAATCTCTTTCACCTAATTTTGGTGACTGTAATTATCAAAAAATCATTACAAAATTGAAGCGCCAGAGAATTTCAGCTTATTTTGTTCTGTTTTAAATGTTAGTTGTTCTATGTTTTCCCAGTAGCTGAGCAGTTATCAATCTTATCAATCAAACATTAAGGATAATCTTGACCTTGAATAATACATACACGTTTGCGTTGCTGAGTTCGCCTCCATGTCAAAACAGCATTTGCGGATGCCATGGCCTCGATGACGAAAGTAACGGTGATAAAACTGTAGAAAATAACTAAAAACACTTAATATTTTCGAAACCAAACAAGATACAGGAAAATGCTTCGGACAAAAGTTGTATGGTCCTGAGAGGGAATATTCGATGGTGATATGGGTTGTGAATTTTTATAGGGTCTTATGAGGTCATTATGAGGCAACTTTTGTTTTTCAAATGGGAACCCCTATTTTTTAGTACAGATGCATAATCTACAAAAAAAATAAATAAAAAATACACCCATACTTTTGTAGTGTTTTTTTCTCTAATTCATTTACTTAAACATTTAATAACGGGTTTAATCTTCTGCCTGATTATTAACAATGATCAGAGCATTTATTGAATGCCGAGAAAAAAAGAGAACTGACTCAACACCCGATGTTAATATTCTTTTGGCCAAGGATTTTAAGAAGAAGTTCAATGTGCTCAATGTATTTTATGATGGTCAAAGGTGTAAATATATTAAAATAAAATAATTCTAACATTGAATCATACCTTATGAAAGCCAATACCAATATCAACGTCAGACCCAGCGCCCATCCTGCTCGACTGAATACTGCTGGTAGGGTCAAGGCTCCAGTCCCAACAATGAGATTGAAAATATATATGAGACCCACCTGGAGATAAAAAGAGATGTAATTTTGATAAAAGGGTTAAAGATGATGAGGATCTTGAGCAAAACGATAAAATGTCAAAATGACATTATAATATAGGAATGTGCGCGTAAGTTTATGTTTAAGGGGTAAATTTTGTTAATTTCGAAACGAATCACGAAAACAAATATTTACAATACGTCATTTTTAAGGTTATGTGATTATTGACATTGGTGATAATACGGAGATGAATGTAAACATTAAAAGGTTGACTTACCCATGTTGAATATTGGTCGGTAGAATTCACCTCGGGCATGTCTAGACCAGTTTTTGACAAATAATTATTGATTTATGGTCAGAATATTGGTGTGAATTTCTTTGTCTGGCATGTCAATGACCTGTATCATAGGACTAGACTTGCGGACAAAGAAGCAAGAGCTTATTGACTGCTGACAGATGCTGTCAGTGATCAACGTCGACGTAAGAACTGGTGTGACCTTGGCCGGATATCATGCCGACAGAACTACTTCAAAGAATCTAATGCCAACACAAATACGAAATCCCTAAACTCTCCACTCTTACGAGCTGAACGCAATGACTTCAGGTTGTACAGTGAGGCGCGATATTCGATTAACAGGATATTGGCGAATTTTTTGATTATGGAATTCGATCGATTTTACAAACCTCGAGAACTTCGTTAATTTTTTTCATAAGAGATAAGAAAATAAATATTATGAACAAACGACACCTTGACTAATTCAATTACCTATAAATAAAAATATTATTAAATTATTATTTGCTTTGATGGATGAACGCATGGATGTACGTATGTAGGAAAGATTTTTTTGTCTTTTCTTTTTAAAGGAAAAGATAAGTCCGGGGTTATACGATTCATTGAAAATAACTTTATTGGGCTGAAAATTTAAGCCTAAATACTTAAGAGTAATAGTTGTAGTTTACCGTAATAATATAATAGAAAAATTATTCTAACGGTACAAATTTAAGCTATAGGATGGATATTAGTTTAGATTATGATATAGTATGGTACAGTATAGATGAATGAGTTGAAAATATTACCTGATAATTCAACAATTCGTAAGATATACTTCGAATGAATGAAACACTACTAATTAAGTATAATTAATTACTAATGAGATAGGATATAAAAGAGGAAAGGTATATACGAGTTTGTGAATAAAGACAAGATTTTTATTTTTTTTTTGTTTTTTTAATGTTTTTAAGATTTTTATTTTATAATCCCATAAGTCTAAAGTAGTCTTCTTAAGTTTGTGTACGTGAGTGGTCTTGCACAATATAATGGGAATAAATTATAATACTTTGGCTAGTGTTTAATAATCACTTTGGCAGGATCCCGCCCACTAAGGCAAGAAACCGTCTTTAAGTTTTCATTTTTTTTTCTTTTTTTTTTTTTTTTTGTTTTTTTGTTGTTTTGTAAGAAAGAACATTAAAATGATGTTCGTACAATGATGGAAAATTTTTTTTTTTTCTCTGAAAAAGTTTTGCGTACTACAGTATTACAAAATTGTTACACACCTTTCATTCGTTTCTATTCCTCCTTTTATTATAATATTAAATATTACGAAAAGTATTTTGCATTTTTTTTTTTTTATATCAATATCTTACAAATTGTCGAATCAACACAATGTATCAAGCTTGCAGGGTTTAATGTTTTGAGCGAGCGTGTGGGATATTGTTAATTACTTTTTTTTCTTTATATGTTTTTGGGCTGGCGGTCTCCCTCCTTACAAGAGTCTTTTCTTTCTTTCTATCTTTCTTTAATTAATAATTAATAACAGTTATAATTAAAAAATGAGATAGAGGCTCGCCCACCCGGAATGATGTGTCCTCTAAGTCAGACAAATATCATTAAATACAAGAGCAGAGTAATAATAATAATAATATTAATATTAATATTAATAATAATAATGCGGTATTTACTAGTTACCCATTATGTTTGTAGACTACGATGGCAAATTTTCGAATGATTTCTTTTAATCCCACTGAGAAATAAGAGATGAAATATAAAAAGACAAAAAAAAAAAAAAAACTTGCCACGTTTTCAAATAACTACAAAATATTCATACAGTATTCATAATATCATACTCTTACTCATTGTGTTGTTGTGTTCTTTTGTGTGTATGTGGTGTTTGGTTGTCGAAGAGAATCAAATGCAAATAGAGAAATGCGAATAAGGAATCATTAAAGTTATCGCGAACAAAATAAGATGATCGCAATGAGAAAAAAAAAAAAAAAGAAGAAGAGAATATATAATATGCAGTGAATATGTTAGGTACACACTACCGTAGGCTGGTATGTTATTTTCGATATATAATACAACTGGGAATAGGGATGGGGGCTAAGGGTTCACTTTTTAAGATATAATGGTGTCTAGTTAAATGATGAAAAATGAGTAGAGCAAGAATCTTTAGGAGCCTCCATGACGTCTTAATACAATCATTGTTATAAACACGTTATCCAATACAAAGAAACTTTATCCTTCCTTTTTATCAGATTAAAACGTAATTTTGTCGTAAATCCAGGTTGTTATCAATTGCCGTGTATAAGTGAAGAGACTCTATGGAAGGTGTTTGTTTTTTTTTTTTCTTTTTTTTTCTTTCTGTTTTTGTTTTTATTTAGTGTGGTGATAGCGAAGATGTGGGGGTAAATGACTATCAAATAGTGCGCTTAGAAGCACTTCCTGTGAACAATTGATGGGCCGGACTCGTCATACTCCTGTTTGGATATCCACATCTGTTGGAAGGTGGAAAGAGACGCCAGAATAGAACCTCCAATCCAAACAGAGTATTTCCTCTCAGGTGGTGCGATGATCTTGATCTTCATGGTCGACGGTGCGAGAGCGGTAATTTCCTTCTGCATTCTATCGGCGATACCAGGGTACATGGTAGTACCACCGGAAAGTACGGTGTTGGCGTACAAATCCTTACGAATATCAACGTCGCACTTCATAATAGAGTTGTAAGTTGTCTCATGAATACCTGAGGCTTCCATACCGAGGAATGAAGGCTGGAAGAGAGCCTCGGGGCAACGGAATCTCTCGTTACCAATGGTGATCACCTGACCGTCGGGAAGTTCGTAACTCTTTTCCAAAGAAGAAGATGAAGCTGCTGTAGCCATCTCTTGTTCAAAGTCTAGTGCGACGTAGCAGAGCTTCTCCTTGATGTCACGTACAATTTCACGTTCAGCAGTAGTGGTGAAAGAGTATCCTCTCTCAGTAAGGATCTTCATAAGGTAATCGGTAAGATCACGTCCAGCCAAATCGAGACGAAGGATGGCATGGGGAAGCGCATAACCTTCGTAGATTGGAACGGTGTGAGAAACTCCGTCACCAGAGTCAAGTACGATACCGGTGGTACGACCAGATGCGTAGAGAGAAAGGACGGCCTGGATGGCGACGTACATAGCGGGAGTGTTGAAAGTCTCAAACATAATCTGGGTCATCTTTTCCCTGTTTGCTTTAGGGTTCAATGGAGCTTCGGTCAAGAGGACTGGGTGCTCCTCAGGGGCGACACGAAGTTCGTTGTAGAAGGTGTGATGCCAGATCTTCTCCATATCATCCCAGTTCGTTACAATACCGTGCTCAATCGGGTATTTCAAAGTAAGAATACCTCTCTTTGACTGCGCCTCATCTCCGACGTAGCTATCCTTCTGACCCATTCCTACCATGACTCCTTGATGACGGGGACGCCCAACGATTGATGGGAAAACTGCACGAGGTGCGTCGTCTCCCGCAAAACCGGCCTTGCACATACCGGATCCATTGTCTACTACGAGTGCAGCAACTTCCTCGTCACACATCTTTAGTCTGTTGTGGGGTTAGCTGTAAATTTAAAAAATTCAAATATAAGACATGCTTTGTATAGATAATAGTAAACATTCATCAAATATTTATCAATTAAAAAAAATTATAAATAAAAAAAAAAATTGGTATCATGGTTAATCATTGATATTGAAATTGACGTAGTATCAATTAATGAATTTTATCCCAAGAGTGTCAATCATCTTTTTGCGCAATTTCTATATGTTAACATTCTAATTCTAGTAGAAATTCAAATCAAATCGAGAAGTGACGAAGTGGTCATGTGATTAAAGGATTTACAAAATGGCCGCCAATTCGAATGATGATCACGCATCTATTGCTTCAAGTGATATAATTCTGTATTTAAAAGACGGAATCTTGTGATATAAACCCGGAAATATTATTAATTAGATTAAATATTGATTGTATAAAGGTATAGGGATGCTCAAGGCCCGGTATGAACTTCGCCGAAGCTCCAAAGCTGCAAACGCCATAACGGCATCCTGCCCCGCCCTAGCCGGGTAAGTAACCCGGCGAATTCGATCGATAGAAGGTTAAAACCGTTACTTTCTTTCATTTTTTATTTAGCGATAAATTATAGAAACGGTATAGAGAACTACGGGTAAACGGACGAAGATTAAGATAGTTAAATATAGAGAATTGCTTGAAACGCGTATCGAACTTTTCGAAGACACTTTCCGGCGAGTGGATAACGGCCGGTTAATTCTAGAGTATAAATTTGAAGATAATTGAGTTGAATATTTATGAATTGAAAATTCATGTAAAAAATAAACCGGTGCGATTGAATGATCGTTAGAAGTTAAATGCGGATATTTTGTGGTACGAGCGACGAGGATTTTTTTAGACGCTTGTAAAGGAGAAGTACAAAACGCCGGATGCCAAAAACCGGCGAAATTTAAAGGCAGCTAGTAAAAGTGATATTCGACACAATGGAAAATAAAAAAAAAATCGCGAATAGGCAAGTATTTTGTTGAACGTGGGACGCGAAGTCTGTCACAGAACACACCAAATATGGCCACGTCTCTTCGGAACACACCCACTTCGAAATCGCAGGTAGATAAATGAAAGTATATAAATTTTCAAACAAAACTGTCCCACACACTGTTCCTAAATATACCCCGCGTACATATCAATGATATGCGATACTAAATAAGTAGTTTCGTTGGTAGATTCGCACTAGTTTATAGATTACTATTTTTTTTTTTTTTTTTTTTTTATTCTTGTTTTGGTTCAATTTATTTTTTCGAATTTCGAACTCCTAACAGAACTAGAAAATTTATCAAGTATAAATTCGTATTAGGCACTTCTTATTTTGAAACTTACGCTTTCGTGTAAAAAATATGTACAAGTTAGAGGAGGGTGTCGGCTCACTACAGACTCCCGCACTGTTGACCAATCTAGCACCAAACACAGAATGTAGCCGGTAGGCGAATCGCAGTGTATTATATGAACACGACCGTACATAGAACCCCCACCAGACTCTACCCCGCCAATAAGGACATGGCACCCTCGTCCAATCCCGGCTTTCTTTACCATATATGGTAGTACTCTGTCACGGAGGGGTTCCCCCGCTGAACCGCGCACCACCCCTATCGGCAAGTAGCTCACAGGCGCATCTTCCGAATCATGAACATTCCGCTTAACCGAAATCCCCCCCCCCGGCGCTCCACCCGCCGTTTGCGTTTTCCGCGTACTCAATGTCAATGAATTTTTCTGTTTCTTTTTCTTTTTTTTTTTTTTTGTTCGAATTATTCAAGCTATACATATTTTCTGCTTATTGATAGGACGCAATTAATCCCAAATAAGAAATACTACATTCGTTTTAATATTTTCAACTAATAAGGTTGGTAGCGCGGAGTAGGTGTATAGGTATGCATGTACCTGTCAAACTAACGTAACCGCTGTCAGAGTACGGCGACACGTGTACGGGAATACTCTATCATTATCACGTGGAAAAATGAACAGGAATTATAGATACTCATTTCAATTAGAGTACATAAATCGTTATTAATTGCGAGGCTCTTGGCTAACAGGCTAACTATATTCATAACCTAAAATAAAGTTTTCGATTATTATCCAACGGGATTTTGTAACAAATTTTATATTCCTGGCAAGAATTATTCGAAGAATAAATATTTACGTGTCATATAATCCATTCGAACTTAATACCTATAAATTTATATCTACATAAAAAAAATGTTCAACCTTTGTGAGAATTCGTACGGCAAATAATTCATTTTTTCCGCGATTTCGGACATGGAATTGGAATCGTCTAATTCGTGCAGTATAAAGGGAGTATGATGTCAGAATTTTCATATCGAATGACACAAATTAACGACTGTTAAAATTATTTCAAATTACCGTTGCGAGAGATTTATTATATCTGTCATCGCGGATACTTCGATTATACTCTAATTACTCTACAGTGTCGGGGTGGGAGCGCGTAAAGTGAAATCTCGTCATTCATTTCTCGTAGTAAATCTTAAAATAAACCGACTAGCAAGTAGGTAGGTAGGTAGCTGGCGGTAGGTTAGTGCTTTTTACGTCACCGGCCGCGTTACGTTGGAGGTTTAAAAATAGAGACGATCTGTTAAACTCGGACCACCTGTACGGCCGAGAAACCACCGAGCGATTTGGCAACCTGTTAGATTACTCTGAATGATATTGTTCTTTGAATAACGATGCAACTTTTGTAGATGTAAGAACAAAAAGAGAACTTTTAAAATGTTAGGTTCAGGGAGCAACGCCCTGTCAAGATGGCGGCTAAAAAGCCGGCGTTTCTTACGCGGTTTCATTATTTAGTTTATAATTCTGACAGTTCGCTGCCAAATACGCCGGTCTCAGCGAAATCTATCAGCTTATCGGTAGTTTGAATGAATTTATAGGTTTATCGATTATTTTTATACAAGGAATTAACTCACCTTGAAGACAGAGAAACGTCACACGTGCGATCAACACTAGAAATATGCCGCGAGTGAGGGACGCCGACCACTGGGGAAAATCGTGCCTCGATAAAGTAGACTCGTCCAAAGGTGTGGCCGCTGTCACTGTCCGATATTAGTATTCTAATATTTCTATATTTGGAGCTGAAAATTCGGGGTCAAATATTCATACGCCTTTTATTTAGAGGAAATAAATCCTCCGTTTGTCATTTGTTCGTAAACAAATCCGATATTCTCATGTTTTAAGACTTTCACAGTCTTCCTGCCTACCCTCGCCTTGATGGAATGAACTCAACCGAGTTCCCCCACCACCCTGATCAACAGCTCTTGCCATATATGGGCATAAAACGAATAGAGCCTTCTGATTGGTCGGCTCACCGACTGACGGCTAGGTTCTCCAAATGTCGGTTTAAAGTGTACGATACTCGAACCATAGACTAGCATATAGCATACACTGCTACACAGGATAGCGGCCTGCGGCTTGACTAACGGTTGACGAAATTTTATTTGAGCATGTGTTAGTTACATGCTTTTAACACGTATCAGGATTGGTACGACCTTGTAACCTGGGCCTATGACGTAACGTGCCCGATATTCGGTCCTACTTTGTTGAGAATTATTTTCAGAAATCAATTTGTGATCGAAATTTCATTTAAAATGACTAACACATCACTCATTTACCCCTCAATTATTTTCATTTAATTTTAATCCGTCTCGTAAGATCAAACGGCACATATAATACGACGTGCGGTTGATTTAAAACGAAATTTTAGTATGTACTTGGTTCCCAGAATGCACCTCTCTATTGTTGAGAGGTTTCTTTGTCGATGGGAGTTGTGTCGGGCAATAGTCGACGGTAACTCAAAAACATGTGAATGAGAAATATTGGTAAATTGATACGAAAGAATAACGATTTTTATTAAGTTTATTAAAACCAGTCAGACATATGATTGCGATAAGATGCATACTGAGACACATGAAGGTTACTAAAAGGGCGTTTTATACAAACCGGATAAAGCGGTTAACGTGGCATCGCTACGTTATCTTTTCTCACTCATGTTTTCTGCTTATACGATGCAAAGTTATTTTAATATGCAATGGTTGAATAAATTATATTCACTGATGGAGCGTTGTTTGTTTCATTGTATCCCCCACGGTACAATTATAATATCTAGATATAAATAGAGAAGATCTATTCATTTTTAAATGTACATACATGAAGCATGATTGTTCCTACTTAAAATTACGGATAATTTACACTCAAAGGTGTAACCACAATAACCTTTTGAAGTCCGCAGCGTTATCATAGTCTCGAAAGACGTGCTTATAGTGGCAGAGCCTGAATGAAAAAAAAAAAAAAAAAAATCAATCAATATCGACAAATGCCTATAATAATTGAACAGTTGTAATTCTGTGTTAGGAAATCCGATAAAACGCAATTGATCGGTAATCTTTAAAAATAGGAAATAGGCCGCCGGGTACGTTTTTCGTCCGCTGCTGCAGGTAGACTTTACAATAATAACCTCCTTATTCCTTTCTTGAAAGTTTTGAGAACTAAGATGTTTCACCCAGTTAATTACGTAGTCGCTACATACCTACCTACTCTTCTCTCATTCGACGATGCAAGGCTAAAAATAGATTCAAGGGCGCGACGAGCCACGGCCATAGGGCATTGCAGTAGGGCTACCACGACGTCACGTCTCGTAGGGTCGGGCGATAGTCGGCCCTTGCAGTCACACGCGCGTCCTGTCTGCCTCCCTGTCGCGTATTAATCCCTGCATGTATACGTGCGTGTATCGTTATACATACTTGTAGGTACCTAGTTTGTCGGTGTGAATGCGAATGCAGCCGCCCCCTCCCCCCCACGCCCCGTATTTCTAAATCGATACGCATGCGGTACGGTGCGTATAGTGGCAGACGACCGGCGGCCACGTGGCGAGTAAACGTCAGACGTTGCCCAATCGACAATGAGAGTCTGGTTTATAGCCGGACTATACATATATGTATAGTAATAGATATACTAAATCCAGAAAAAATTTATTCATTTGTTTCGATGCCAAATTTTTCAATTCTTGGCACAAGAAGGTAGACGGTAAAAATAGAACTCCTTTTACTGCAGGATTTTCACACCGATCGATTCTCAAAGGTCACGTTCAACCCGAGTTCTAGGATAATATATAACTATATACATACCTAGAATTTAACATCTGTAACAATAATATTTTAGAAAAAAGTAGCGTATGAAATATTATTAGAATTGACTTAATTTTTTCATTTAATTTTTATGATCAGGAATTAATATGTTTAAATGCCTGTGTTACATCGTGGAGTAAAAGTTTTTAATTACTTCAATAAATGATCGTATAGCGTTGAATTTTATGACACAATACGTATGTATGTACATATTTTCGTATATAAATATAAAATATACTGAGTACTTTAATTCTTTATTTTTAACCACTTCCGTGGACATGATGCATTTCCCGACTTCGTATATGTTATATATATATAAGGCGTGTTCGTTGAACTTACAACCAGTGAATCTGTACCCACTAAGTATTGATTTCAACGAAGCCGCGACACGACAGCTATACCTACCACCGTATAGATATCTACGCCCTGTTGAGTAATGGTCCAAAGACACTCATCGAGAGAGATATAGCTACGTGCAGGCAGAGGCCAAATCACGTAACACGTAATTGTTCCGAAAACCGGACACGAAGTCCACGAGGGGAAAATAAGAAGAAAAAAAAAGAGAAAATTAAAACAGTTTATGCGTTCGAGTCATATATGGAATTCTTGTTGATTACACCAGAACGGATATGCTGGTATATCGTTCATACATACATGCCTACATGTACGTTTCGTTTTTTTTCCAACTTATCAGTATGTACAGCAATAATTTCTGGTACGGGGACAATCATCGACGAAGTTACTTATAATTACACCGGTATACTATTTATATAAAAATCAATGACTAATATCATTTTAATATCGAGTTACATGTACAATTTCATTGATTACAAATAATGTTATCCAATAGGAAATTATCATTCCACTCCTGCAAAGTTGGCACGTCGATGGGCAGCCTCACACAAGTCCGGCGAAGGCCTTGACAGGGCCCCCTTATTTGGTAGGCAAGGTTGAGAGGTGTGCAGGCCAATGGGTTTTTAGGACAGTTATACTTATATGTTATATCATAGACCGTATTTGGAGCTATTTTATTGTAACTATAATTTAAATGGCCAGGTTTGAATTCAAGATTTTTGATAAGCCGTGGCTGCATGAGGACCAGGATTATAATACAAGTATATGTACTTCATGTTCACTGTTAGACTCGCGGTTTTTTTTCTCTCTCTCTCTTCTACCGATTTAATTTCTTACAGAATATTATAGAGCGAGTGGCCATTGACTCCGCGACCGGTTAGTTGAATCATCATTTTTCGATCGCTTCGTCGTCGTCGTCGTCGTCGTCGTCGTCGTCGTCGTCGTCGTCGTCGTCGTCGTCGTCACGCCCTACTATCCGAATGATCGCCATTACGGATAAAATTTAACCGCAAAATAATAGCTAAAAGACAGAAAAAAATAAAAAATAAGAATAAACAAAAAAAAAAAAAGAGAACTGAGTTCATATCGTAGATTTATCTTAACTACGTCTCAACTATTTTTTCCATTCGCTTTATGACATAGATAATTAGTGACGTTTGAGAGTAAAATTCCGCATCGATATGTAGGTATATCATAAACTCCTCGCATGGTTGATTATTATTGACATATGATCACATTTTGTTTTTGTAAATAAAATTTTTATATATGTATACAGCAGTGATAATACGTGTGAGTAGTATAATAATCTCTATATTTAGGTGATTATAAACTCATATGACGTAAACAGCCGTGATCGCGATGTTTCCAATAAGAAATCATCGATGATTCAAGACAGCGTCTTAAGTCTCGCGTTTAGTGATCGGAAAGGTATATTATACCTATATAAGCAGTATTATAGTAGTAGCTGGAATTCTCAAACATTTAACTGTAGGCTGGAATGCTACCGTCACTGAGTGAGGTCACAGCTGTCTCTTAGGCAAGCTACTCCGAACTATTAGATTTCAAGTTGATATATTTGATTTTTTTCCCGAAGCTAACAGCTAGTATCAATAAAATTCGAAGCAAACGAGGGATCGAATAATTAATAAGAAATAAATAAAAACTTGAATAAAATCGTGCTTTTTTTTTTCTTTCTTTATTCCAAGTATTATATTTGTAACCGTGATTGCGCACCGCGCTTTGGAGATGAATAAGATTCGATAAACGTTCCGAGAATGTTGAAACTCCCTTTGCGCAGTGCCAGCTACTATCTTGTGGAAACTGTGGTGTAATCGGTCGCTGGAAAACCTGGGCTGAGCCGGAAGTGGCGAGTGAAAAGAGATTAGAAGTAATTGTATCGTATATACATACGTACAAGTAATTCTTGTTCAGATAATAAAGATATCTAAATCTGTTTCGCCTCACGACGATTAACAATCTGAGATATCTGACAACCGGAGTTATAAGCCGGACTACATCGAAGAAAATATCCATAATAGTTGTCCGTTTTTTAACGATCGTTAAGGCCCGGTCACGACGAGGCGAAACAATTCTCAAAAACCACTATCGCAGGACACAAACCGATCGTCAATATTTATGACTAGCTAATATATAACAACAATTAGAACTACGTCACTGTAGCGAAGCACAAACGACATTGACTAAGGTGAGTAATGTACCGAGTTCTTCAGGGCTGACCTTGCACATACAGCTGACCCAGAACAGGTATTCCAGCCGGTAAGTATACGAACGTTACCATGTCAGTGTATGTCAAGGAATCAGGACATGGTCAGCAGTGGTTCTTAAGGATCACCCTAAATAGTTGTATCCTTTTAATAATTTTCGGTCCATAAAGTAGCCGGATATTCGGATTTTCAGTTCATCGGAATTTTGGTTCGTGATCGAAGATGACACATGTATAGTAGGGTGGTCGTTAGGAATAAAAAATTTTGGGCCGCCCCCCAAATCAACTCCAAATAAATAAAAAATAATCGTGTAATTTTTTCAGAATTTTATTTTGACATTTAACCCTTGACCAACGAGGATGAACTTTTCCATTTAAAATGCACGGGGCTCCGAGGTCTTTTCAGTCATTATTTCATTGTAGGACTAACTATGGGCCTAAAAATTTGGAATTCTTACAAATTGGTCTACTAGAATCCTGCTGTGTGCAAAAAAATTGCCACCCCTCTAGCATAAAAATTTTGTATGGGTTATTCCGTGCCAATATAATGATAAAATGCAAAATGTGAAGAAACCGAAAAACATCGGGAAACATATATTTTCAATGTTTTTGAGCAACATTCGATAAAATTGAGAAAAAAAATCATCATATTGGCATGGGATAACCCATACAAAATTTTGAGGGTAGGGAGGTGGCAATTTTTTTCCACGCAGCAGCATTCTAGTAGACTAATTTTTGTGAATTTCAAATTTTTAGGCCCATAATTAGTCCTACAATAAAATAATAACTGGAAAGACCGCGGAACCCCGTGCATTTTGGATGGAAAAGTTTATCCTCTGTGTTCAAGGGTTAAACGTCAGAATAAAATTCTGAAAAAATTACACGATAAGTTTTTATTTATTCGGAGCTGATTTAGGGGGCGGCCTGGAAATTTTTTATTCGAACAAGCACCTCAATGTAAAGCGATGATACGTTCGTCAATAATTCGAAATTATCGATGTTTGAGAGCAGGTTTAAGGCAGTGGGTGAAAAATGAGACCGACCAACCAGATTCGGTAAAGCATTCAGTTGCGGTATAGGCAACTCTCCAGCATCAGCGGTGAAGAGGAATGGACCTTTCACAATAAACATTTTAGGTATAAAACCAACGGAGGCGGACGACCTGTAATCCTCGGAAACTTTTGGGCCCTTAAGACCTGGACTAGGCAGACGCTAGTAGGTCGAGAAAAAAAATTCCTTATGAATATAGTATATGTGTGTTACTGAATAGACGCGGGTCGCTTCATTCTAAGCTTTTTGCTCCGAATCCTAACCCTCGGCGGTGCGAGATGCATTCTAAGAATTCTTGAATGAATTTTTCCGAAATATTTATCGAGTGAAGATATGAGGAGGATAAAATTCACCCACATGAAAATATTAAATAAAAAATAAATGAATAAATAAAAAATCGTTCTGTTTTTATCCAATATCCATATTTTATATATTTACCGATCATCGAACAATCGGAATCTGTATCGATTGTTAAAATTTTGTTGAATGGATATAATATCTCCTGGTTAACAAAAAAAAAACGAAACAAAAATCTCTGTGAATGAAGTCGGCGAAGATCGAGGAACGTTCAATAAATTGACAGACAAAAAGCATATATAAGGTTGAATGAAAGAGCCGAGCGAGATGGTATCCGCTTGTGAGAGAGGACGCGGGACTGCAGCGCAATGTGAATACATACATACCTATACACATATATGTATACTACTGACTGGTGCAGCCAGGCAGCAGGCCGTAGTCTGCAGGCTGAGCTGCTTGGGTACCCAGCCGGATAGGCTGCGAGTTGGCCCGGTGAAAAAGGAAACTAATAAACGGAGAGACGCAGACTCGTCGTGACGGCAAAGTCGCGGGAGTAGAAACGAAGGGTGTGGTGGCCGGGACGCCGAAAGAATTGACAATCGTAACTTCTAAGTATACATATGTATTATACGCATATATAGGTATATAAACGCGTGTATATATGCGTGTACAATACATGAATGCATTTATAGCCTCTACATAAGAAAGTTAAAAAAAGCATCGCATCGCGCGTTATATTCCGTTTCTCGTATTCGCATCCCGTGCGTCACACGACGCAGGCGCCTCGACGTTCCGTGTATTCAATTGTTTTGTTTGTTTCATATAGGTATATGTATGCACTTATCAAAGGTTAGCAATTTGTACGTATTTTCATTTTAACAATCCTATAACAAAATGAATTAAGGGTGAGAGCTCCAGTACATATATGGGGCATTCTATGCCATGTCACTGGGCCTGGGATCCTGTACACTCCACACTTTTTTCATATTCCATTATATGATAGTTATGACCTCAAAAACCACTAAACAAGTGATTTTATTTATTATTAATTTTTTTTTTTCTTTCATTTTCGAACCGGTTTATTAAAAAAATTATTTAATTTATCTAAAAAAATTGTACGATAAAAGACGATGATTTTAGAACCAAAATGATAGCGCGGGTTTCGAGTTTTTTCTATGTTTTCCAGAGGGATTTCAATATTTCATATATCGATACAATTTTAATATAAAATGAAAAAAAAAAAAAATCATTTGAGGGAATTATTTAGTTATTTACTATTGATCTCCCTCAATTTTTCCCAATCAAAAAATTATCTGACTTTGGGAAAATTCGAGGAAAACCAAACGGCAACGAAAAATTTGTCATCTTTTTTTGGTAAAATTATTGATATGAAATATTGTAATATTAAAAAAAGAAAGAAAAAAAACAGAATCCCACTATACATCGTTTTGGTTTCAAAATCATCGTTTTTAATCACACAATTTATGGGAATTTTATCAACAGCTAGAAAAATAAAGTTCTTAAGACAACTTAAATGATAGGAAAAACAAAAAAAACGGTTCGAAAAATTTTTTTATTTAAAATTCCTTCGTGGTTTTTAAATTGAAAACTATCAGATAATGAAATATGAGGAAAAAATGTATATAAAATGGTCAGAGTCACAGGCTCGGTGAATTGGCATGAAATAATGCCTGATATTATACGTATATACGTATGTATAAATCTTTTTTTAAATATATACGTATATGCATAAATTTCGCATAGAAGGAAAAATTTAATTCCGATGTAGATTAGAGAGAGATAGTGGAGTAGTTGTAAAATTCATTTGAAACCTATATTTGATAGAAATTCCGTGAAACAAAAAAAATTTTATGTATAATCGTATAACGTTCCTTTTTTTTTTTTTTTTTTTAATTATTTTAGACACTTATTAAAAATCGCTACAAGAAATGACCTTGCTAATCGTGACGAGTGCTTTTTAGTATCGAAGAAATTCGCGTCAGCTTCGAACTGTGTGCTGCGCCTACTGACGGCTATGATTAAGTGTATACAGAGTTAAACCTGAATCTGATTATCACCTTTGAATTTCACGCAGGTGGACGACATTTTTTTTTTTTCTTCTTTTCTTTAATTCTGTTGTTACTTTTCCTTATTTGGCGTACCTACGGCTACCAAACGACCTTCCGGACTTTTCGGAGCCGAAGACGTTTTTTTTTCGTTCAGTACTGTAAAATTTGACGTTTTGTCAAATATAATATAGTATCGTAGGTGGGTATGGGAATGAAATTGTGATTCAGGAAATTAGATACCTCACAGACGACATCCGATTTTGATACGGTGGGGGAAGGTGAAAGGTACTCACAAAAGACCTTTAAACAAAAAAAAAAACACACGAAAAAATGGAAAAAAAGTATCGTGAGTAAAAATCCGTGACGATATAATACAGAAGGTACTCAAGCAGACAATCGCGGCAGTTAATTCCTGAAAGCTAATGACCCCTAATTAGGTTTCTAAAAAGCGGCCCACGCGAGGGTATGTACATATGTATACACCTAAAACGAGTCGAAAATCGACTAAAACTCGTATATACGTATATACGTATATCTGAATAATTACCGTTAACCTACTGCTGCGTGTTTACCTACAAACTTTTGACGCAGACATTGACCCAGAAATTTTGTATTCCTGACATTCTCCGCAGTCGCTGCAATGGTAAGATACGTACGTACATAAGTACATACGTTCGTACGTACCTATATATAAAATACGTCTGTATAGTATGTATTATACGTTAATGAGTGTGAACATGAACGCGTCCGGCCAGGAAGAGGCGATAATCCGATAAAAATAAATAACTAAAAAGAAAAGCTGACGAGGAGATGAAGAAGAAACGACAAACTTTCATGCAGGAAAGGAAATAAAAGAAGAAGAAGAATAAAAAACACTCCCATCTCCATATCACGAGTCTTTGTTTATTTCACTCCAATACACCATGCAGTGTAAAATGTGTATCTCACCTACTGTCCTCAATATCATTAGAAAATATCCATTTAATTACTCTTTACAAGACTCAAGATCACCGAGCATAATACACGTTACATACAGTCACTGGTTCGATCTAACTGTTACTCGTGAAACCTCGTTTTTGTAAATGAATCGGCGATAATCCAGCTATATAATCATAGATGAAAGTATAATCCACTTGGTTATTTCCGCTAAAAGGACCTTGCCGGGATGGACATTGATCTCGATACCGCGCTGGCATCCAACGTAGGTATATGCATATAAGAACTTTGTCGTTGAAGTTAAGTGCAGGTACGGTGTAGTTAAACCGTGCGTATAATTGGCAACTATATAACGTCTATACTGCAGGGAATACGGCCTTTCCAATATGCGAAACTATATCATGTATAAACACAGTTAAACAGATCTACTCGACTGTATAGGTTTAATATAAAGACTCGTTTCTGATCGAGACGTGATATAGGTATATATATCTAGTTACGAGAAATCCAGGCGATCCGTTATATTTCACGACATTCAAATGAATATCGAAATCGGCGCGGTGTACCAGATTTTTGATGACATGATGATCATTTATCTTCTTCTACACGCGCATAATATAATATGTATAATGTCGAGTGGAGTTTTGTACCTGCACCAAGGGCCGTTGGGTTGCGCGTGAAGAGTTCTCCAAGATGGCTGCACCGAGCTGGGCTATAGAACTCGACACCGTTCACCACAAGGGGACAATAAAATTGAAATAAAAATGTAAAATAAAAAAAAGGGCCGAGGTGGTTCTTATACCGGTGTAAAAATATACCGTCCGCGGGAGAAGGTGGTTGTGCATGAGGCTCGGTTAAGGCGTCGCAGATATATCAGGGTCACGGCGAGGCGAGCCGCACGTTATACATCACGTTTTCACATATACTACATCTATATAGGTATATAAATCTGCTGTATATACATACATAAATTCGCTATACATAATGTAAAGGTTTCGCCGAGCTAAGCGTGTTGTAACAACCGACGAAATCGGTTTTTGTCTTCTTATTATACTCCGATCCAGAAAATGATCCATAATATATATAAGCGATCAAAAATGGGTTTCGGAATGTCACGATCGCGAATTAGGATGTGAAAAAAAGCTGTGAGATCGGGGGGGACCGTCTCGACATCAAGACCGTTGAAAGTGACAATAGTTTTACCAATTTGGAGCTCATATAGCTGGAGCGCGGTAAAGGTGCAGATCGTTTGGAATTGTTCATTCGGAAGTGTTTAAATGAGCTGTCCTCGTATATCTATATGAGAAAAACTGGGTCTTCCCCTAAAATGGTAACTCGTTAGGCGTCTGCAGTCATAAAGTAATCGGCTGTGATGTTCTCCGGTTTTTTTTTTTTTTTGTTTTTTTTCTTTCAATACGTCAAATTATAATTTAAACGGAAAAGATCGCGCGACTCTGCACTATATACAGTAGATATTGTATATTATCGATATATGATAATAACCAGCGCTCTCAAAGTCAATTATTTTCATTACAAAACGGGGAAAATTGTTAACCACAATAATGAAACCGCACAACCATGCCAAGCTAAGAAAAACCGCGATAGGCTCGGTACTCATACACGACTAGAATTATCCTCATTTGGATTGCGGCACAGGATTTCCTTCGGCTGGTCTCTTCGACGTTTCAAGAATTTTTTATTTTGAATGACACAACTAACTGATTCCAATAATTTTTATACTGAATATTTTACACGCAAGTATATATATTGTTCTCCTTTTACGCGAATTACCGCATAATTCATTTCGCATTAGAAGCTCCTTTACAGCGTAAAATACGAAATCATTAAATTATTTATCGACTGTTCGTTCTTTTTCGTAAATAAAATTTTTAACTGTTGATTGTCACAAAATAATTGACAAAAATTTATAGATGAGACGATGTGGGGACTCTTCTGCCGAATAAAATGTCTTTCAGAATCATCCCATAACTTCTCACGAGATTTATTCAATCGAGATAATTTTCGTTCACTAAAAAGTGGCTCAGCACACGTATCCACTTTCGTGATTTGTCATTAGCTAAAAACTGATGAAGTGGAGGTATAGTGAATTGGGATTCTTTCTGTAATGAATTATTATATAACAGCCTTTAAACATTTCACTATCAGATTGACAGAATTCAGTTTTAAAATAAGGATATTACTCATAAATGTGGAAACGAGATTTGTAATGGGAAAGATTAGACATATGTGTGGTACGTGTAGGTACGCATGTAGAGATTTTTTTCTTTATCAACGTCAGAGAGGAAACCAAATATCCTGCATCGCGATAACTGGTCCAACAAGTGGCGTACTGTCAACTATATGATAGTTGCACGTATATGTATGTGGTAAATAGATATCCATATACGTAGGTATACATACGTATTACATATGTATAATAGGCTGTACCTACGTCTATATACGGTTCATCGAACTTATTCCATGAAACCGGAAATGTATTTATTTGTAACTCTTCACCGTTCGTATATTTATTGTTTCCGTTACGAATTGGGAATTGTCGGATAGATCGGAAATATAATTATATCGAGATGTTGCAGGAGATGATCACGCGATGTAGTGAAAATGTATAAAAACAAAAAAATTTCTCAAAAGAGGATAAAATCGACCGTCAAAACGAGGAGGTTTCCACAATCAGCTACTGATTCGGTTGCGAACGATTAATGCGTAAAATAAATGTCGTAAATTCAGCAAAGTATCGGATCAAACACAATTTGTACTCTTCGCGATGAACGCTCGTGAATAATCATTATGTGAGAGAGCCGTGATATCCGGTGTAGAAACTAGATCAGGCGTTATTTCGATTATGTTGCATTGTTTCTACCTCCAATCCGAAGTGGAACTATGAACGAGCTAGCGTCAACGTCTTCCAAGTTCAAGTTCGTTTGGAGGTCACGCAGCACCTTCGCCTCAACTTGCGGCTTTGCGGCATTTGAGACGTGGAAGTTTCTCACATTAACCGTCCATAATATGTATGTACATCTACCAACCGACAAATGCATACTCAGTTTAATTATGATAATTTGCAATGCAAATCAATATCTTGTTATAAAATTCGTTAAATGTCAGACGGTTTTAATTTTTGCTCAATAAAACCCGTTTCTAATCGAAAATCTTCTGTATTTTTTTTTTCTTTTCTTTTCAAATCACGATAATTCGGACGTTAAACTCTTGACTTCTTGATCTTGACTCTTAAACGGGAATCAATAAGTTCACATACACACACGTGCCCAATTTTTATTCTGCACCCAATGCTTCAGTGTGCAGAGAAGAAATGTTATCGTGACATTTTCATTTTCAATGTCGTTAATCATCCCGTATACTGCAGGATATTTTAAGGTCAAGTCCACGTATTTTTTCTCAATTGGTCTACATATGACGTATCTATAAACCTATAGCTACATATATGACGCGACAGTGTATATGTATACGCGACTGTATAAGCCAAAACTCGTTTGCTCTTCGATCTAAGTAACCTATATAACTTATTTCGAGTTTCTTCAGCCAATTCCACGGCTTCGAGTCGATAGCTGTAAAATCATGCCCGATCGCCGTTTTATCTGGCGCCTTGTTGCACATATGTATGTAGTACATATATAAACACGATTCAGATAACAGTTTAATTAATCCTCGAGAGAAAAGTCTTGGCAGAATTTATAACGAAAAATAGGAGATTGTCCGTGGCATAGATTCCTATTTTTTTTCTTTTCTATTTTTCGAGACTGAGATTCAAATCGTATATCATTTTCTCCGCGATATACATCTGACCTAGTGTTGGCTACAGTCATTTTTACACGCTCTTTAACGCGTGTATAGTATATGATATAACTAGGCGCGAGACTCTACCGAGTCTCTTGATAGACGGACAGATGTTAAAAGTGTGAGAAAATGTAAATGGGTGAAAATTTTTTTACGATTATAGTGTATATACAGCAAGTTGCCGTATAAAACGGGCTTTAGTCAGTGGATTATGAAGAGTGCGTTGATCTCGGTGGAACAACCCGCAGCATCCAGTGATCGGAGCTGGGGAACGAAGAGCGCAAATAATGGCGATTCAAGAACCTGCTCGTTGCTTCGTTCGCTTCTCGTATTATATACCTACCTATACCTAACTTTACGTTTATGCCTGGGTTATGCCTTTGCCTCGTTTGTCTGGTTTGCCTGCTCGCCACCTGTCGCCCCGTTATACCAATACCTACCCGATCCTCCAAGTATTCGAGTATCCGGAGCCAGATAGAGACGAAGACCGTTCTCTTCGGGTTAAAAACGCGTTTTTTGAAGAAGAAAAAAAATCTGAGAATGAGAGATCTCACTCCCTTCTACAGGACCAGGAAAAGAAAATATAATAACAATTAAGGCGGGGAGGGAGTCGAAGTAGCGAGGATCTTCTCAAACTCTTCTTCAGCACATGATATATACGTAGTTTTGTATATAAAAGCATATTCAGAGAAAGAGAGAGAGAGAGAAAAATTTGATGTATAATCAAGCGATTATTATTATTATTTTTTTTTTATCGTTGTGATCATTTCGAAACTTTGAAACTTTTTTATCAAATATGAAATGAACGAAGGATACATCTTTGTAAATTCTTTGAAAAATTTTACGGAGCTTAATCATAGCTTTGAAACTGACAGAATTAAATACAGGCCAATGTTCCTCAGAGAATACTCACTTACTTAGGTACCTATACTCCATTCTGCTTCAGTGATTACCGTGCGATTTTTCATCTCGTAATGATCGTTGATGAAAAGTGAGTCATCGTTTGGCGGGGGATTCGCACATGCATATCGGTATACGCGTATGTATAGGTAGTCGGGTGCAATAATATTAGTAACCCCTATGATTCTTGTTGCAGGTACCGTATTAACGATAGGCTCTCTTAGGTTGGATTTTAAAAACAGAGTCATAAAAACGTACTTTACGAAAGTACATGGGAATCGACGAAAGGGAAAGAAAAGAAACTATCCCTTCTCGTCGATTTTGTTGATACGTTTTAACCCAGTCGTTGTCACCCTGGGTAAAATTGATCTGGCGCCCAACTTTGGAATCGAATATCTATGATCGTTACTTGCCCTACGATGGAGATTTTTTTTCCGGACACGTGATCATTTGATTCCTCATATAACAACTGTTGATACATATTTTACAATGTTCAAAGTATGTACCATAATTTTTTGGTCCGAATAGGACGGATAGTTTTCGCACGGCAACCATTTGAAAATGAGTGGGATCAATTCCACCCAATATATATGACAAGCACGTAACTTTTCGAAAGTGTGACAACGAAGGGTTAAAACTCCAAAAAACTATTATACAACGATTATAAATGATCAACACTTCTACAATTTCACTTTCGGGAACAGGGCTCCAGAATTTATTAGCACGACTCTGGTCCCCGAGCTGTGCATTCGGGTGGGTGGTTCGCAGAATTGATGGGAGAATTGGAGTAGGTAGGTACATACATACATGCATGCATACGTATAATAAATGCGTACACACATGTATATTCTAAAGTGCAGCAATATTCGCTGATTCGACGATCGATATTGAATGTGGTATATGTATTTCTATAGATTCTTTCGCGTGACTCATATAGGTATATACGGTGATCGGTGCAGACTTCTCTCAGCTGATATATAATATCGGCATGGACATAGTATACCCCATCAGCTGTCCACCCTAATTCTATAAGCTCCCATTATCCGTCAGTCCTTCTCCTCCGCATCGCTGTATATATGTATACCAATATATGTTACGAATTTAATATTAATCATATATTATAAATATTAGGGTGTGTCATTTTGGGGCAACTTTTTTTTTTCGACTTACAAACAGGTTGTATACTTGCAGGAAGGTAAAATGAGAAGCCTGTCAAAATTTGAGATCTTAATATTAATATTAAGAGGTGCCTCATCGCGAATTTCTATTTCCCATTTAAATGACACGGGAAATGTTCTAGTGGCACACTTCAATTTTTATATCTCAACTGCTAATCTACTCAGAATGATTCGGCATCGCTACTTTTGTTCGAAATTGAACGCTCTACAAAAAAGGTCTCTTGGTATTTTTCGATAAATCTGACTATTTCTAAGTTGGTTATTGGTTAATTACCATTGATAGCCAACAACCAACTTGGAAACAGCTAGATTTATCAAAAAAGACCAAGAGACCTTTTTTGTAGAGCGTTCAATTTCGAACAAAAGTAGCTATGCAGAATCATTCTGAATAGATTAGTAATTGAGATATAAAAATTGAAGTGTGCCACTAGAAGATTTCCTGTGTCATTTAAATGGGAAATAGAAATTCGCGATGAGGCACCTCTTAATATAAATATTAAGATCTCAAATTTTGACAGGCTTCTTATTTTACCTTCCTGCAAGTAAACAACGCGTTTGTAAGTTGAAAGATAAAATTTATACATATATCATCTGACATCGTAATATTAAATTGACAAAGTGGTTGTAAATACTGGATTATAGAACTCTCATTGTTAATTCTACGAACGGAAATAGAAGAGTAGGAAAATTGCATCTTATCTTAACGCTATTTGTCATTTAGCTTTTAAACCGTAGCCCAGTGTAATTATTAGATAGATATAGGTATCTACACTGTCGCGTTCGTTTGATCCTTATCGCTCTACAGGGTGTATCAGGTTGAGCGCACCGAATGATGTGGATAGATTCCTTGAGTCATTCTAAGACTAAATTCCCTTTACCAAAAATTCGAGGGCCTAATAGTTTCCGAGTTATAGAATATCTTAGTTGACCAATCACAGGGCTTGGAGCTGGCCTAGTTAGGGCCGTATCAAAAGAATAAAATAGGTATTGCTCATGGGTGTGAGCCCGTAGAATTGTATTTTCCTTTTTCGAAGGTGACATCGACTCATCTTCGGGAAATGTCCATCCGAAGCGGATGACCTGAAAGACGAAGACTACGAAGCGGAGGACCTGGACGCAGATAAGGAAGACGTATGCTATACAAAGACATTTCCCGAAGATGATGTCGACGCCTTCTTCGAAATAGGAAAATAAAATTTTACGGGATCAGACCCACGGGCACTACCTATTTTATTCTTTTGACACGGCCCTGACTCGGTCAGCTCCAGGCCCTGTGATTGGTCAACTTAGATATTCTGTAACTCGAAAACTATTAGGCCCTTGAATTTTTGGTAAAGGGAATTTAGTCTTAGAATGTCTCGCGGAATCTACCCACACAATTCGGTGCGCTCAACCTGATACACCCTGTATATCTCATTCGAGTTAGTCTATCAATATTTTTATCGATGGGTATGTATGTAGAATTTTATTGTTTCTAAAATTTTTTACGTTATTGTATGAAACAGTGATTCCTCGATCAGTAGGCTTTTCTTAAAATGAGATTCGATTCTCGTAAGCAGATATGTACCAGTCAAAATTATTACAAAAGAGAAAAAAAAAAAAAAAAGAAACGAAACTACAAAAATATACAAATACAGAGAAATATTTGAGCTTAAATATTTAAGGAATTAAATATGTGGGGATTAAATAAGATCAATTTTGATAGCTCCGGGTGATTCGCGGGCAAGATACTTGGTGTTATCGTCGATAACTCGATCGATCGAATAAAGATATAGCGTTATGCAATTGCTGGAACTGATGTATTCGAACGATTCTTACTAAATCGTATGATAAGAAAGATAGGCGGCGTCCTCGAGAGAACGAACGAAGGTATTCCAAGGTAACGTTTCACCTATTTCGTTATTTATGTGATGAAACTTCAATTCCGTTAAAACTTGAACGGTTCTCGTCGCAAGTTTAGGGACTTGGACGATGTTTCTTCGTATGACGACTGTCTATCTCCGGTTCG
The DNA here is from genome assembly GCA_949628255.1 of Macrophya alboannulata. Classification (NCBI taxonomy): domain Eukaryota; kingdom Metazoa; phylum Arthropoda; class Insecta; order Hymenoptera; family Tenthredinidae; genus Macrophya; species Macrophya alboannulata. The sequence continues at coordinate 38,323,664 of OX451207.1, read as the reverse complement.
GAAGTTTTTATAGTCTTCTTGTTTAACGCCCTTGCGGCCTCTCCCAGTCTACCAAAAGAAAAAAAGTATATACATATTTCTTACGCTTCAAAAACGACTTATTCGACTTCATACGAAACCGGAAACACGAAGCTACCCATCAAGAATACGAAACGGCTCGAAGGTGAGGCATAGTAGCCTGCGATGACTGTGTAACGAGATAATATAATAAGAAGTAAAAATAATCGTCATTTATATTAACGTGTCCGTTCTCCGTGCGATCGATAAGTTTGACGATATTTTTTTCTTTTCTGCCGATCAATCGATTTATGAATTCAAAATTATTGATCAAAGTTTGGGTAACTGTATATATTAGATAAGGTTTAAAGTATTCTATCGAACAGCTGGCACATGTTTATCTTGAAGTTACACAACAAATCCCTATACAAGATTTCGTATACGATTAGATTACATTTATAATTAATATATATAACACAACGCGACGTTTTATTCTGCAACCTGACCTTCATACCCAAAGATTACAGAATAATGTTAACGCGTCATCGCATGCATGATGCTGCACTTATTTACTCGGCAGTATTAAGGTACATACATACATTACCTCCCGAGGTGTAATCTCGACTTTATATTTCATACCTGAAATACGATTAGATGAATCAAGTTTTACAGTTACGTTGGATAATAAATTAGTTAAATTTATGTACATAAATACATACGTATATATATATACGTGTACATAAAATTAAGAAAAATCGTTTCGTTCATCTCGGGAATCTAATGGCATTCGAGTTTTTATAATATACGGTTTTTATTTTATATTTTTATTCCGCATGATTATCGGTCTGTGGCATAAGCGTAATTGGTATAATTAATCTTGATAACTCTCACGTTCGTATATATGTATATCGTTAGGTTTTTTGGCATGCCGCATGAACCGTGGAACGAGGGCAGCCTCTCGCCAGCTCTCCGCGCCACTTGCGAAAAGCTGCTGTTTGCCGTTGATGCTACTGCTACTGCTACTGCTGCTGCTGCTGTTGCATCGACGATGCGTGTTAATTAAGATAATGAGAATGAATTAAAAGACCCGTTACTTATTATACCTGCAAAGTATGTAATATGCAATTGTGCAGTGTAGTCTTGATAAAAATTATTTACTCCCTGCAGCTTTTGATACCGAAACCAATTAATAAAAATTCCACAAAATTCATCCCGGAGTAGATGTACATTAGGGTGGTCGTTAAAATTAAAAATTTCCGGGCCGCCCCCCAAATCAACTCCAAATAAATAAAAACTAATCGTGTAATTTTTTCAGAATTTTATTTTAATATTTAACCCTTGATCATAGAGGATGAAGTTTTCCATTTAAAATGCACGGGGTCTCGCGGTCTTTCCAGTTATTATTTTATTGTAGGACTAACTATGGGCCTAAAAATCTGAAATTCTCACAAATTAGTCTACTAGAATGCTGCTGCGTGGAAAAAAAATGCCACCTCCCTACCCTCAAAATTTTGTATGGGTTATCCCATGCCAATATGATGATTTTTTTTTTCTTTCAATTTTATCGAATGTTGCTCAAAAACATTGAAAATATATGTTTCCCGATGTGTTTCGGTTTCTTCATATTTTGCATTCTATCATTATATAGGCATGGAATAACCCATACAAAATTTTTATGCTAGAGGGGTGGCAATTTTTTTTGCACACAGCAGCATTCTAGTAGACCAATTTGTAAGAATTTCAAATTTTTAGGCCCATAGTTGGTCCTACAATGAAATAATAACTGAAAAGACCTCGAAACCTCGTGCATTTTAAATGGAAAAGTTCATCCTCGGTGGTCAGGGGTTAAATGTTAAAATAAAATTTTGAAAAAATTACACGATTAGTTTTTATTTATTTGGAGTTGATTTGGGGGGCGGCCTGAAAATTTTTATTTTTAACGACCACTCTAATGTACATATTGTATATCGTTTTCAACGATTGATCGATTAAAGAGAATGTGTTATTTAAGGACCATCTATATGCATATATTTCGACGTATATATATTATATTATATGTATATATAAGCAGTATTTTTCATCGTGTTAATTTTTACTGCTATATACCTATTTATATACCGTTTAAAATAAATATTTGAATAAATACATTAAATTGAATCGATAAACGCGGTCCTGCACCAGAAACATTATTGAATGCCAGTTTTTGGTCCGCACCAAACTCGCCGTAGTATACCCATATTATACGCGAGCTGCTAGGGGAAGAGCGAGAGGATCGATGGGGCGAGACGTCGACTCCTGTACCACGCCCAAGCTGGGGGTAAACTCACCATGACTCACCCCATGCCGAGTGCACCCCCGTCAACAAAATTTTATAGATATATATACAATTCTGGACAGAGTACAACGCGATCGAAACGTTTCACCGTTTCATATACTCGTCATCGTCAGCTGTGCAGTTAGGCCAGGTTATAGTCTTATCCACTAATTTTCATCGTCCCATGATTCACCACTCTTCTGTTAACGATCATTCCCCTCCATCCATGGGAACTGTATATGACGAAAATTTTCCTTCCTTAAGAAAAAGGGATTCATTGACGGATCTGCAGACTGTAGAGGAACTGTAATATATATACGAGTACATCGAATCTGCAGCCCACGTAATTTCCTAGACTTGTGTATATATGTATACACCGTCCGATTTATATTCGTTGATCGGTGTCGGTGGGAACATTCCAAAGTCTTTCTATAGACCCGTACAAAATCGCTAGTCACTGAATGAACTATACCTATACAGTTAGAAGTATTCGCTGTGTTGAGTACATTCGAACGAACGATCATATCTTCTCACAGAATAGTATATTGTGTCTAAGTTTAATGATATAACGATGCAAATATAATGTCTGAAATTTAATTGTGTAACCCACAGGAAACGTGGCGTGTTTGATAGTGCGCAACCGGATGATTCTGGAAGCGTATCCTGTCTACGCATTAAGGAGCAAAACTTGTTCCAAGAATTAAGAAAAAAAAGTTTCAAACCAGCTGGTGCAGAATATACCTACTTAAGTGTATAAATTTGAAATTGGGTGACTTTATAGTATCGAGGTATTTTTTATTCCGGTATTCGATATGTTTTTTTATTTTCTTTTTGGTTTTTTCGAAAATCATCGCTTCGATGCGACTATATCTGGTATGAAATTGTAAAGAGGATGCAAGGAACGGCTGTGAGGCCGCGGTATATAAGGTATATAACGTTGGCCTTGATTCGCACGGTGCGAAGAGATCTCGCACAGGTATATACCGGGTATAGAGTAGCTGAGTCAATTAAATTCAACCAAGGAGTCAATGACTCTTTAGCACGAACAATAATTTCTCCTTGGTAAATTCTTGACGTTAATTCTTTTTAACAGATTTCTTTATCTCTGGATGTCTTACGGTTTTTTATTTATTTATTTATTCCTTTTTTTTTCATTTAATGTATTATATAGTATATGTATTGTAACCTATTGTACGATAGGTAATACATAAATTTTTTCTACAATTAATTACAAACTTTTACTAATTTTTATATCACATCGATTGTTTTTTTTTATATACATATATAAAAACGAAACAATTCAACATGGCATAATCAAATTTTATACACTTTTATACATACATACCATATTAATTGATCCGGCAATAAATACTTGCGAATGTACGAGTACCTATACAATTTGTAAGATAAAAAGAAATTTCTTTTTTTTTTTTATACGATGAGAAGATACGACAATTAAGTTATATACAGCTTTGAGGAAATGACAATTTTTAAATATCAAGTATTTAGCTAGACTTTCTATACGTTCGCTTAGTTTTTTTTTTTTTTTTTTCTTACCAAAATTGTACGAGATTTGATTTTTTTTTTGTTGATTTTTTACAGTCTGCCTTCAAAAAATTAGTCATTACTTCTCACGGTACAAAAGTTTAGTATAATTTTTTTTTCTTTTCAGAATAAGGTGGAAACGAAAGGTGCTGCAGTATACCTAAAGCGAATGGTAATAGGATACATATTATAATGACCGTTTTTGTCCCACTTACGAGACGAAACCTTAAGCACATAATGATTATGAAACATGGAAGCTAGGGTACTACGAGTGCAGCATATAGGATGAGGAATTTTTTTTCTCTCTTTTTTTTTTTGGATTTCTGTAATTATACAGTATGATCTGGAAATATTCTAGAATTAATCTGCCCGCTTTCCGACGAATAAATAATACGGCTTTCACTATAACAGGGTATAGATATGTATATCATATAGCCACTTGTCTCGCATATACCTATATATACCTATATCGACTGGTACCGTCTGCCTGTTGTTTGCAAAGCTAGTAAGCTGATAGCTCGACACGCGGTTTACACTTCCATGAAACTTCCATATTTGGTATTAACCACTTGAGCGTTTGATGTGTGCTTGTGTGGTTGTGAGCACACCTTTATTCCTTATAAGTCTCGCTCTAATTCCTCTAATCGTAAGACTATAACGTAGTCTATACGACTAATTAATTTAATAACTAACGCCCACTAGTTTTACTAATTATCCTTACCGTGCTACATCTCTATTTTTCGTTCTCTCTTTTTTTTTTTTCTTTTGCAACTAGGTATTGTACACACGTCAATCGTCAATTTTTATCATTACGGTATATAAATTTCGTGAAAATCACTTCACAGCGAAATTTTACTCCTTTATTTTTTCTTTTTTTTTTTTTTTTCTTTTAAAGCATAAACATTTTTATCGTACGTTCTGCAAAGGTCTTTTTATTTTATTTTTGTTCTGATTACGTAAAAATCCATATCACCAAAAAATGGAAAAAAAAAAAAAAAAAAAAAAAAAAAAAATGAGCGGGTATTCCCTACAGTTTCATTTATTATTCATTACATAGGAATACGATATACACATCCGCAGGAAAAATACGGGCGTTTCCACTTTCCTCCTCCAGTTTTTTTTTTTTTTTGTTCTTTATATTTTAGTTAATAAACTAATTTCATTTAGTTCATTCGAAATAAGTGGATATATGTAAATTTGAAACTTTCAGAGATTCACCAGGATATACAGCTGCTGGAATGAAAAAGCTTCGAAATATTCTAAGAAAATTCTCGTTCGTAGAATTGCTTCCTGCACTGCAGTCAATATTTTCGCAGAGTTTTCGGATTTTCAAACGAATATAATTACTGACGTGAGAAGAGAAAAAAAAAATAAAACATTGAAACATCAGAGAACACCTTGTGATTTAAATGGAAAATCAAAAGTCCGGTGGTACCATTGAAAATCAAAATAAAAATTCTGGACTCTGATCAGGGCATTTTTTTTTTCTATTCATTTAGAAACGTTTTATACCCTATATAGGAGCGAAAGATTTAAACCAAAACCAAAATGAGTCTCACCCTGTAGTAGATACTCGTGAGATTGACGTCAATCACGGTAACTTTTATCGACAATAATATATGTAGGTATTATATACATATACTTATTTTTTTTCACTTTCAATTATACTCCGTATCGGAATAATCATTTGAGAGAGAAAAAAAAGAAATATATCATCAGCGCAGAATTACATAATATTACACACACACACGTACGTACGTACAAAAAAAAAAAAATTTGGCCAAACAGATTCAAAAAACGTAACATTTTTTTATGCAAAGGTTTATTGTTAACGTCTCGTATGACGAGTGTGGATAAATATATTCTATACTAATGTTTTAATCTTACGGTCACCCAGTAGCATTATACGTATAGATACAGACACACGAACCGGCCAACCCAAATATAGGCGCGGGTGAGGATGTGGCCATATACGAATGCATGTCAGGGTTGAAAAGACTGTCAGCCATTTACGGAGCACATTTTGACTTGACGATAACATACTCTACGTAATGTTCTATTTTGACGATACATTGAAATTGCCTTCAAGTAGCTATATAATATGCACTGCAATTCATTGCGAGCTGTACAAATCCATTCGCTACCGCATTTTTATGCCGTATTTGGATTCGATTTTTTTGAATTATCTTTCATTATCGTACAAGTGCGTATAATACCTATACTATCTCGAATTTGGAATTACCAATGAACCGTACTGATAAGCCCTGAAATTTTTTTCCCGCAGGTAAAATCCAACATAAGTGCAGCGGTCTGGTATTTGAAAAAAACGAAAATGCGAGAAAAGCAATGAACGTTTTATATGCATATATTCGAATTCCCACCTTCTGAAAATTCATACAATTTTTAATCATTCTGTTATTATTATACTAATAATATGCTTATCCCCGATACGGCGTCGCCTAAATGCCTTCACTTTCGATTGTGTATGGAGTCTTTTCTTTCCTCTGATTGTGAGAGAGTCTTGGCTGTTACATCCGTGAGCTATAATACGGCATCAGGACACTAAAGACGTCCCCAATATGGGAGCACATAACGCATACATAGTCGGTTCCTTGTATAGGAAAAAAAAAGATCTAAACATGGATATACGGCCCACTTTACATATACGAAATATATATCACTCTCACAATGAAATATATTTTCGAATTGCCTGTGTGCGACTATACCTATATACCCACTGTATAATACCATATGTACTCGTATATGTTTTAGGAATTCGTCATGATGTTGATCCTTGGATATTTTTTGCCGTCTGAAAGCCGGCTCGTAAAACAAACTATACATACCTAGATATATATAGTATGCATCGTGAGACACCACGTGCTTTTTTTCAGTGGCTTTAGAAATCAAGGGAAAAGATAATTAAATCGTTTGAAAATTTCTTCAACGGTTAGACATACAATAGAGATAGGTAGATAAATATCTATGTATGTATGTACATATATAGGTATAATACATGGCCTGTTGTTAACAATCGTCAAACTTTGTCCTAATAAGAAATTTACTTTAATCTTATCGTTATCACTGATTCTGCACTTCGGTATTTACTGATTAGATATTCATATACAAAGACTCGTAAGTACGTTGCTTACGGTATTATAGGCTATAATACTCCGAAAAGAGCTGGCGTAACGAAGATTCGATTGCAAATTAAACCCACAGATTTGTGAATAATTTTATTTTATTTTTTTATACATATATGTGTGCTGATACTAACTCACAAACTCTCCAGACTCGAAGAAGTATGTATGTGTTTGTTCGTATCGCGGTGCACCACCATGACTAATACTTTTGGTATGGGGTTCCGGGGCTCATGAGTCATAGATAATGGTATGCGTTCTTTCCTCTACTACATACTTCGCTGTGGAAGGAAGCCTCTGAAAGCAGAGAGCTGGCTTGACAAATTTTTGATAACTCGGATGTAAAGTACGATTATAGAGCCTCCGGTGTATCTAATATAAATTTACAATATATGTATACATGCAACATATCGGCGGGAAAAAAAAAATTTATATATGCCTGTATCTCTGAAATGTACACATTTGGTGATATGCTGCTAAACGATACCGTATATGGGACTAATCAAATGCGGACAAATGGTATTATAATATCTCGAAGCAAGCCTCAGCTGTGTTAATATTCGAAAAAGGAAAAGAAGAATTAATTGATTGGTGAATTCCTTATCAGTAACGTAACTTCGATGACAAAAAAAATCATGAATAATTTTTTAACCATTGACAAAGCTAGATTAAGCTCCGGCGTATTCACAGACTTATACCTCACTGTCGTCGTTGGAGAGATTTTTATGTTTATACATTCGCAAACATCAGTCTGGGTCGTATCGGTCTCGACTTCCGGCCAGCATCTCATCGTCGATCAGTCGAGCCCCGCGCGGGTCAGCAGTGTGAATCATACTGTTTCCGAAGTATTCTATCGAGTTTACTCGGAAATCATAACCATCGGCATATATTTATACTATGGTCCAATGATTCATTTACTAGTATACTATACGTGAGACCCCCACGAGCCATGAGTGACTACACTGAGCTACACGGAACATGGTTTGAGCGTTACTCACCATGCGTATACGTGATTCATAATTTAAACGGAATAAGTGTCATTATTTGCTACATGTATTAATTGATCGAAAATATATTTAGCCGATTTTAACAGTCATCGAGTTTTTGGAACAGGTGTCTCAATATCGGTATATAAAGATCATCGTCGATTTTTAATCGTACCTAACTGTGTCATGACTAATTGGTACACTTATTATACGTATCGATTATTATTGCACTAATCGTATATCTACCTACGATACGACTATAATTTTATTACATTCTTTAAAGACATTTGTTTTCTCCTTTTTCGTCTCCTTTTTCTTTTATTCATCCTCCTCCTTATCCTCATTCCTTATAAGACCATAATACGTATGTTTTTATCACACCTGAATGTGCGTGGTATGCATAGTAAGTCCGAGGTCTCACGTATCTATATCTGTTACAACCAGGCTTAAACGTTATCAAAAGACGAGGACCGAATTGTCTTTAGATGATCAATCAAATGACCATAAATGTTGAATCCAGTCGTTATCTTGGAATTTCGACAAATATTTTCCATCGACTGTTCGCCGTATATACCGTCATTGAAATGTGTATAGGCATTTAGGATTTTCTTACATACAAGGGAAAGTAAATAGATGATAACTAGGCTTTTATTAGCTAGTTATAATCGGACGTCTTTACTGTCGTTCGATTCGCTTTAAGCAAGGGTTAATCATTACACACGTTCTAACAACGCGAACGATCTGTTTTCAAGTATTGCAGTTATTATATTATACCGACATAACAAGATAAGATATAATGAAGTGTTCGAAATGCCTGGTGCTGATTGTGTCAAGGTAATATTTGGCCGTGGCGTAATTGAAACAATTTCCGACATAGCTACATTGCAAACGAAAGAAATATTTTCTATTCAAATACAAGAGCGATCGAAATAATACGAAAACACGTTCGTTTTACCACGTATGTATGTACATAGATTTCATTTGAAATGCAGGTACGAAAAAATATCAACATTTAATTTTGCTTTATTTTGAAAATGCAATCATAGAACAAATACTATATCCCATTCTACACGTAAATCATATAGCACCTAGAATACTATTAATTATAAAGATTATGGAAGCAAGGACATTTAGATTATAATATACACATGTATCGTTTATCGTATACGCATCTAAACCATAGATACAGTCTACAGAACTAAGTTAATTAACTGCTCTAAGTCAGTTCGGAATCGTGACATTGATATATACTTGTATCTCTTATCGTACGTTCTTCTTCTTCTGATCCAGATACTGTTATAGTTATGATCTAGGCAGAAAGAGTGAACGAAACTTTGCCGCTGAAGTAAATTCTAATCAGTTCAACTATGAATTCCTACAAACTTGCTCAACTCAGAATCATTCGTTGATTTTATAATTTCGATGTGATAAACAGTTGACTCTAAAACTTAAGAATAGTGCGATCCGTTAATTATAAATCAATCATTTTTGGGAATTAAAAAACAAACTGTTATTCATAATTTTCCACTTATATGGCAGCTCTACTATAATGGAAAAACATATCGTAGTAAATTGTATTATTTATAGCAGGAACGCTAGCTAATCTTTCGACTACCATCGGTATACTGGTAGATCTTGCTATTATAAGATCTTTATTAATTTCATAAATATACTGAGAACGTGAAGCGACAGTGAAAAGCTAAAAAAGAAAATGAGTAACAAACAAACAAAATTCCGATCGTAAGGGAACGATAACTAATTTATTGAATTCCTAAATCGTTCTAGATGTATAAAAGAAAATCAAGGTAAAGTGGTCAAAGTTTGAAACAACAAGTTGTAGAATAAGCGCGTGACTCAACGAGTCAGACCTTTTTAGTAATTCAAATAAATTTATCTAGTTTTTACGGATTCCGCCAGAGCGCGGTAACGGACGATTCAAAATGTAAGGCGTGCCATTAACACCATTACAACACAGCGGTAAAATTCTGAAGCGTTGAAAATTCGTCGATTATCGAGAGATGTCAGTGTCGCCATCCGTCGTATACGCAAAGAACTCCGAGTTGGTAACAAAAACTTGAAAATTCTCAGTTGTCTAGTATTGTGATCGCCAGTTTTTCATTCAGCATTAAAACACACGTAGATACGCCTATAAAAATTTTACAATCTTCCGTAATAAAACTAATATTGAAGGGCAGTTGTATGCTGTAAAAATATGAATTTAATACTGAACTACCGTTAGCGTATACTCCAAATACGGAGTATCCATCTCGACGATGACACAAGCCAACAGGTTAGTTATCACTATTTACTATCCTCACCCACGATGATATAACCTTTAATTTGAAAAACGCACTATAATATATTATGTAAAAAGAAAGCACCCCACATGTTTCTTTACCTTTATATTCATCGTAAAATTAACGTTATTATAAATAACACACAATGAAATCTTGACATTTATTTTTGAATATACGAACTGGTAAAATTATCTCTCAAAATACCTACTGTCATTTTTCCTCTTGTTATTATCGTTTGGATAAATTTTTTTTTTTCTGCTCTTTCAAATTTTTACTTAATCAGCCCAAAAATATGTATTGCTCTTCAATTTATTTAATCATGAGGAATTCTGATCTATCGATAAAAATGGGGTATATAAAAAAAAAAAAATTTTTTAGAAAACGAGGACGCAGCATAGAGGATGAGGCTGGTGAATTTATGCCTCTTAGTAAAAGAATAAACAATCTTCATATTAATGGTTTATCTGGACTACCTACGCCGGAATCTTCCCAAGAAACAATGGACTCCGAATGGGGAAATCGAAGCTACGTTCCGTCCCCCAATCATTCCGAACCTTCCCAAGGTTCAGGATCTCTTGACGGATGTAATTCTAGTAGAAGTTCTTACACGGCTGATTACAGACCAAATTTAGATGCTAACGATAATCCATTTTATTATGAAAATAATAAATTATTATATTCTTTGTACATGGAACGCATGCAGAGAGCGGCTTCTGAGCTCTACTAATTCTTCTTATAATTTTTTCCCTTTCGTTTTTTATGTCTCGATTTTTGTTCTATGAGTTTTAACGTGAAATCAGGAATGAATATCGATCAAGAAATCTCATGTAGTTTGTTTGTTTTTTTCGTTTTTTTTTTCTTTTCTGTTCATGTTGGAAAAAAACAATTTTGGTCAAGATAAATGAATTAATCATGATTCAGACGTTAGTTAGTAAATTAAAATCATGTAATTGTATAAAATTTTTGTATTGTATTTCTTATTTCATTTTATTTTATCTTATTCTTGTTCGTATAAATGTGGAATTAATGATTAATGATGGAAATGATTTTTGTCAATTAATAAACTTGCAGCATATGTCGTAAATATTTATTATTTTTTCCATCATCATCAATCGACTGTTGACTGATGCATGACTTATTCTTACCATGCTAATATATAATATTGTGTAATTTAATTGTAATATTAACTATTTAAAAAGAAATAAATAAAGCACGTTAATTTCAAAATATATAAACTTATTTATAACAATTTTTTATTCCGCTCATACAAACTCTGGTAATTCAGAATGAAAATGAAAAAAATGTCAACATTATTGTTATCCTATTATTTCAGTGGTATGTATGTATGTGCGTATTATTGTCTGTGTAATTGAAGCCAATGTAGATAAACTACTTCGTCTTTATCGCGTCGTGTGTATATCTGAAGCAATAAACGTACTCAGTGATCATTGGTGTGTTTTTATTCTTTAACTCCGTCTATCGGTAGAAGTGATCTCATCAGTAAAACGCTTTTGAAAGTTGAACTCGTTTCCAATATACCTGGTGTCTCTATGATCAATTTACGTCTACTGTTTAAACTAGAAAATTGATAAACGAGTACATAAAGATCGGGATTAAATATCAGTAAGAAAAACTCTTGCCGAAGTCCTTTATTATTTAATTTTAATTTCTATTATTCATACAAGACGAAATACATAAATAACAAAAATAAAATAATACTTTAGAAATAAAAAATTCTTAATAATGAAGCGCTTTAAAGTTTAAAAAAAAAAAAAACATTTCCTGTAGGAATGGTTGCATAAATTTGAATAGCGATGAAAAATTCTTTCGCACAAAAATAATTTTGAATAATTCGCGGTCAATCGTGGGCGCGCGATTATTCGAGTTTCGATAATCGAGAGCGTACATAACCTAAAGTTATATCGATAGTTGCGCGCGCATGTCAGTGTCGCTCCGAGCTGCGGAGCTGGAGGTAGATAGAGGTGGGCAGGTGTTTTTGTGTTTGTTGTCAAATTTTGAGAATCATCTCGCTCCATATTCGAGATACTTTGTAAATTATCAATAACCGTGCGACAGTGAACTGCGGTAGCCAAGCGATTATTGCCCCGAGGTTTTTAGTTGCGCGCGTTGATGTAAGGCGGCCATCATTAATTCCCTATGGAATATTATTAGCATTTCATTGAGGGATTATTATTTGTTTACCGATATATTTCGTTACAATGTAGTTGTCTCTAAATCCCCTCCCTAACCCGCCGTACTAGCTCGTGATGTGGTGAACATTGTTGCTTCCCGTAAATAGACTCAATCCCTCGTTATTCTCTTGTCGCTCTCTAATTGGTAAAAGGTACTACATAAGTGTGGCAAAAGAGTTGCTGCGCGTAACCAAGCTAAGGCTCAATGTTCAGGCCAGTGGCTATGTACCGTTAGTTAAAAATTCCCCGTTCCCCGTTCCTCGACGACACACCACGGGGCTCTACGCGATAGACATTGTCGGTTGTCCGAAAGGTGAAAACCTGGATAAAGTGCTTCATAGCCGAAGATTCATTCCGCGTAGTTCTAAACCAAGTAGAGACTCTTATTCGCACGGCCCTGGGCCGTCTGTATGACGTATGCAAAGCACAGTGAACGCTTGAAAACCGAGACGAGAACGCTTAACTGAGTAGAAATGAGAAAGTTGGTGCTGTGAATATCGAGAACACACGGTCCGAGGAGGTAAGGAACGGGCCACACAACCAAGGAGCTGCTCACTGCACGAAGGATCCAACCAGTCGCGTTACAACAAACCACCGGGGTAAGTAGGACGTGCGTGTGAAACGTTTTATTCCCGGTGGAGGAACGGCGGTTTGGTAGAACGGAGTGTAGTAGGTAGTTCTCGTTTAGCGTGGCGAGAGGCGGTATAGAACGTTCGCGCGTCTTTTCCTTATGAGTTATTATAATCCTTAGGAATTCGGTTATTATGATATCAGATTATATGCTCCTTGTGTTCCGTGGCGCGTGATCAACGTCATTAGATATTATTTATTCGTATAAAAAAGAAACTCGAAAAAGGGAAACAACAAGACGCGGGCGGCGAGGCGGCCAGACGTGAAAACCACCAGGTGTGTATGTATATCTGTTTATCATAGACGCTACGGGACGCGTCTATCCTATCTTCACGCGTTCTTAACAACGACAAACCGCGAAATAGTGGTCACACGGCACCCACCCCAAGATACTAAAATACGTCGCGAGAGCCTCGCCGTGGCTCACGGGCTTGGGCTGCCTTTGGTGGGGTGGTTAGAAGTACGGACAGTGGTTGAGAGCTTGGTGGGGTTGGAAATTGCGTGGTGGTGGGTGCCTGCCTGCCGTGGTCTCCGAGGCCCCTCCGAGGCATCTCTGCTTCTAACCCGACGAAGTGGGGGTGTAAACAACAGCCCTGGCTGCTGGCTGCCTGCGAGCAAGCAAGCAGCAGCTCCTACCATTCATAGGACGTGGGGGGATACGGGATCGGGATTTCGTCGTCGAGGCGTCGAGTCGACGACGAGCTGGTGTTTTTTGGCTCGGTAGAGAGAGCAGAGGCTAACCAAGCCAGGAAGGTCTCGAGATCAGCGAGAAAACTATTTGATACGCATTATAGTAGGATGTAGTAGTCGCGGGACTTGGCTTTAATCTGAAACTTCTTCGGGCAGAGGCATTAAATAGTATACGCGATTCAATCATGGCTGACGCAGTAACGCGAAGTTGGTTGCTATTTTTTGCTCGCGGCGTAGTATCTCCGGCCAACGCCCAACGGCATCGATGCTACTGCGCTGATGCTGTTGTAGTAAACGCATTTTTCTGTACAGTATTTATTTCAAAATTCCGAATTTATTTCAGGTCAATAATATCGTCAATATTATAGGAAATATTTATTCCTCTACGATGCATATTAGTCTCCCAAGTTACGTTCGTTTTTTTTATTTTTTCATCAAGTTTCTCATGACTCATGTCTCAGTATTGCCTTGAATAACATCGCCACGTACTCACATACACTTCGTCTCGGCTGACGTTCTTACGCGTAGAAAGTTAACGGCGAGGCCAAAACACAGACGTGACTATATACATACATGCACGCCTTGTGAATATTATAATTTATCGAGATTAAATGGAATCTGGAAAATTTATTCTACTACACAAATATTCTTCTTTCCTTTTATTTTGTTCCCTTTCTATTTATCATCTTCCTTACTGTTTTCACTTGGTCATATTATTTGGCTCCTATATAGCTTCTATATTTCTACACACGCCACGTCACTTCCGGCTGACGTTGCGGACGTCTTACGAAACTACATACCGTAGTTCGAATACATATCGTATTTCTACGTTGAATTATAACGCGTTCAAGTACGCATACATACATACGTAAACGGAAATTATTTATAAACAATTCTTTCAGCTCGTCAGCAAATATGAGAACAATTATGTTAATTTGTTTTATTTATTTTTATTGTTTTTTTATTATGAATATAGTAAATTAAACAGGCTTCTTTCTTCCCGTTCAATAAATTTTGTTATTATGAACCGATTTTTTTTCTCCATTTTTGTCTTTATGGATAATGAAATGAGTCGTTGAAACTTATTTTGTCATTATTCACGCGTAAAGAGTTTCCTGTAGTTATTTTTATTTTTATTTTCTTTTCATATCGCGTTCAGTAGCCTCGTACGCGTTACATAAGTATATCGTAGTTACGTAACCTGGGAGAGCTAAGTTAGCTTCTCTTCTGGCTATAGATTCTAATTACATAACCTATTTCCTATTCCTGAGTTTGCCAGTTCGTTACCGACGACGTGTGGCCTTGCACTTGTATGTTGAATCGGAATATCTCGTACTCGATCATCGGGTACCCCCTTCTTTGGGGAAAAAAAAATAATAATAAAAAAAATTGTTTCAAATCCCGTCAGGCAATCAAGGGCGGGACACGTTGTCCCACTTTTGTCTCCCGAAGTAGTAGCTTCCCATTCCCGTACTACCTACCATACCATACCCCGTACCCGATTCTCATTCTCCCCCCAGTTTAACGCCTCTCTTCTCCTGGGGCTCCCTTCTTTTCTTCGCCCGTAACCCCTACCCCGGCACCCTATTGCCCCCGTGAATCGTCCTCGCGAGTTCTATTTCGCGTGGGGTTCCCAGTTTCCCACCTATATCCTCTACCCCTCCCCCTCGTTTTACCCCCCCACAGGGCAGCGGGGTGGAGTGGGGTGAGATCTCGTGCCACTAGCCGACTCTCCTCCTCCTCCACCACCTCCATCTCTTCCTCTTCCTCCTCCTCCTCCTCAATCTCCCCCCGATAGACCTCGTACACCCCCACTCGACACCGAACGTCTGACGATTCCGTCGCATCACAATTTGACAAGTAAAGGTCAAGAGCAAAGCCAAGAAATTTTTCAACAACGAATTTTCCCCCTTCCCTTACTTTGGATAGACGCGATATAACATGTATCTCCTCTGTAATGATTCTCTAAAAGCTCAAATTCATAGTCAACTATTGCGATAGTTTCAAATCTTATACCACAGTATTGAAAAACTAGTGAATAAATAAACGGAGGATGTTCTCTTCACAATTATCGTCTATGAACAAAACGGAAAAACGAAAAAAAAAAAAAAAAATCGCAGATTCACGAGCCCCGTTTATAAGCACACGATCGACGAGCTTTGGGAAGGGGTAGAGTGGAGGGGCGCCAAACCAGCAACGTTTATTCCCGAGCTAAACCGGGGGGGGAAATGAGATCGAGAGTGGGGGCAGGAACCAGGGTCATGGGGCGGGAGGATTGACCTGAAGCGATCGAATCGTTTCTTTTTTTTTTTTCAAATTATTTTAATTACATTTTTTTTTTCATTCTTTCGAATTCATGAACAAGTCTCAGAGACAAATAGAATCTTGAAACTATACGTATGCATCTATCTATCGATGTAATTCACATAATATGCAATGTTGTTCTTGAATTAGCAGAAAACAAATTGATTTCATTATCTAAATACACAAATAAATAAACCCATCTATTTTTATATCAATTTCAGACCTAGCTGCCCAAAAATGAACTTCACACCGTTTCCTGGTTTCACAACCGGGTCTCTACCCACTGGAACGGTTCACCAATTTGCAACGGCTAAATTCGCTCAGAATTTAACAACCGGCGGTCAAGTTGTTGGCGTTTTGTCAGGAGGAGAAGGCGGCGTTCATTATCTTAGACCTGTTGATCCAAACGGTTTCGCCGTTGCTCAAGGAAGCAACAATCAACAGCCGCAAATAATCAGTTTGCCTATTACTGTGCCGGGTAAAGATGGCACTCAACAACAACAAACTGTTCAAATTCAGGTTGTCAATCCAAACGTTACGCAGGGCGGTAACAATGGGGATCAACCAAAATATCATTTAGCTCCAATATCTTTGGGACAATTTCCACAAGGTGCTGCTACTGTTTTGACCGTCGCTTACAGCCAACAAGATGCTGACGGTGTTCAAATTCAAGTACAGCCACAGAATACCATTGCTACTACGCAAACGTAAGTCGAATTTAATTTTTGGGAATAAGGAAAGTAACAGTTGAAAAGAATATAAAAAAATTTATCAAGATTTTCCCAAGCTTTTAAGTAGCTTCATTAAACTAAAAATGAAACGTTTATCTAGATAAAACTACTGTTTATCTTAATTTTTAGTCAATTATTGAGATACGACGATTTAGTCTCATTAATCCATTATTTTCAGATTTAATTAACATATCTATCCTCAGCGAGGTTGAATCACCAAAAAATCATTCTTTGATCTTAGAAACTTGCGCAATACAAAACCTGCTACGTCATCAATATCTTTATCATGATTTAGAATTGAAATATCTATCTATTTTATTTCACATAGATCAACCTCTACCATAATTATCTCATCTTTATTTAGATAAAAGTTAATGATATATTGTATAACACTGTCGAAGTCAAACCCTTGTTTATTACAGGTCTGATCAAACTACTCAAAGTACATCAACAGCAGTGACGACAACGTCGCAGCAAACAATTCAACAAACCGTCCATCTCCCCGGTGCTCCCGAAGGCCTAACAGTAGTCGCGCAAATTCCCCAGGACTTGATACTGAGAGAAGGTATCGAAGATTCTAAAGACGATGTTAAAGAGGGCACAACTCCGGTCGCTCTGATAAAGAGAGGTACCGTCAAAAACCAGGGCAATCAAAGTAACGAAGAATTGATAACTTCGATGCCTGCCAGTTGGCAGAGTTTGGCAGCACCTGGTTCTACTGTCGCAGACTATTTGTCTAGACTACCTGCCAGCACTCTACCCTTAAGCTTACATTCCTTTTTGAAATTCTCTGCGGAGACTATCAAGAGAGAGGCAACCATAGAATCTAGTCCTTTGGGGGCAGATGGACTAGAGGTTCCGGTCACCACCGCCTCTGGGGAACAATCGGTTCACATCACAGTAGCTGGTACGGAAACTGAGATTATTCCGGACGTAGTTGAGACCGCTGAACCAGGTACAAAACCTAAGAAGAAGAAAAAGTATAAGAAGAAACCACCCAAGCCTAAGAAACCTAAACCTGGCCAGGTGACGATAGCTACTGCATTGGATGGTACGACGCTGTTTTGTTGCCCTCAGTGTAACATGGCTTATCCTGAAAAAGAATTGCTAGAACAACATTTAATTGGACACAAAATAGAAAGGCGATTTATTTGCGATATGTGCGGGGCCGGATTGAAACGTAAAGAACATTTAGAACGGCATAAGCTCGGACATAGTCCTGAAAGACCCTTCATTTGCTCTGTATGCATGAAAGGGTTCAAGCGAAAAGAACATCTTAATCTTCATTTTGTTATACATTCTGGTCAAAAAACCGAAGTTTGTACGGAGTGCGGTAAAGCTTTTTACAGAAAGGATCATTTACGTAAACACGCAAGATCTCATTTGGCTAAGAGAGTTAAGGACGATCCTTTGGGCACTACTGATAATTCCCAAAATCAACAACATCAAGAGCAGGAACAACAGCAGCAGCAGCAACAACAGCAACAGCAACAGCAAAACAACGTACCAGAATTACAACAAATTCAAATACAAGTTGGGCAAGGCTCTCAAGCCCAAATTCATCAAATTTCTGTGAGCGAACAATCTACCGTCGTTTTACCAACAGCTGCAGAAACTGGGGCAATGGCTATGCTCCATCATCAACAACAACAGCATTAGCAACAGCCTACCGCCCATAATCAAACAGGGCGGTACTTTCGGTTCAATCATCAACAGGCCAAGGGAAGAGTAAGGCAAAATGTAAAGAATAATTGAGTAATTTGAATAATTGAGACTCGTTAGTGGTGAAAATATGATTATTATTTCATAATTTTTATCATTTTATCATCGTTAGAGCACTCTCGCTGTTTGTTTCTAGTCTTAACAAGGTGTACACCAAGCTCTAAGTACAAAACTAATAGCATTTGAATTTTCATATAGAAAGTGCTTTGTATTATGTTGTTATTTCAACTTCAAACAACGTATGTACTTTTCTATTCATCATTTTCGCCGCTTTAGAGTCTGATTTAAATTCAAGGTTTTCAATTCTCAGAATCACATGCTATGTTTTTACTCTGACTAAGCCGCTAAGGGGAGCCCATTATTGTCTTTTGGCATAAGTTTAATAATTTATCAAGGTGACAATTTATCTTCAACCATCATTTCACGCATAGATAATTTTTTTTTTTTTTAATGAATAACTCAAGTCCCTAAAACTTGAAGTATATTATTTCTGAATAGTGATAAGACTCATAGCTCGTTTAAAAGTCTCATAGTTCAAACTTTGCCTAATTCGTATAGGCTTTGAACAAACTGATAACGGTCCAATTAAGCTATTCGCTGTAATAACAATTTTAGTCTCATTAAGTTTTGGAATTTGAAAAAAAAATTCAAATATCTTTTAAAACAGCAGCTTTTCAAATCTTTAGATACGTTTTTCTATATTTTTAGTGCCTATGTAAGATATTTGGACAAAGTTAAACGAAAAGTTCTTGCTTTTAGTATTGGGCTTAGAAATAGTAACGGCATAAATGAATTGATTTATTATTTGATTTTTTTTTCATAAAATAATATATTTTATTGAAGATATCATAATTATCGTATAAAAATCGAGAACGGAAAGTCGCGAATTCTATGGAAACATAATCCTCGTTGCTGTTGGAATAATCCTTTATGAGTAGAAAGATCAAAGCGTTTAAATATTCAACAATGAACTGAAAGGTTCGATCCAGCGAATGGCTAAATTGTCTTGACTTGATCATTTACTCGTTTTATAATCATGAATGACTTCTTAAGTGAGGTAAAAAAAAATAAAAATAATAATTTTTTCCGCTAATAGAGCGTTTAATCTTTATTTATTTTTTCACATTTTATTTAATTTAATCGCTACATTGTACTAGCGAATAAATAATACAAATTTACATTATCTTTTGCTCTGGTATGTAGGTATTTTCTTCTGAGAATTGTTGATCACAGGTAATGAAAATGGCCGGGGATGTTATCAGTGAGCATGTAACAATTTCTCATTAAATATGACTAAAATGGTATAAATATTTTATATCACATCACATATTTTTTTGTTCTTTTTTTTTTTCTTAATGTTTTTTCTATCGCATTTGTGAAGAGAGAAAGTGTAATATAATATGTAATAATTGAGACAGTTTATTATTTGTTGAAGTGAGCCGAACGGAGGATGTAAATTATATTATTGATTGAAATGAGTCTAAATTAGTCCACTTCTTAAATTAGTTATTATGACAATTAGCAGTAAACAAAAGAACAATTGATATAAGCTAATGCTGGCTGAAATTGAATTATTACTGACTTATAATTCCGACGTGCAAGTAGGATGATTCAGAGAATAAAGAGAAGAAAATGAAGAAGAAGCAGAAGAAGAATAAAAAGAGGAAAAGGAAGGAAAAATTAAATAAATAAATAAAAACAAAAACACAAAGAACATATATTTTTGAAAGCACCATCTGGAATTACTAGCGGTAAAAAATAATTGAATTTTGAGCTCACAAAATTGAAAATCGTAATCAATCTTGGATGGAAAAATGCTTAATTAAAAATATTGTAAATACAGGATTTTTCCATCAAATAGCAAAAGAAGTATAAAGGAACAAGAAAAAAAACAAAAAAACAGAAAAATTAACGAATAAAAAAAAAACCACATCATATAAATATGAAATGAATATGATTATTTATTCTACTTAAGTACGAAACTAAACATCAATATGGATCGTGGTCGATTAAGACACGAAACATTATGATAAACAAAGTAACTGTGTAAAATCTAAAATTTTACATTAATACAATGCGAACTAGAGGTTGCTGTATATTTTTACAAAGGCGATATCTGACACTCGTAATTTTAGTATAATATTGGAAATATGTAATAAAAAAAAAAAAAAAAAAAAAAATCAACCTCAAATAAATATAGGATAATTATATAGTTTATATATTTTTCATTACATAATTATTAGC
The DNA here is from genome assembly GCA_949628255.1 of Macrophya alboannulata. Taxonomy (NCBI): domain Eukaryota; kingdom Metazoa; phylum Arthropoda; class Insecta; order Hymenoptera; family Tenthredinidae; genus Macrophya; species Macrophya alboannulata. The sequence continues at coordinate 38,302,872 of OX451207.1, read as the reverse complement.
GTGAGCTGTGTTCAGACAAAAAAAAAATTATACACATATACATATATACATATAGAAATATTATGTTGAGCTTTTTTTTTGTATTTCCAAATTAATTTTACGCGTATGACGTTTTAGATTTTTATCGCCTTCCTCGTCTTGTAATGCCGTTATTTATTTTTTTCCCTAGCGCATTTTTTTTTTCAATAATCAATTATGTTATTAATAAACAGGAATACGACCCTATACATATGTTAGGTAACAGAAAAAAAAAAAAAAGAATTGATGTATTGAACATAAAAAACTTATCAGCATTCTGCGATTTAAATAGAGCTGGTTAAAAAAAAACATTTCAAACATGAAATCGTAATTAACTAACTTGTAGTTAGATTTATATTTCTTAAACCTTGGAGATGGTTATTTATAAAATATTAATTTTAATAACAAAATGAATAGCTGTATATGGAATTTATTATCAAATAAGTTGCTATATAAAACAGGTGAAAAAAAAACAAAACAAAAAAACCACAAAACAAAACAAATTTATTTGCAGTATTTTCTCTATGTAATTATCCTATATTTCAGAATAATTCTTACTCATTATTACAATTTTTTTTTTTTTTTTTTTTTTTTTTTTAATACACTATAAAAGATTTGTTCCAATGTTTCTAATTCCCATTCTACACAATATTGTATACACGATACGATGTTGGGAACAGATTCATTAAAAACTAAATCTTCGTTTATTGAAAATGGCAAATCCTCTGCCAACATACATATACACGATGACACAATCAACATTATTATGGAAAATATAATTGATTCTTGTTTATCACCATATGCCAACAGTTTAACAAACAATTTTTTTTTTTTTTCAATTATAGAATATCACAATTAAAGGCAGTGGGTCTAGATATACATATATATATATATATATATATATATATATATATATATATATATATATATATATATATATATATATATATATATATATATATATATATATATATATATATATATATATATATATATATATATATATATATATATATATATATATATATATATATATATATATATATATATATATATATATATATATATATATATATATATATATATATATATATATATATATATATATATATATATATATACAAATATATATATAAAATTATTACTATATTGTAGTTCTTAACGAATAGTTCGTAAGTCATTTTCATTGTTACTTACATAAATATTGGAAGAAAAAAAAAATACTAAAATAAAACGTACATTTAATATAAATATCATTCTTTATAATGATTTTTTATTACAATTATTATTATTATCAATAATAACTAACATATTATTATAATCTTATATTTCATATTGCATTATTCCCTATATCGAATTTCTTTGTCTGTTTTATTTTTTTTTCTGTTTGCTTTTCTTTTTCTTTTCTTTAACGTAAGTATAACAGCATATCTCGTCTTTAATTATTTAATTTATAGTTTTTTTTTCTGTTCATTTGAAATCAAACAATTGTATTGCATGAATATAGAATCCTCTCAGCTAGTGGTACGTAGGAAATGTAACAGAGTCATAAAAGGACGAGTAGTTAATTTGTTAATGACTCTTGCCGCCAGCCTTTCAAAAGGTGAACCCTGGCCATACTCTCTGGCCCCCCCAGGTTTTATTCGGGCATTTTCGTTTCGCCGAGAAAAAATAGTTAAGAGGCTGCCACAGTAGAGGGCGGACGGAGGGGTGGGGGTGCCGACTTGAGGGACAGGTGTCAACGGCACGAATCTTTACACGATTTTTCTCGTCGGGAGGATATTGTATCATCTAAATCATAAATGGTAAGCGGTTATTAATAATTATAACATTAATTTAGAAAGCCGAGGATACCGGGGCTGACGTTTCAGTACTCGAACGGCCATTTTCTGTTGAAATTCGTGCGAATTCGGCCTCGTATCGACTGGCTGTGTGGTATGAGGGGGGAAAGGACGCTTCCCCCCGTTCCACCCCTGCGTCTATCGGCGAAATTCTGACGGCTTAGGCGAAATACTGCATTTTTATCGCGTGTTATCGTACAAGGCCCGTTGAATATTCAACCCCCTAGGACCCGAAAGATGGGGAAAGGGAAATTTTTGTAAGTAATATTACATCGAATTCACTTCTTATCTCTTTATCCCTAATAAATACATACCCAGTTATGACAGCCAAACAGCATGTATATTGTTATATATGTATGTATACCTGACGTACATACGTATCTACGTACCTTACTCTACGTACCACGGAAAGCTTCGGCATTAAATTGTCGTCTGCGGGACTATTGTTGTGCATTTATTTATGAAAAACATTTAAACTATATACGTATAAAATTAATCGGTTTTATACTAAACACACTCGTAGTTTTAAAACAAGTCATTAGAAACCACCGCCTATCCCCATTTATTTTATCTTTATATCCTTTAAATACGCCGTTCGATCGATTAGTCAAAAAATAATCATTAATTAAACTAATAAATTTCATCATTGTCTTTACAATTTCAACGACCTCAAGTTTCTATAATTTATACATACCTATAGTTTCATTTTTTATTATCTCCATCACAAATACCGATCGAAAATACAACTCGCGGACTTATACAATAATTTATACCAAGTTTTGCCTTTATTCGTTCTTATAAAACAAAAATATATGAATAAAAAAAAAAATTTAACGAATATCTTTAATCCGAATTTTAATGGTATTATTAAAATATCCAAAAAAAATACCGTAAAAAGTGGAACGAAAAAGCAAATTACAATTTTTCTGCTCTGATATCGTCAATTTGAAACAATAGCTTATAACATAATTTTATTTATAGTTTAATTTAACATTTGATAACATCAAACGTTCATTGTCTAGACGTGAATCTGTGTTATTGTATTTTTACGTTGTTTCATTTTATAATTCATTTTTTCAATCGTTACATAGTTGTTATTATTTTCTGTAGGGATTAGGGTATTTGATATGATATATAGTGTTGGAAGATCTGCAAGGGCGATGAATCTGTAATATAAATCTGTTTAAAAATTGATAAAATTGGTATAAAGAAAAGAAAATGTGAAAAAAAAACAATTCGATAATTTCAATAATTCAATTTTTTTCAGGTACTTTATTGACGATTTGCAATGAATTTCCCGCCGTTCGGAGGCCATTTTCCTGGTACTATACCGAGTATCCACCAATTTGCAACCGATAGTTCGGGAGGGGCAGGTGCTCGTTACGCCAATCATTTTCCCAACCAGCCTCCGATCGGAGTGCCGGTAATGGGAAAATACAGAGGAGAATCAAACGGCGTACAATCGTCACAGTCACAAGTTATGATGAACAATAAAACAAGTTATCCAAACAGCAATGCGGTTCACCATTATCCAAACGTTCCTTACTCTCAGGGACAGCCGGTACAACAACGTCCAACAAATTCTCCCGGGATGCAAGAAAAGCGAAGTTATCATCAGGTGAGAAAGAATTTTGTGTATTTTCTTTCAAATAAAACTGTATTAATTATTTCTTTTATATTTTCGATTTATGTTCCTGATTTTATTATTGTATTGCGTTAATTTACAGACAACTGAAACAATAAACCAACAAGACGTGTGCAATCTTTTACAAGACAAAGACAAGAGTAAAGATAAAAAGGGGGAGGATCATCAACGGAACGGAGAAACTACGACGAACGGTTCTCAACAAGATTACACAATGCACCAACATCATCAACAGCATGCACACACGCAAACGCCTGCTACAATGCCTGCTACTTGGCAATCTTTGGCGACTCCTGGATCAACGGTCGCTGATTATCTCAGTCATTTACCCGCCAGTACTTTGCCGTTAAGTTTACACCACTTTTTGAAGTATTCAGCCGAAAGTATTAAGAAAGAATCTGAAATGGCGCAGACAACGTCTGTAGCTGTTGCTACAACTACGACGCCCAACATAATGATGTCTCCTAACAATAAGAAAAAGAAAAAGAAGAAGGCTCCCAAGGAGAAAAAGCCTAGACCTAAACCAGGTGAAATTCGTCTAACGACTGCATTGGACGGTTCAACTCTGTACTGCTGTCCAGAATGTCACATGGCTTATCCTGAGAGAGAACTTTTGGAGCAACACTTACTAGGACACACTTTAGAACGGAGATTTGTATGCGATATTTGTGGAGCAGGTTTGAAACGCAAGGATCACTTGACACGTCACAAACAAAGTCATAATCCTGAAAGACCTTACGTTTGTACAGTCTGTCTTAAGGCTTTCAAAAGAAAGGAGCAACTCACTTTACACTTTGTCATACATTCCGGTGAGAAAAGACACGTATGCACTGAATGCGGAAAAGGATTTTATAGAAAAGATCATTTAAGAAAGCACACCAGAAGCCATATTGCAAGACGAGTTAAGGCTGAACTCAGTCAGAATGCTGGTAAGAGCGGAGAATGGCACTTAATTGAATGATATGAAAGAAATAAATCATGAAAATTTAATTTTATGCTTTTAAAGTCGCAAGATTTTATATAATAATTAAAATTTGTAATATTTATTCATTTTATTTATCAAAAAAGGCTTCTCCACAGGCTCTTCATTTTTTGATAGAATTTTATTTTTTTTATCCATGTCCTTTGTACAATCACGTTGAATTTGTTTTTATGTGAAATGATATTTTTTTTTTTTTATTGAAATGTTAAATGATGTTCACTGTTTATCAGGTACTCAGCAGAATCAACAGCAGAACAACGCATCTAATATGCAGACAACAACAGTAACAGCGTCGTCAGTTCTTCCAGGTGGACATCCAGGAGCTCTTTTATCCTGAGCCCCGCCACCCGGGAACTTCCAGGTTCCCCATCCGAATAATATTATTCACCCGCACACTCCGCATCACACATTACATCATCATCATTTGGCGGCTGTTAATGTGGCGCATCAGTCAAGCACTACACCGTTATCTGCTGCCAGCCACTACCAGGCTCATGAATTAAGCTTTTTGGGTCATGTCAAAGATTTCTGAGACAAGGCGATTGCCTCCATTGAGAGGATTTGTATTGTCAGGTAACAGGTAACAGATGGATAGAGAAATCCGCGTATTTTAAAGCTTGGCGTGTCTCCCATTCGTACAATTATTTTAACTTTGTTTTTTTTTTGTTTTTTTTACAGTCCACGAAATTATTTATCTCGTTCAATATATTGTTTTATATTGCTTAAAAGGTCTTTATTGTAGTCAGTGCGTGACTTATATTTGGTGAGGTCTTAAATTTCCTTACTTTTATTTATTTTATTTTATTCTATCTTTTATTTGTTTGGGGAGAATAAAATCTGAAATATTGATAAAGCTAGTGGGATGATCACGGATATTCGTATTTGATTCTATGGGAAATTTTTCTTGAATAGAAACAAGTTTGATTGGTTGATTGATTGATTGATTATCAACGATGACTGCCAAATATCCATAAATAATTAATTTAGTAGTTTTCATTGTTAGATAAACATTGTGATGGTATTAGTGATTGTTTCGAAAGAAATGAAACTGAATTAAACGTATTATTCTTCTTTTTTTTTGCGATTTAACTGTATGTGATTAGCCCATAAAGCTTGACAATGTTTTCTATTCTACTTTAAAAGAGTATGCCGTGACTAATATTCGATTTATTTTAATCATAAAATAGTAGTGAATCTGATTTTTCTAATAGCCAATTTTTCACATCAAATCTTATCATGCAAACGAGTATCGGTATAATTAATAAACAGATATATGCATTTTTCAAGACATAGATCGAAATATTAAAACAGAAATATTATAAATACGTGGCTTAAATTTCACGCAGACAATATATTATATACATTGTACAATTATTGTATTACGGAACCTTGATTTTTACCTATATTGTTCTGCAATAATTACCGCAAGACATATAATCAATCGATGAAATAAATGTCGGGGAATAATCTACGTGAATCATTTATAGTAAAAGCGGAAAGTATACCAGTTAACGAGATAGATATTTGAGTGAATATATATGTATCAAGCGTTCTACGAATGACAAATCTTCCGAGGGGAATAGAATATGAATTTACAAAAATTATCGTGAATACATCATAAATTTTGTTTTTTATATATACATATATGAAGTTGATTTTAAAACCGAACCGTAATACAAATATATATACAAATGTATTAGGTATCGTCCTGTTGAAGTTCTTTGAAATAATTATTTGTGTCACGTGAAAAAATCAAATTCTACTTTAGTTAGGAAGCTAAATGTATGTACGAGTCCGACGCTAAACGTCTTGCCATATTGTGTGAAAAAAAAACAGATAATATTTTTGTGCTAGATTGATAATGGTATTCCATTGCAGACATTTTAATCATGGCAGACATGATTAAAACAGCAAATATAAACGCATGTTTTCGTTAGAAAGTATTTTAGGATATTAGTGCTTAATAATGCTATTTCTTGTATAAATTCTCATGCATATTCTCATTATAATTTACAATGCATAGAATTATTTTGAGCTGTATAAGTTTTTTTTTAAATCGTAAAATTCAAGTTCGCTTGCATAAATATTATTGTTTACGATGAAAAAAAAGAAAAACAAAGGATGAAAACAAAAGGTCTGACAATTAGCTAACTGTACTATAAAAAAAAAAAAAAAAATTATGTGGCAATATCGAGAGAAGAATTATCTATTTCATTGAAGAAAAAAAAAAAAAAGAAAAGGTATTTTATTATATTAGATCAAAATTTATTTGAAGTGAATAATTCGTTGTTATTATTATTAATATTATTATTATTATTATTATTATTATTTGAAAAGTGTATTATTTACACAGGTGAAACCAATTTTTGTCTAAATTTTGGTCTTTTTTTATTTTTTGAATTTAAAAATTTTTTTTACTTTACGATATGCTTTTATATTTATAAATACAAAAATTCTGTTGAAATTTTATTATCATTATTATGATTATTATTAATATTATATTATGAATTCGGATTTTTTATATCCTATGCAATTTCTAATATTTAAACAGATTTGATATCAGATTGGAAGAACCGTACATAAATTTTTTTTTTTTTTTTTCTTATTTGATATTCTAATCACATATGAGATGAAGAATAGAATTACATATTGCAATCCTTGATGAACCTGGTTGTGATAATTTTTGCAGCTATGCTTTTTTTTTATTAAGCGTGCCATTAGATATCTTTATCTTATTTTATTTTTTAAATATTATATTACCATATATATATACCTATATATGTATATATGTATGTCGAAACATGCTGAAATAATTTCTTGCCATACTCATGTATTTTTAGTAAATCATTATTTTCTTCTTTGCCATGATTACCTTCTAAATTCGTAAAATTAGGGATAAAAAACTAAGCAAAAAAATAAAAAACAAAAAAAAAACAAAAAAAAAAAAACAAATTGAGTTACTATCAGAATATATTATGACATTTGTGCAGCGGCAAGCAACAGTAATATATGTTTATAGATTATATAAACAAAAACCTTACTCTATACCTAAGCACGTGCAGTAAGGGATTGCTGAATACTAAACTATAGTAGTATATGAAATGCATATGCTTTCTTTTTTTTTTTTAAATAACGAAACATACAGGTATTCCAAGTCAAATTGCGGATCCAACAGCCGGACCTCCTTCAATTTTGATCATGAATTTTTTTGTCGGTGAAGAATACTAGTTGATCTCTACCCACTCTCGAAATACGATGGAAATACTTATTTTTAGTCCTTAATTTTGTGAAAGAAAATCTCATCAATTTAAAAATGATCTTTTTGCATGTTTCCACTTGATATAACTAACGATATCTGAGGGTGCAGGCCCGACAAAAGATAAAGAAACAATTTGAAATAGATTGAGCTTCCATTCTGGGCCCGAAAGGAACACAGATAATTCATGATCAAAATCGAAGGGTGTGCGACCGATGACTTGCTTTGACTTGCCATGCCAGATAGGTATGTAAATCAATTCAAAAATTTAATCCCTTAATTCGAACTTTGATACTAAACATTATTATCTTACTCTAATATTTTATTGGTATTCAGCAGTATCCTCTGTATCATACTCTCGGTTAAGTATCTAGCAAGTAACACGAAGATTCAGGTTTTACCAGACCTCAAGTATAAGGATATACTAAATACTATAACAGTATGTACTAAACTACATATTTGTATATATCTATCTATCTATCTATGTATAATATAGATATGTATGAATAGATATGTGGTTTTTATATAAATGAATATGTGTGTGTGTGTGTGTGTGTACGAGATGTGAGCGAGTGTGTATGCATGTATGTAAGTAATACGTATGTATGGGAAGTAACAGAAAAAGAAAACAAAAAAAAATACAAAAAAAAAAAAAAAAACAACAAGGAAAAAAAACTGAACTGTATCAAAATACTCCACCGCCACGTACTTGTAATCGTAAAACAACAAAAAGAAAAAAAATAATAATAATAATAATAATAAGTACACCCTAGTATGTAATTTAGTGTAAGTTTGTATACAAATACTATGATATAAGTTGAAAGATGAAGAAGAGTAAGAAGAAGAAAAAAATAAGAACATGGTAGTTAGGGTCTTTAAGAAGGTTCCCCAAGACTATGCAAAAATAGCTTTACGATTTATAATGAATTTCCCAAAGTATAATGACGCCGCATCTTATAGAAGTCTGTTAAGACGGCAAAAGTTTGATTGAAGGGGGCTTCTAAAATCTATATTACCTACATATTAAAACTCCATGGCGACTAAATCCGCCAAGACTTTACACACGTCAATACATAAATGACGATTAGTTTATTATTAAAACCTTTTATTCAAAAACTTGGAATAATTTGTAGCTCTGTGTGTGTTTACCTTTGGTGAATTGAACATCTTTTTTTTTTTTTTGAATTGAATACATTCTGCCTAGAATTGATAGTAGTTTGATAAATATTTCATGCAGATTATTCACTTATGATATACATACCTATAATAGTGTTGTAAAGTTTTGAGACGGCATTGCCGCTTGGTCGCCATAATGAATACAGTATATGTGAGGTGTTTTTATTTTTAACGAAGTGTGGCTAAACATTTTATATAATAACGCGATAACTGAATTAAAAAAAAAAAAAAGTAAAATAAATAAAAAAAGAAAAAGATCGAGGAATGCTTCGAACCGAGAAAAAAAGAAATATTTTTAGTAATATGAAAAAAAAAAACAAAAAAGAAAAAAAAAATTAAAGTTAATGAAACTCTGTAATGACACTAAAACCTAAGTAAAGGAAATATGTAAGTGTAATATTATGATCGATATATATATACATATAGCTTTGAGCTAATATTATATTTTATCCACAAAATATAATTAGTATTCGTAATAAAAATTTGAATATAAGCGTAATTAAAAGAAAGAAAACCAAAATATTAGTTATTTTCAGATCAGAATACATACATGAGTTTGCCCACGATATAGAGTGAACATATATAACAATTTTGTGCGCCTGAAGTGGAATATAAGATTATAAATATTGAATTTCATCTAAGAAAACGAACAAAAAAAATAACAAACAAAAAAGAAAAGCACATAAAGCAATATTTAAATATATACAAAATGCCGTTCTTTCCAAAGCCTCAATTACACTACTGAATATTATTCTCATTCATCGGGATTGGACATTGATAGACTAAATTAAATAAGCGGCTACACGAATCGAAAGACTTTTTCAATTCGTTGAAAGTCTTTGGATGTTTTTGCGTGATTAAAAAAAGAAGAAAAAAAAAAACATTCATTTAAAATTTTTTTAATGATATTTTAATTTGACGATTAAAGAATATGTTACGTTCAATAAAGCTATGGTTGTGAAACAATCTGTCTTATTATATCAGCATGAGATATTTAAATTGCAAAACGAACAAAAAAACAAGAAAAAAATAATACTAAAGCGTCGATCTAGTTTCATTTTGTATTGTTTGATGTATAATTTGAATTCTTAAGAAAAAAAAAGCAGAAAAAAATTATCAGTTTTACATTAATATGTGTAGATGCCCTTATGTCTTTCAGTGTCGATCAATAATAATAATAATAAAAAAAAAAAAGAAAAAAAGAAAAGAAGAATCTAAAACTTTGTAACCGAATGAGAATCGATAAATGATAATCGTATTTTTCTACAGTGTCGAAGATTAAATTCTAAACGCTAAATTATATGAATTTGAATAATATTTCAATACGTGATTTTAGGAGTGTTCACATTGATAATATATCTAATTCATTGAAAATTAAATGAATAACATAATATGCAGCTACAGCTACAGTTTATTTTCCACTACCAGATATACATATATGTTTAACCAAAATAATAAAATATAACGATGATAATGATAAATATACAAATTCCTCGACATAGTACAAAGCATTCAACTTCTCCGATAGTAAGTGTAAACCATAGTGCGAACGTTATAGCGATAGAGGGGTTTCTGTAAAGTAAGTTTTTTTTTTTTTTCTTTTCCTTCGACACTGTCAAAGTGTTCACCTCGTTTTACATGTACTTGAAATGGGTCTAAAATTGAAAAACTTTTCAATATCAGATCAATATTAATGGAGGAGTTACACTCTCGTTTTGTATAAAATCAATTAAACAGCCGTTTATCTTATTTGAATTAAAGATGAAGATTCAAGTTTCTACTGCATCACATACCTTTGCTGAGCGTTGAACATCTTAGAACTTACTTTATCACTACCCTATGAATATATACGTAAAAATAATACTTGGCGAACATCCGCTTATAATAATTAATACTTTATTTCTGTTACACTTGGATAGAATTTGTACCGTCATAGTCTTCCAAGGTACATACATACTATACATACATATAAATACATCAATACTTGTTCAGTTTTATCAGTTGATATCCAAAATATTCTTACGATTAAGTATAATCATTCTATTGATCTCAGCATTTTATTTTTGTATAGAGTGCATAACATATTATTTAAAGGAAGAAACTTTCTAGAAGAAAACAATAAATAAATTAAATTAAAATAAATAAATGAATTTAGGCCACAAATAAAATTTCAAAGCGTGAACATATTTAACATTTCCCAGTGCTAATTTATGTTATATTTCAGTAAAATAATGCACATAATTATATATAAAATTACAACAAAGATATCATTAATATTTTCAATCATTTAAACAAGACCCACGATATTCTCATAATAGTTTCAATCTCATTCATGTTTTGTCTAATCATATTACAATTTTTATACCTGATTTCAGTGTTCGCAAAGGTAAGTAAGATCAATTATACGTATAGTATAGAGGATGATTCAGACTGACTTGCCATATTTTCAGGATCGGTTTATAAGAATCTTAAACTAAATGGGTAAGATGTAGATCTATAAAACAATGATTTAGAAACCCAGGACAACAAAAACGGGAGTGACACTAATTCCCAGCAACGATGGCTAGACAATATCAAGTAATCAAGCAGCTGAAAGATAGCGGTAAGCCAGACTGGCCCAAGATAGGAAATTGTGAGAACAGTTAGGGAGGCCCATGTCCAGCAGTAGATACAGGCTGAAAAAAGAAGACTAATGTTTTATACCGAAAATTCCAGGAACTGATGGTTTCTGAGCTACAAAGGGTCTGAGTTTACAAATTATAGAGCTCTTATGTGATTAAGACTGGGCTGAATCAAAGATGTAAATTACATAGAACCTTTGATGGCACAAGTTTGTGCTCACGACATCCGCATGTAGCTTAAGCTGTCACTCTTATCATCTAGGTCCTCTGCTTCGTAGTCTTCATCGTTTAAAGCCTCCGCTTCGTAGTTCTACCAGTATTCAGCCAAGTCCTCCAACTTCTGTAGACGTTCGGTTCTTTAGTTTGGTTGCCAGAATAGGATGACCATTGCCAGATCAGTATGTCTTATTATATGCTTATATTTTATTATATCGTACTTCTCAATTGTTTGATACCGTACATACAGAATAAAGAAAAGGAAGGGAAAGTGGAAAATAATGCAGCAATTGATAATTGGTATAAATATGTGGAAATTTATTGCTTCGTTATTTTCCACTTTCCCCTCCCTGTCACTTTTGATTTCAGTTATCAAATAAGTGGGAGATACAGATCATCCATTTTTCCGATTATCAGTATAAATATAACTCATTTATAGTTTCGATGTAACTTGACATTGTAAGTTCTGATTAATTATTAACTGCGTTGCTGTTTTTGATTAGACCAATAATAATTTCCCAGAGATCTTTGAACAGGAAGGATAATTTCAATTAATTGATATAGAAAATAATTTTGTGTATAATTGTATACATAATAATGATTTATTAATTTAAATATGATCGCTACAGTTGATAACAAACGTTAGTATATGTATATGCATGTGTTTCTTATTCTAAAACTATGCAGTTAAACCAATAGAATAAAATCGTTTAACTTTAATAATAAATATAATGTACAGCTTCAAATCGACAACAATGTGTACGCCTTTACGTATAATGTACAGAGAGAGAGAGAGAGAGAGAGAAAGAGAGACAAAGAAAGCGAGAGTTTTAGAACAGATATAGAGTTGCCACTTTTTTATTCTCTCAAAGAAGGACACGTCGTTACTGCCAGGTGAATTCTTTTTTTCACATTCTTGTTTATGAATAATACATTATAATCATCAGGAAGACAGATATTAAAAACAAAACAAAAAAGCTTGTATAAACATTTTTCTAATTGTAAAGAGAGAATTAAGCAGTGCGGAGACATCCCTTCCAAAAAAAAGGACAAGTGCCAACCCCATATTATACATAATAATAATATTAATAATAATAATAATAATAATAATAATAATAATAATAACAAAGGATGTAAATATTCCATACATGCTAAATGTTATTAATTAAGATGCCTGAATTGATCTTGTATCGATTATATGTAAATATCATAAATAAGCATAGCTGATGTGTTAACTATAAGTTAATATAGCTCATCGAGGGCTCTAGTGTTATTTTAACTCAGCAGCGTCAGGTTCATTGAGCTGGATTAATTTAAGGTTTAATAATCAGTCACCCATTACGCTGGTAAACTATTATTACTTCAATTTATACAGCAATATTATTGATTTGACTATAAATAAGTAACGCTGCAAAAATTTTACATAACAAATATTGAGCACTGGAATTGTACAAACTTTGTAATAACTAACTGGATACAATGTTTTTTTACGAGTCCTAATTAAAAGCAACGATTCTAATCTGAACCAAGAAAGCTATGGTCGGTGTTTTAGAGCTTGTCTACACCTATAATCTGCATTATACAATTATTTATTACACGGTTCAAAAATTCCAGTCAATTTCTCTCAACAGGTACCATTACTCATTAGGAAAAATTTTCAGTTGAACAAAATAATGTATTGAATTTAATAAATTAAAATAAAATCTAATTATTGTGTACTTGGTATAGCTACACTAATTCATAACCATGTTGTGTGGTAGAAAAGGTTTTTTTTCTTTAACGATTTACATTCTTGATATGAAAATGCTCAGCAAGCTAGATAACGTTTTCAAATATCAAACTAAAATCAAGCAATAATAAAGCACGCTTTAAGCCATTGAACGTTTCTATACAATGAAGGAGTTCATAGTTTATGCGAATTCAATTTGTATATGATAAAATACAGGCGTTAGATTAACTCTGCTAAAAAGAAAAGAAAAAAAAAAAAACATCATAGTGAATCGCCGAGTAGAAAGACCACAGAAATAGAAAGAAATTGAAACTACAGAAATTTAACAATCGATGAAAATCCAATTGAATACCGCAACAACGCTTTAAAATGTCAACGATATTTAAAAGAAGTTCAATTTGAAACTGGTATTACTTGTCGAATTTATGCGTAATCGGTAGTTCACTATGATTTATTATACAATGAATAATTTTATTCAGTAAAGAAAACAAACTATCAACTTCAAACTCATTATAACTATACTTTAATTTGATCCCAAATAATTTGCTGCTATTATTTTCTAGGCATGTATTATTTTCCCCAGCTTTATCGGTGTTTACTTTTAAATTCACCAATTTAAAATCAAGATAATAATATTGGAAGATGTCAAAAGTTTTGAACAATATTTTCTACCTTTACTCAGCCTTGTTTGAATTCTCTTTTTCAAAAAGAAAGACATAAAAAATAATTGAAAAAAATATAAAGTGAAACATCCTACGATATATCAATTTTTTACGTCTTGTTTTAATCCTAATTTTTCATATACTATATCACGGATAAACGAAAACAATTTCGTTGCAGCTAAGTGCGTAAAATAGAAAACGGTGGCGGGCCAGCCTGCCTCATCATCATAGCAAAATTGCTAAGTCCCTCTTCATTTGAATTCTGTGCATTCTGATTATTCTGTGAATTACTCGAATTGCTCTTATTCCTACTACCACTATGACTTTGCAAGTGTTTTTTCAAATGGTCTTTCCGGTAAAACGCTTTTCCACATTCTGTACAAATTTGATTTTTACTACCCGAATGAATGATCATATGTCGAGCTAGGTGTTCGTTTCTTTTAAAAGCCTTACAGCACATAGAACACTGATAAGGTCTGTCTTTGTTGTGGCCTTGCTTGTGACGGTCTAAATGTTCCTTGCGCTTTAAACTAGCTCCACAAATGTCACAGATATGTGGCCGCTGTCTATGATCTTCAAGATGTTCGTGAAGGGCTTCTCGATTTTCAAACCGGTAAGCACACTCCGGACAATGGTAGACGAGCATACCTGCAAGTGAGCATAAATTTTATACATTTTCAATATATTTCAAGATGTTTGACTAATTACTAAGTTTTCCAACAGGGATTAGCGTGATTTTAACTAAATGATTCAAATAATCGTTTTTTTTTCTTTTTTTTTTTTCACATTATCGTAGTCTTGTATCGATTTTGTATTAATTTTTATTTTAAATCAGTTCTTCCAATGTTTCAAATTCGGCTTTTCGCACATGATTTTGAATCAGTATTATTATAATAGAAAATTCGAAGGCTTGAAGATAAGAAAAGATTTGTTGTAGAAAAAAATTCAATGATGTTCAGGGGATCATGAAGTTTCAAATTTGGAAAATCAGAAAAAAAAAAAGCGGATTTAAAATAAGTCTTTTGGTTTTGTGTTCCTTTAAAGAACCGTTATTTTATTTCCAGCGTTCTCAAAGCCTTAGAAAATTCAAATTATCTGGTTTCAGAGTCTAAGAAGATCTGTGAATCGTTTGTAAGCAAAATTTACCATTAATGTGTTGTGGCTCTACTTCAAATTCAAGCTTTGGCCGAAGGTCTTGAAAGTTATGGGAAGAGTTGTTACTGTTATCTTCGTACTTGAATACATAAGGCAAACCTAAAGTGCTTGAACATCGTGCCAAGTACTCTGATGTCAGCCTAAAGTCGATCTGCAATGGATCAGTCATAGTTGCAGCATCTACTTTATGAACGGTTTGAGTCCCGGACGATTGTTGGTTATTGTTTTGGTTATTCTGCTGACACATAATCTCCTTGTTTCCACAGTTATTCTCGTTTCTATTTTCATCTGTTTCTTGATTATGTCCTGTACCTCCCGTCTGAGGATTACCAGGATAAGCGTAACCAGTCATGTTAGAATGTTGATGCGACTGAATATTGGACAAATATTTTAAGTTCCTTGGAACATAAGCCATTTTTAGATGCATCGATATTGCCACAGCAAAACTCTTCGATCTGAATAAACATAAACCTTGTATTACGGTCTTGTTAAGACTTTAACTAACCAGAACAATTACATTTCAATTTGATTATCCAGTCAGGGTCATAAATTGTGATTGCATTGAATTAGCTTACATCAAACATACAAGCTTATAAAAACACCAGATTTATATTACGATTGTAAATTTTAATATTTCAATATTGATATTTATATTATAAAGTAAAAATAAACGGAATGAAATTCACAGCAATTTGCCATAGTAAAATGACAATAAATTACAGTTCTTCATTTACTTAGCTATATTATAATTCACTATAATAATTAAACACAACAAAGCTCCTCTACCAAGGACAAAAACAATAAGTTCATACGTTTGTAAATTTGCAGTAACGGTTCGCGATTCGAAAGAAAGAAAAAGTTTTACATCTATCTAACAGCTGGACAGAGTCTACCCTTATTAGGCAGCGTTGATCAGAATGAATTCAATCAGCACAAGTTATTGAGCAGGTCAAGATTGGGACAACGTACAGGTATGATGAGAGATAAAGTCGTGATAAATGCCACGAAGCACCACGTGCTTTAATTAGTAAGTAAATAAAAGAAACTTTATTTCGAATCTCAATGAATGTACAGATTATTTTATACTTACAGTTTACCTGCATTATTGCTGCGGACACGGTACACCTATCGCCATTATTTGTTTGTATCATATGCGGCCATCTTAGCCCATCAGCTGCTTACTCTAGGGTGCTGTGATTATTTGCTACCTGCTTTTTAGAGCGGTATTATACCTATGATGTTGCGGTAACTAACAGGTTGATTAACCGCAAAAATTGATGTTAAATTTATCGGATATTTCAATTAAAGTTATGGAAAATTATGGTGTTATTTTTATGTTCTTTGATGTCAAGTTATACACTCGCGAAGCTTTCGAACATTCGATTTTTCTTAATTTAAATAGCACTGCAATTGATCATATCCGATTACGAATCATTCGTTGAAATTGAATCGAAGCTATCATACAGATGTTTTCTATTCATGTATCTGAGATTGATATTACCGTGTTTATTTATTTAATAAAATTTGTTTCAACCAGGTATATTGCAGTCCCGCGATTTTGCTACATATTTGAATAACACGGTTTATTACTTTCTATTTAAACGCGCGCCGATAATATATATATATTCAAATGCGCATAGGAACCATTTCTGAGTTATAAAATTTTTAATGAAACGAACACGAGATTATGAAACTATTCTTTTTGCCGTTAAACGATAGTATAGGGGCAAGTCTATCAATTATCAACAAATGAACAGGACGTAAAAAATTTGATTCGTCTAAAATTCTGATCTTTTATAGCGTGGTCGGAGATTGAAAAGTTCACCAAGTTTCACCCCTTTAAAACTTATACCGTTCACGAGATATAGGACATTCAATTTCCGTAATTCGACGTAACTGAGGGTGAGATGCGAATTTTTATCGTATCTTTATCGTCATCAAATAAATTTGGAAAAATAGGTTCCTTACAAGGGGGGGCAGCACTCGATTTTTACCGACATAAACTATTATCTCGATTTTCTCCGAAACGATCGCAAATTGATAGTCTGTTTGGCAGACGATGATTCGAGAGGAATAGGTTGTACCTAGCATAGAAATTTCACTGAAATAGAGAAAAATTTACTTTTTATGGATCGTAAGATGTAGGTGTGTCACTTGTTTTGACTATTTTCGGAGCATTTTCGCATCATTGACGCGAAAAAGAGAATAAGAGCGCCATTGCGATTGGAATGCCAAACACGATCATCTGAAAACATATTTGATTCGGGCAATATTAACGAGCTATTTTGTATTCCAGTAATTAGTAATAATTGTCCGTTCTCAATCACTCGGAAAAACATGTTTCCCTACTTCTCGCAACGCCCGAGAGATGGCTCAGCACGCCGAAAATCTCCAAGATCTATAGGTAGACCTCCTCATAGCTCGGAATTAATTAATTGTCTCTGCAATCGATTGTCAGTCGTTTGTTGGTGAATGATGGACTAATACGGACCTTTGACGGTAATCCGTTGATTTGAAAAAATTTTTCTTCAATTAGCCAAGGGAATTATTTTAGTTAGCCCCCCGATCGTATTACTTTTGATCCATTTTGACGTTAATCGATGTAGAATCGTTTGTTGGTGATTGATGGACCATTTTCACAAGAAAAAATTGGACATTTTCCCAATAATCGCAAAACACCGCAAACAAAAAAAAAAATGCATTCTGGATATCTTCTTTTTCCGAGGCTTATCCCTTCATCGGAGGTAGCCTAATTCTTGTTCGCTGGTCACATGCAATTACGCGATAGACCTAAAGAATAACTAACTGATTCTTGTTCATTTTTCTTGGATTAGGGACAATGCTTTGTGATTTAGAGGCCCGTAGTTTAAGGAATTTTGTTCCTGGCCTTGTCCCTTCATACGAACTCCACAGGTAAGTATTCTTCTTGATATTGGGCTTGTTTCTTTTATAGTGTCAGCGCCAGTCAACGCGGTAACACGGCCTCGTAGCGTCAACGATTTGACACAGGAGCCCTATGTCCGGATTGACAGACATCTCATTAGAAACATTACAAACGCGGAAAAGTTGTAGCTTGAATATTAAACAAGCAGTATGTGAATTTTTAAGCTCGGGTTATTTTTGTCTGGTAATCGAACCACTGACGTGACTGCCAGACAAAAATCAAGAGACCAATCTCTGTCCGACACAATTATGTAGTTTATATTATAGGAACTTGTGTAGCAGTAAGAAAACAAAGATATACTCGATAATTTGCGATGCGTATACATAGGTATGTGTATTTACTGTATGTACAGTACATTGACAATAAGAAATATTGTATCGATGCTGCAGCAATAAATTCCCAGATATACCTATAATTAATTACTTCGTTATTTTCCACTCTCCCCTTCCTGCCATTCTTTATTTCAGGTATCGAATAAGGTATAAGTGAATTATATTATTCGTAAGAAGACACGGCGTAATCGTTCGATTTACAGCAATTTTAAATCGAGAAATTAGCTGCGCCAAATGATATGGTTGCATGCAATAAGGTGCCCAATTTTTCCCGCCAAAAATTTCAGCACACCTCCTCGGGTCAGATGTTCTCCTGATACCAGGAGCAATTTTTCGGCTTAAAATTTCCAAAATTCTATATATATCGTAAGCGAATGAGACATGCAGAGAGAC
>OX451207.1:38185611-38283702 GCA_949628255.1 Macrophya alboannulata | reverse complement strand
ATGTTCTCCTGATACCAGGAGCAATTTTCGACTCTAAATTTCAAAAAATTCAAAAACGAAAGAAACAAGCCGAACATCAAGAAGAATATACTTACCTGTGGACTTGGTATAAAGGAACAAAGCTAGGAACAAAATTCTTCAAACTGCGGGCCTCTAAATCACAAAGCATTGTCCCTAATGCAAAAAAAATGAACAAGAATTAGTTAGTTATTCTCCAGGTCTATCGCGTAATCGCATGTGACCAGCGAACGAGAATTAGGCTACCTCCGATGAAGGGATAAGCCTCGGAAAAAGTAGATATCCAGAATGCATTTTTTTTTTGTTTTCGTTTTTTTGCGATTATTGGGAAAATGTCCAATTTTTTCTTGTGAAAATCGTCATTCAATCACTAATGATTCTACATCGTCAAAACGGTTCAGAAGTAGTACGGTCGGGGGACTATTTAATATAATTTCCTAGGCTAATTTAAAAAAACTATTTTCTCATCAACAGATTACCGTAGCTCACGCGAGATCGTGTAGCAGTTCCACTCTACGAATTTGGGTTTCTTACTCAGAAGATCTCAGCCATCATATAAAAAATTCAAAATAATAATAAATCATTGCGGCGCACTGAATAAAGCTTTTTTTCTGTATTTATCAAAAAACGTGTTTTTTTAATGGATTTTGAGAAGATTTTCATTTAAAAATGAAGAATATATTCGAAAAAGTTAGAATTTTTCACATAAGAAATCTATTTTTCCAAATTTATTTGAAGGCGACAAAGATACGATAAAAATTGGCATTCAACCCTAAGTTATATCTGAGTACGAAAATTCTTAGAGCACACTGTGTGAGGTCAAACTTTCAGACAAATCAAATTCTTGACGCCCTGTTCATTTATTGATACATAATTGGTGGACTTGCCAATAGGTATGATCGTATTGTATGAGTTAAAATGATGTATGTATGACAATTCCGAAAACTATACTTGTGGATAGGAGGATAAATGAAAACCAATATAACGATCTTATTTACATTATAAATATCTAGATCATCTACAAAAGAGATCGCCGAGAGACGTTTATTTACAAATCATACATAATATTATAGGTATATCAACGTGAAATTAGCTATTTTTTATCGATCCTTTTGTCACTCTCTGGATCTTTAGACCCATCAGATTTATCCTCAGCTAAGGCCACCTCCCCCAAGGGACTTTTAGACGTAAATAAAACGGGTATTTTAGCCAGAGCTTTGTTATCTTCTTCTAACAATCTAATCCAAGATAACAGAGAATCGCGACTAGAAGTTCCTGTTGCACAAACGGCAAAAATTGTACCATCCTCTTGTTCATGTAATGTGGTTTCAAGTGCAACATCACTAGATTGCTCCTCAGTCCAAAAAGGTAATTTGATATCACTAACATCTGTAATAAACGAATAATCAAACAAATTGAATGAGTTAAAGATAAAAATCGCAGTTTCTCATTACCGTCAGTATCTACAGGCGCTGCTTCGGGTTTATCAGTCGGATCTGCTCTCAGAATGAAATAATTAAATGAAATATGTCTCAGCCAAAGTCTGAAAGGTCCTTCCACATAAATTGGGACATTGGTAGGATGTTTAATCAGTAGTTCTTGTTGAACAGGACTCATTCCAGAAACAACCCAGGTTTTATCTATAGAATCTTTCAGGTCTTTGCATTGATAAACTGTTAGTCTACTCCTTACATCGATGCTAGTAATTCTCTGTATCGCCAGCTTTGCTAATTCAAGCGAATCGTCCGGCAAAACCTCTGGTAATAACCAAGGACTGGCGTTCTTGAATTTTGGCATCCAGTACATCATTCTCCAATATTTTCTCAGCGGATATCCAGTCTTTCCGAATATATTTAAGAGTATGGTTTCAGTTTCCCAGTCTGGAATTACCCAGTTGTCTTCCATTTGTTCTAATACATCGATAGCGCATTGCTGTTGTTTTGGATAATGCATAAATTCAGCTTGAATTAAATTAGTCGGTATGAATTTACCCTTAGGCAATACATTTAGGAGGCTTTTATACACCTCCAAGTCTTTGTTTACTCCGAATTCTTCCATGTGCTTCATCGCAGCATAAATAAACTCGACATGACCACGTCTATAGATATCTTTGTTTACATACATCCGCAATACTTCTAAATAAGTTTCTTTCTCCTTGCTTTTCATCCTCGCAAATGCATACAAGTCAACCGCTTTAGTCTTAGCATCTTCATCTCGCGATAATCTTACGCTCGTCTGCGATATAAAGCGGTAAATAATAGGTCGTGAGTTTTTTACGTTATGCAATATAAGTTTTTGCCTTATTCCTGGATATATCCTGAATAACATACACGACTTCTTAACAATCGAAGTCATCTTTATTCAGGTTTATATTTAACAAACCGAGGAGACAATCATATTCGGGAAAATAGTCTTTTCGCAATTCCGCTAATAACACTCCACGAGTTTTTTCTGAAAGCTTCGATCTCATATATTTTGTGTTATAAACAATCCACTGTGTGCTTTGAGCTACCGGTGCAAAATTTGAGGTTAGGTTTATCTTGAACAAAATCCAAACTGAATTCTCTGTTCCTCGCGGTGTATCGCGTTATGCATTCAATAAATATCTAATAAAAAGTTTAGTAAAAATCTGAAAATGGGACGTAAAATACCGGGTAAAAAACATAGAGGAGTTAAAGATCCTCTAAAGCAGCAAGCGAAGCGTCTATCAGAGTAAATATAACTCTTAAATAACCTAATGATTTATTAAAATATTTATTGTTTATAGGTTAGGGTTGATCGGCATGTTTATTTTCCAGGTTAACTACAAAGATAAACGCGCCACCGTTGAATAAAGACGATCAAGCGATACCGAAAAGTCTTGAGGAATTAATAAAGGTCAAACAAAAAGTAAAGGATGGTAAAATAGGTAAGAAAAAGTCTAAAAATACGAAGAAAAAGAATCAATTAATCGTAATGGGTTCGCATAATCCGAAACTCGGTCATCCCAAAGCAAGACCGGAAAAAGTAATTCCGGTTTTTGCCCAAAAGCCAAATGAAAGTGGCGATGCTTTTGTAAATCGAGTAAACTCCGAGACTCAAGCATTCATAAATGAAACTGCGTTTGAAAATAAATACGGAGTTGAAGTCAAGCGAAATCCAGACACTGGAAATATTGAGGGATTGTCTAAACGGTCCAAAGACGAGATAGACGAACTTATGAGGCTTAAATTAAAACACAAAAACACGTCGAAGAAAAAGAAAAAGAAAACAGAGCCTGTTGTGAGGCTGACAAAAGCTCAGAAAAGAAAGAACAAATTAGAAATGAAAAAAGCAAAAAAGTTACAGGACAATATCGACGAATTCAAAGTATTCAAAGAGACCGTCCAGTTCGGAGACGTTGTTCATGCTCCACCAGAGTTTAAAACTAGGCCTAAGAAGGCTGACGCTTCTACAACTGAAAGAGTAATAATCAATATCATTTAACTGTACCATGTGTTACTATGTTAACAAATCGAATTCAATTTTTTTTAAATTTACAGCCTGGTCGAAGAGAACTTCTGCTAGACTCCCTCTTCAAAAGTAATACCAAATCTACGGATAATCCTGTTAATCGTTCGGGAAAACGCAAGGATTTGCCACTCGGTGAAAGGAGACAATTGGAAGAACGACAAAGGGAGGCTATAACTGCTTACCGGATGCTTAAATCAGGGAAAACCGAAAATTTATGATATTTAAAGTTGTTAAAGTGATCTATTTGTACATAACATGGTCTATAAAAGAACTTTTTTTTAAATACACGTATAAATTTAATTGATTTATTCAAGTTTCACCTTAATTACATCAGAATATATATATATTACGGAGCAAGAATATACTAAAGATCGTTTCTTGTTCGTCAATTACTATTATTTTCTTTTTCTTTCTTCACTTCCATTTCCACAAAAAAATATACATCATCAACAGTCGTAAAAGTTGGCCCGTTAACTTTGAAGTCATGGTTTCCTTGCCTAGATTTAATCCCTTATTACCCCGATCTGTACATATTAATAATATCATAACTCTGAAATTCTGAATAAATAGTACTTCGAAGATTAGCTAAAATTCATAACAGTTCATTAGTAATTGTACATCAATAGTCGCTATAGAAAGATTGATTAAACGACGGTATGGAATTGCTATTACATTAACATCGTGAAAAACCAATGAATTATCTCTATCCAGTTGTCCAAACAAAAGGTTCGAGACGTTCTTCGACAGGTAATAAATTATTGAGTGTTTCTAAGCTTTCTAAAGTTTGATTAAGTTGCATATGGCATTTGTTAAGCTGTCTGCTGAGGTCGTTGACCTTATTTAACTGTTCGGCAAATTTTGAGAATCTCTTTTGTCTATCAACAGCAATTGTTAGGATTCTGTTAACTTCAGAATCTAAATTATTGCACAGAGCTGATTGTTCGGTAGAAATCATCTGTGCATTAGTGTTCAAATGATGTTGATACCTAGCGCATAGATTGAACAAACCGATCGGATCCAATCTCTCTAAAACCTCAGGATCCCTTACTCCAGGTGGTAAATTGAGAGTCCCTCTCATAATCGGTAAGAACATTGGTATACTCTGCAGCTTTACCAAATCACAGTCCTTGTCTGCAGTAGGTTCTGATATTGCAGGCTTTACAACAACTATATTATG
Source organism: Macrophya alboannulata (assembly GCA_949628255.1). Lineage (NCBI taxonomy): Eukaryota > Metazoa > Arthropoda > Insecta > Hymenoptera > Tenthredinidae > Macrophya > Macrophya alboannulata. The sequence goes on along the minus strand of OX451207.1, from coordinate 38,279,015 downwards.
CGCTTTATCGGACAGTGTTTTTCTGTGACCAATAGCGCTGAGGCTGGATTTCCGTTTTGTTAATTCCTGAGTCCCAAGGCTTTTTCCTCTCTGTAATTGCGTCTGTTTATTTGTCATCTTTGGAGAATCACCTATCGGACGATTCACCGTATAAGATATATAAGGCAGATCTGAATCGGAGCAAATGCTTGGCCCTGGACTTGTGCATCTCGGGGGAGTATCCTCTGGCAAACCGTCTCTATTTGGAACGCTTTTACCACGTCTTAGTTGGACCGTTCTTGTTCTCTCATTGTCTGACCCTTGTAAACCACTGCTTTGAGAACTCTGCTCAGATCCCATGATCAGAGTTATTTTTTTACACCTTGATAAGTGTTTCTTTGTCTACAAGAACATCCTGAAAACAGAATTAACAATTTCGGGACTACAGATTGTTGACATAGAGAAAGAATGATGAAATAATGGAATTCAATCGTATGATATCAGCGAGTACCTTTAATTCTTGTTCAATGTGTGTTTGATGATTACTGTTAGGTTATTGTTCGGCACTGATCGCATTGAGTGTGTAAATAACTGAATGAGTTTAGACTGATATAGTGTCAGAAATTCATAGTTTTCTTTTCATTAGCACTTGATGTATCATGTACGCTGTATCAGTTGATGCATATTATTATCGTTAATTTAATGTCGAACTGTCAAGTAGACACTTCTTGGAATATAACCTGACCTGAATAACATGACGTCACTATGAATCGTGGAGCTTTACCTACCATCTAGCGACGGATTATGAAAGCTGTAAATCCTTTTCGCCGGTAAGTATGGAATCTATTTATTTAGTGGCTATATTTAAGGATTTTTATATTCGATTAGGGTAATGATTTAATATAATGTAAGATACCGTGAATTTGATACAATAAACGAATAAAAGATCGTGCATAATTAGCCTGTTATCAATTTCTCGTTGTTTCTTATTATATCTCTACATACAGTAACTATAGGATTGAGATGATCTTTATTGAGAGTTCAAATTCGTTTTTACCGTGGCGGTAGAACAAGTTTGTTGATTAAAAAATTATTCATTATTAGTTCAGCTTCACAGGTTCTTTTTATAATTTTTTCTTTCAATTTTTTTTTTCATTTTAAGAATTACTTGAACGAAAGTTGTCAGGTTTTTTTTTTGTTTAATGATAAATGGCCAGTTAACGCTACATACATATACATACATCTATACATAACGAGAGGCAATGAATAACGAAATCGCTTTTTATGGTGAAGTATTATCAGAGTAACGCGAAACCTTGCGGTACTTTGAAAACGATCTAACAACAAGCCTTCGAAAATAATGTATTCTGAGATAACCGGACCGATATGCAGAGTACTAAAATACTTACATATAACTATACCGGAACGAGCCCCAGGTATACAGGCTAAATATTTATGGGTGTCAAGAATATACGTTGGTTTTCTTTGAAATAAGATTGTAACTTACATTTGTTTCGCAAACGTACGGAGATAAATCGTAGTGTTTCACATATCTTAGAAGCGCAAATGTAATTCTGAATTCAGAGGACTATTTTCTTAGGCGTCGAGTTGGCTGTTTTTTGGTTTCTCCTTTTAGTTTTATTATTTTTTTTTCTCCCCCCTCCCCCATAGAACAAGGCATTTGAATATATCGTTTGTTTCGTCATAAACGTATGTATGGATGTACTGCATACGCATACATATGTATATATACATCTAGTATGTAAGATGTATATTCAACGATATGCCAACCGTCGTCTTTCACAACAGATCTTTATTTTTATCTTTTATTTTTTTTTTACTTCATTTCGTATGTGGCACGATGATATCTTCGAATATTTGCATCTGATTTTACACCGTTTATAATCTTGCTCTATATCTAGGATTCTGAATCGTGTAAATCAGTTCATTTTCTTCATTAAATCAGGGAGCATAAAATAACGGCTTATGGAAGTTGCAGGGAACTTTCAGGGCTGGGTAAAGCGACTACTACATTTGTTTAAAACTCGTAATAACGGGCTTGTAACTTGAATATACAAGTTCCTGGGTTTCGCCAAGCGACGTCAGCTTAGCGGGTTTCATCTGTCGTAACCGTTCCTATATAATTATTATCATCATTCGACAGTCTCCGTTTCCCAATATCAACGTTTGCTGTAGATTGTAGAATATGAAATAAAACGAATGACAAAAAATAAATATCGAATAAATTCTCATTCGAAACAGATATACCAATACACTATACCTATATTACCTTGACTTGACATCAAGGAATATCAATTTCCGAACACAACGTCGTCGCAGACTTGAGGTAATTATAATAAACCTTTATTATCAGAAACCCAATAAACGCTTCGTATTATATAAAACGGGATCCGCAAGTGTTCAGCAAAGAGAGATAACTGATGACCATTATCAAGAACAGATAACCATATACCATATCTAATGCTCTGTCTAATATTTTAAACCGTTTTATTGAACATCAAATTTAATATCTATAATTTGAATCCGTCTTATTTCAAGTCTTTCAAAGTATCGCAATGATTCATATAATGCGGTTGCAAACTATTACTAAACTGCACGAGACCGTTATGGTTTTCTATATCAATACATAAACGGAACAATAGGAATGCGATATTTTCGGGAAATGAGCCCCTTTAGATTTTGACAAACACCATACACAACACCACAACCGTTGAAACTTTCTTCGAAAGTAGTCACGGTATTACTATACGTATATACATATAGATACATACATACATGTATGTATACTGCAGAGAATATACTTTCTTTAGTTGGAAAACAAAGAACAGCAGTTTTCTTAGGAGTTTCATAGCCACGTATATGTATAGCAACATCGTTTCCTTTTTTGATGACACATCTGTATAAAGTCTAGGTTGTGTGCTTCGGTGTCGTGGGTTGATATGAGTTTGTAAGACATTACGTTCTATGGTATACAGAAGACGAGGGAGGGGATGTGCAATTTCAATTTAATACCGTGTCCCGTCTTTCCACGGTTTTCAAAGCGATTTTTATACCGAGATAGCGACTTGAAGGGAACAGCAAAAACTGTGACTCTTCCGTGCGCAACCCTCAAAGAACGGCGCGGGAATTTCCGCCGGTCACTTACACATGGTCAACGGTCATATTCTGCAACTTCCGTTTGTAGAGTTTGCATCACATAGATAAATTTATAAGTTCACATTAAATCGTGGTACTCAAAGACGCTGGTATATTTATGTACGTACCTATAATAAGGAATCAAATATAGTTATGTACATACGCCTACCCTAACTGCGGAGAGTTAAAGAGAGAAGGAAAAATACGCGTTTAAGGTTTATAGACTTTAACGCCAAGGAGCTGCTTGGTATGCTGTCGGGTTTGTACAAACAAGAAAATTTTCTCAAACTTACAGAAATCTGTTCTTTCGGACGTGTTTCCTAAAGGTGACGCGAAAATGTGCCCACCATGTGCCGAATACCCTATATATATATGTATATAGTACGTAATGTAATGTAATTCCCCTCTCTCTCTACACAGAGATGAAAAATTTCGCGTATGTAGGTATGTATGCCTTCTCCTTGTCTAGGTTCAGTGTAGCTGTATATGACCCTAGTAATATGTTTACGTCTAGGTTTCCCAACGGACGCGTAACCCAACTAGAAACCCCTTTAGGGACAAGTAAAATCCTCTATTCACATCTGAGGATAATTTTCTCCGGTATCGGACGTCTGAAGACGTCGTGTCGTATATATGCTTATCGATATAGTTTACGTCGTACATTACTTTTGGTCAAGTGTATAAGGTGTATCGATCAAATTTAAATGTCGACCCTGATTCGATCAAAGGATGTAATTATAAAGTCTGTTAATACGCGGTTCGGCGAGGGCGTAACTAGAAATTACAGTTTTCATCAGAGAGGACCTAAATACGCATTCAGTCCTGGTATACAATCAGTCATTTAATTATAGTAATTCGAGAATAGAATTACGCTTCGTTTCTCTGTGAGTTCAGGAGAGAAAAATTCAGTCGTACAGAGACAATTTCATTTCTATAGGTATACATAAGCCTTATGCATTTAATGTGTTAAGAAAAGCATTACGCGTTATGGGTACTTTGATGAGGCAATGAAATAGGAGAAGTCTTTCTTTCTTCATCTCTACGTTGTTTTTTTTTTGTTTTTGAATATTAAATACAGTTGGTGTACAAAATAACGTGAGAATCATCAATCCCATTAATTTGAAATTTATAGAAACCTTAGAGAATATGTTTATCTATCGCTTGAACTATATTCGTAACTTTTAAACTCTTCATTCGGTTGATTTTAGGAAATAATATCAAGCAGTGTAAATTCGAATTCTACTTTCGAATCATGTGGTACAAACAATGCATTGATTCGACCGATTTCAGGCCTGGTTTAACCATAGCGATAAGAGGAGAATACCTGACTTATTTTTATCATAATATTATAAATCGAATCGTTACGCGGTGTTATTATTCGCAATATAATTCGCTCCGAAGATAAGACTGCGAATGAGAGTTACGTAATAAAGTCCTATGACATATTTAAGTATGTTTCTATTTGGAAATTAATCATTTGTTTTTTTGACTTAATTTCAATCAGAGTCGTTCCGAATTTGAAGGTAAAATTTTTAACTGCCCATTTTGCAAGTGGATTTCGATCGTTCCGGATGCTATACTAAGATCGTCTAACGCGTAAATAAGACGCGGAAGTTGGTAATGTGGAACCGCATCGCGGTTTGAACTAAAGAATTGAACACCCGGGGGCGAGAATGAGACAAGCGCAACGCCGATAACAACTCTGGTACCGCGACCGCGAGGGTGGGGGCGTACGTTGGCTTCGGTCATCGCGGAGGCTCGAAGTTAGTGAGCATCGGGCTCTCGTCGAAGACGCACTACGTCGCGACACCTTTATAGACAAACTATCAGACCACGTGCGTCACGTGCTATAGTTTGTCTTCGATTGACTATCATCGCGAAGTTAAGTTCAGTGTGTGTATCTAGTATTGAAAATTACAATTAATATCGCATATCAATAAACCAGGTAATATATCCACGCGGGAAATTAAAAACTGACATAACTCATTCGCTTACATCTATCATACATATAATTCCATTTTTACTTTGTTATTTCTTTATTCAATCACAATTATTACTGCGTGACGTGTATAACTCATCAATATCATTTTCCGCGTTCCCTTATATATGACTACATACATTCACACGGAATATAATTCTTAAATAATTTTTCAAAGTCTGCGCTGATCGTTTGGAAAAAAAAATCGTATAATATCCGAATAAACTATACGTCTCTTCTATTTCCGTCAGTTTAAATCAGTCTCCGATTTAGTTTTGCTATTATTATTATTATGATTATTTATTATTCGATTGATCGGTTCAAATCTCGTATCTCTTTTATGCCGCGGTTCTATAACGATTTTTCAATTTGAAACTCGGGGTTTTTTTTTTTCTTTGAAATCGTAATTCAAACATCTCGCTTATCTATCGTAACCGTATATAATTGTAGAAATTTGTTCACTGTTTATATTACACGTATATTCAAATTTCTGAGTCATTCCTTGCTATTAGTTAAAAACACGTTGAAACGAGCTCTGTATAAGAATTTATATACGATGCTGAAATAAACGATCGAGCGTATACAAGTTTTGAATATCGAATCAAATTCTGAGCAATAAAAATACCAGTTTATCGGATTGGAAGTCAGAGAAATTCGAAAATGTGACTTACTTCGCTTTAATCTCACGCTGTTTTTCTTTTGTTTTCTTATTATTATTATTATTTGTTTTTTCAACGACTCTGTTTCTTTCTCAGATTATCGCGACAGAGGACGAAGAAAGTAACGAGTAATTAAAATACTAAATAAGGCGTTTTGCGTAATAATTAGCATTAAAGGAGTAGTCAGCTGCAGTGAATGTTTTACGTTGTTGAAACAGCGTAGCTGCGCGTACACATAAAATAGTAGAGTGCAGCTGGAAGAGCTCGGTGAAGTAAAGTTAAGTAAAGCAAAGTAAAAAAAAAAAAGAAAAAATAAAGTAAAGTAAAATAAAAGTCCGGTGGTTGGAAATAGAGGTTCGAAAATAGTGTCGTTGCTAAATTCTAATTCCGAGACAAGTCAACTGTCTTATATAAGACGCAGAAAACCGAGGTCGAGGAAGAAGAGAATATAATACAAGACGATAGACGCATCGCTTCACGCTGAACAAAATTTAACAGGTAAATCATCACAGATACATAAAGAAAAAAAAAAAAGAAAAATAGGAATAATTAAAGTAATCAATTTCCTATCACGATTTATGTATTCAAATTTAACCGATAACCGTGTCTCATCAATCACGCATTTAATCTCTAAATCATCACAACGATCTTATAACTTTTTCCCGCGGGATTTATATTTTATACAGTACTGCATACTTTACGGCGCGCGCAGATTTTTACCCACGTGTTATTGAAATATCATTCCGTGCGCGCGTTAAGACGATTTGGTGTAATATTAATAATAATAGAAAAGAATCTGATTAAATCTGTAATAGAAAAAGTAAAGACAAAAAAAGGTAAAGAAAAAATAAATCTGGATATAATACCTCGCGATTTTCTTTTGTTTTTCTATGACTTGATGATCAGATGATGCAAAGAAATAAATACGCGGACGAATTATGACCTTGGAATGTTGTACCTTGTACATAATACACATAAGACTATGGGTTTAGGCCCGATAAACGGTATAATCACTCAAGCTATTAACGCAATTAGATATAATCTGACGATACAGTGGCCATTCCCAAAGCTTACTATACAGTATGTATTTACAAATACCGAAGGAGAGTTTTAGGCAATATTATGATTTATACATACGCATATATGTATGTAGTACGTATATGGATAGAGAGAGGAAATAAAAGATGTATTAATCAGCTTGTATATATGTTCATTTTTGTATGTACATACATATGTATAGGAATCGCGTGAGATAATCTAAACGTATAATGTAATATCGTATTTCAAATATATGATGTATATACATATTATGTATATAAGTACGAGGTATACAGGTATACGTGGTAATTAACCGGAGATTCCGAGATATTATATACCGGCTATATACCTACCTAAGGATCTTTGAAAGTTATGTGTAAAAAAAAAAAAAATATATATGTATAAAATTTATCATATAATTATACAAATGCTGTTGAAATTTTTCAACGATGCGTGTATACATAGTATATAGATATATTAGGGTACTATAAATCGTTTCGAAATCTTTTTTAAATAACTTCACTCGTTAATAGCGTGTATCTGCTATATTAATGCTGTGTCTAATCCAATTATACAATCGATATAATAATTTCGTTAGGATTCAGATAATTCATATATATATGTATATTGTATACGTATGTCTGTATACCTATTCCTATACCTATTTCAATATTATCGTTATTTCGACGGATTATACATATATAGATGTGTATTTATCTACTTTGGCAAATAGTACAGGACGCGGTATATTATTGCAAAAAACAGCTTCTATATCATAACGTTAGTTAAGAAAGTTTTTCTTTTTTTTTTTTAAATAATATGTAATAATAATTTCATTTATTTACAATATGATCGATGTTGTTACGTCTTCGATCACCTTGACGATGTTTGAACAAATGGTTAAATTTTACCGTATATCGAACTTTATGAAAAAAAAAAAAAAAAAAAAAACATATGTCTTATTCTTGGCGCAACAATGAACCAACCAGCCGTTGCGAGCAAACATTGTTTTTTATAGAAAAAATAAATAAATAAATTAGAAAATAAATTTTTTTTCGTTTTTTTTTTTTTGTTTTTTCAATTGGTTTCATTTTTCCATTATTGGTATTAAATGTGTTTGACGTATTTTTTATGCAAACATATAAGCGATTGTTTATCATATTTATTGAAAACTCTTACCAATTGAGCAAATATATCGTAACCGGGGGTTACAGCCGATCTATAACTTTTTTTCTTTTTCTCCGTGATGTTGAATAAACTAAAATATATATCATATATGTATTATAAAGATAAGAAAAACTTTATTGTTCAATTATTGTGACAACCGTACAGTATCGATCACGAATCGACCTTATTTAGGTATACGTCTCGCAGCACTCATATCAGCAAGAAATGAAAAACTAATATTATCATATTGTTATCATTTATTTATTTTTTTATAATTTTTCAAGTAGATAGAACGCGGGAAAATTTTTACGTAGACCCAGTTGCATCTCTTAATAAATGTAGGTTGGGGGGCCGTCGCGCGAGTAAAGCCGAGTGAGTGAAACGACTCGTTGTGCGAGAAGAGAATATACCAACTAGCTATTTCCTTCCTGGGTCAATAATAATTGGTCCAGAAAAACGAGCAAGCGAGGGATTCGGTGAAAAAGGTGATAAGCTTATAAAAACGAGAGAGAGAGAGAAAAAGAGAGAGAGGGAAGAGAAAGATAGATCATAGATAGAGAAAAGGGAAAGAAATGGTTCATAAACTGTCTCTCTCTTATCTTTTTTTCGAAGTATAGACGTATACGTGTAATGATATCGGAAAGCATCGATCATAAGAGTAATTAAAAGTATCGTAGATGTTTAATTAATATTTTGAATCGTTAAATTCATTGATCTGCATCTTCTGACTATTTGATTTTTTATTCAAAAATTCGAGAGACGTGTTTACGGATAGTTCTACCATATTTTATTAGTAAATTAAAATTATTATCGTTATTTTCAACATTTCATCTTATGCAATTATTCGAGCCGACTTCTTATACGATTAAGACTATATTGCCCGAATTTTTGCAATCGTATACCTATAAATAATAGTAAAAAAAAATAAATAAATAACATTTAAAAAAAAATTGGACTCAAATGTAACAGACTGACGTATTATAATCCATAAATGCTTGGGGAAGCAATTTTTAGGGTTTAAACACTGTATCGTGGTATACATATGTATGGGGCATTCCATACCTGACCCTCGACCTCTCAGATCCGGTCCACTATTTTTTGTATCATTCTTCTGACTCTAAATAGTAACTAGATTTTTTTTTCAGATTTTTGTGAACCAAATTCGAGCGCTTCATGAATTTTTCAAGTTCTTTTCGATTCGAGGTGTTTAAAAGATAAAAAAAAAAAAAAAACTTGAATTATTCATGACGTGCTCGAATTTATTTTTGAAAAATCTGAAAAAAATTCTAATCGCTATTCAGAGTCAGAAGAATGATACAAAAAATTGCGGACCAGATCTGAGAGGTCGAGGCTCAGGTCGAATTAGTATGGAATGCGTCGTATGTGTATGACTGTAAAATAATATCGGTATTGAATACTGCAGTCTAAGAAACACGTGATTATCTTCTTCGATATCAGTAAATTTTTCTTCAATATACATATATGCCAAAGGTTGAGCAATAATTACAGTCTTTCAATATGAATATAATATAATAACGCGTGGTATATGAATGCGGGGTACGTATTATAGCTGTATAGCTTATTCGTGCTGACATTGCAGGTACTTTCGGAATCGTGTCAAAGTTCGTATACGATTATACGAATATCTATATAGATCATAAATAGAAAAAGACATAAATATATGTATAGTTATGTAACATACATACATATCTATGTATATGTATTGTATACGTATGTATGTAGGTATATATGAATTTTTCTGACAATTGAAAAAGTGGCGTTCAAAAGTCGTTCAATTTTTTTTTTGTTTTTTCTCTCACGTTTCTTTCAGAGATATTGTAATTTCTGATATATATATACATATGGGGCATTCGATACCAACTCGACCTGGCCGTGATCCTCGACCTCTCAGATCTGATCCGCGATTTTTTGTATCATTCTTTTGACTCTAAATAGCAACTATAGAATTTTTCTTCAGTTTCTTTAAAATAAATTTGAGCGCGTCATGAATTTTTTAAGTTTTTTTTTTTTCTTTCAACACTTCGATGACCCTGTTCGAAAAATCTATGAAAAAATTCTCAAAAATTCTTTGTCAGAAATGAAAATTTTTGACCCCCAAAAAATTCAAAATGTCTGGGCTTTTGCTTCAACCTGTTTTTTAGCTTTTTGAACGAAAAAAGGTGAAAAAAAATAGAAGCAGACGCAGACTTTGAACATTTTATCTCTCATTATTTTGTTTTTTATTATAATTTTTTCTTTATATATATGTGTAAATATAATTATCCGAGTGATGGACAATCATATATTATATAAGTATAATCAAATAGAAAATAGAAAATGGCACACATGACTATATAATATGTATGTATAAGAGAAAACGGTAAAACGGTAACGACAAACAATAATTGATAATCTGTCCACGTCGTCGTATTGGTAAAAAATGGTAATGTAGAATGATATTTCGATGCATATGTACAGTACTAACCTATTATATAGCTTGGCTGGCTATAAATTACGTGCGCGAATCGACGAATCTGCGTAAGGCGACGAAATAAGAAAAATTAATATATACAAAAAAAAAAAAACAAATACTGTAGTTAAAGAAATTTCTCTTTAATTGAAAAAAATAAAAAAATCGTCGATGTTTAAAATCTCTGCAGGTCTTCGTTATCTTGTTCAGTCTTTATATAGGTATATATATACTATCATGCTTCCGTGGCATTGCGACGTTTCTGTCATGACATTTCGACGACGGTAGCTGCTACGCGTTTTGCCGTTCTTACAATTAGTCGTATACGGTTTTGTTACTAAGATAAGATATTATACGAAATCGCAGTTGACGTACAAACGACAAGTTCGCTATACTATCGCGAGATAACGAGATATGGCGGTACATATTTTCACTTGAAATTATATTTTAAACGTTTATTATTATATCCGCATATTGAAAATATTTCATTGATTAATAGAAAATATTTATTAACGTATACCGCGATTACACTCGCGGTTATACCCAAGTTATTTCCATATCGTACAACTCCGTTACTGATTGCAATTTCAGGATATAAAATTACCTGTATAGTATACTCGACGTTTTCATATCACATCACATCATATCTTATCACAGTTATGTAAATATATATACTTAAGCTGAGATCAAAAACATGACGAGAATTAATAGCGATCAGCTTGACGAGCGGAGATTGATACGTGTTTCATATCGAACGAGCCTTTCCGGAGCAAAAAATGATAAAAAAAAAAAAAAAAATGGCAGAATGAGCAGGCCCAAGGGACTGTACTCAACGGACACTTACGATTTATTTTTTCCAGTATCAAGTATCAAGTTAATAGAGGATAAAAAATAGCGATATTTATTTTTGTAGCTAAACTATCGGAATAGATATGTCATATCCTAAGATTTCTTGCCAGGGGCATAATCCCCGACCGAAATTAGAGTAACGCTCCAAAAGACTAGAGTTTTGGGTCGGCGTAGTAGGCTCGGGCAGTCCGGACGGACAAAAAACCCTGAAAAATGATGAATCTTTGTAGGTAAACCATGATAATAGATGTAATATCCTAAGTTTTCTTGCCAGGGGCTTAATCCCCAGCTGAAATTAGAGTAACGCTCCAAAGGACTAGAGTTTTGGGTCAGTGCAGTAGGCTCGGGCAGTCCGGACGGACAAGAAGCCTGAAAAAAATGATGAAACTTTGCAGGTAAACGATCAGACTAGATAGAAAATCATAAGTTTTTTTGCTAAGGGCATAATCCTCAATTGAAATGAGAGCTATGCTCCAAAAGACAAGAGATTTGGATTGGCGCAGTAGTGTCGACCAGTCCGGAGATACAAAAATCGTCCTTAGGAAGGCAAATTCATAAGGAATTCTAGAAATATACCTACTTCGTATATAAAATGAGTGCCTAATTAAATGTAAGACTTTCTTATATCGGCTTAAAACGACTAATTGTGATCAATTGTAATGGTAATACTGCACGATTGTATGTGAAAAATCAATTGTACACTAATTGGTATAAGACCTGTTGCACTTTTAATATTATAGTCTATGACTGCAGGTTATTGATTTTTATTTATTATTTTTCATTCAGAACCGATTATAACGTATACGGTCGTTATGATGATATCTTTGTGAAATTTATCGCTGTAGTTTGAAATTGGCTTGCATTTTTATTACCGAATATAGTATATACATGCATTATACTGCAGCAATTCAATTATGTTTAGAAAAATCAAAAAAATCGCCACAATTCTTCTTCTTCTTCTTCTTCTTCTTCTTATTCTTCTAACTTCTTATACAATTCGATAATCAGATTCATTTGATGAGACAGTGTATTGAAAAAATTATACGAGACAATGATTGTCTAAGATAGACGAAGAAGAAAAAAAAAATAAATAAAAAATTGCGATTCGAACTATTTAGAACATTAGATAAGAATTGTATACACAACGTTCGGGAACGTTCTCCAGTTCAAAGAACTTCACTTCTTCAACTCAATTGAAGTTGGTGGTAGATTTTATAAAGTGGGGCATATGTTTATCGTCGTTTTATAAATTATAAAGCTAACGACAAGCAACTGATTATAGACGAGGATTCCCTGATAGGTGGAGAGATGATAACAGTTTATTTCGCACGTAAAAAAAAAAAAAAAAAAAGAAGTATATTGAGCATGCTCTAACTTAGCCTAATTAACACTCGCTATAAGGATCGTATCGAATTCAAGAAACGATTCGAATCCTGACGGTTTTAATCGTTAATTTATCTTAATTACGGATAATTTCATTGTTAATATTTTTTATTATTTCATTTTTTTTATTTTGGTATTGTAAACGCCTAATGATTAATGTCGCCTAATATTTTCACGCCTTGACTAATTATATCTAACGTATATTTTTTTGTGTTTCTTTGTTGCAGATTACTTTATCCTGCACTATATGGTAACAAAAAAAAAAAAAAAAATTGGTGAACGTGTATAGTGTTCGGAATTAACATCGTTTGATATAACAACCAATGAGTGGAGTTGATCGTTGCATTATATATATTACAATTAACAAAAAATAATATATATAATATATATACATAATTAACACGATGTAAATAGTTCAGCGATTCAAAAATGGAGGAATTACCAGGTACCAGATGTCCACAACTTCAGCCTCGCGAGGTAAGGAATAATAATAACATATATTTAAAACCAAATGAAAAAACTTTGCGAAATTATTATTCGTTATGAAGCGCGAAACCGCGCGTATATATACCCTATATAGTATATATCAACGATATTAATTTGTCGAGTATAATCTCGAAGAAAAATTATTTTTTTTTTCACGAATACGATCTCCTTGTCTTTTATATATACATAGGCACTGCACTCAGCTTCTGTCGAATCTATAAATCAATAAATCGATTAGTCAGCTGTGCACTATAACGAGTAATTTCTCTATACGGCCGGTTCATGCAGAGTCACATATAAATGAATGACTTCAGCCTGTAGCAGCAGATATTTGATTCAAATCGGTGATCATTATTTCCGATTTTATTGCCTACAGTTAAGTAAATTATTGCATTTTCTTCTTCTTCGAAGTGTTTGTGATAAATCAGATTTCTGTTATGATAATTAGGCGCGTATAAATGATTAGAAAATAATAAAAAATAAAATGAAAAATTGGACACGTTGCGTTGTTGGTAAAATTAGGTATAAAATATTTCTATGGGACTTATCAGCAGCTCGTTAGATGTTATTAGTATGTATATGTATATTAGGGTGTGTCATTTTGGGGCAACATGTTTTTTCAACTTACAAACAGGTTGTATACTTGCAGGAAGGTAAAATAAGAAGCCTGTTAAAATTTGAGATCTTAATATTAATATTAAGAGGTGCCTCATCGCGAATTTCTATTTCCCATTCAAATAACACGGAAAATGTTCTAGTGGCACACTCCAATTTTTATATCTCAAGTACTAATCTACTCAGGATGATTCTGCATATAGCTACTTTTGTTCGAAATTGAACGCTCTACAAAAAAGGTCGCTTGGTATTTTTCGATAAATCTAACTATTTCCAAGTTATGGTTATTGGTTAATTACCATTGATAGCCAATAACCAACTTGAAAACAGCTAGATTTATCGAAAAATACCAAGAGACCTCTTTTGTAGAGCGTTAAATTTCGAACAAAAGTAGCTATGCAGAATCATTCTGAGTAGATTAGTATTTGAGATATAAAAATTGAAGTGTGCCACTAGAACATTTCCCGTGTTATTTAAACGGGAAATAGAAATTCGCGATGAGGCACCTCTTAATATTAATATTAAGATCTCGAATTTTAACAGGCTTCTTATTTTACCTTCCTGCAAGTATACAACCTGTTTGTAAGTTGAAACAAAAAATGTTGCTCCAAAATGACACACCCTAGTATACATGTGTGTATATCTATACTGCAACCGTTTAATTAGAAATTACGAAACGAATTACTGATTGAAGTTGAAAAAAAAAGCAAAAAAAAAAAAAAAAAAAGGCAAAAGAGGGTAACAATTAACAACTGAATAATGACAACAGACCCGTGTGAAATTGGAAAGTGAACTACTGTGTGCTAATTGACTCTGTAAATAGAAACCGTTATTTACAAGCCCTTGGTTCCATACAACCGTTCGGATAGGACGACGACAGGTTGCAGTTTATATACGGTACACATAAATACATTCAAATTTATTGCCTGTGGGCTTGTGGTCTTCTGCAACTGTATGCGGGCTGCCCTATGTATTAAAACCGATTCGTTAATTGTATATAAAATTACTTCTAAATTCGTGCGATTCGTCGATAAACCGTATTTCTATTATTTCTAATAATTATACAATATCCGATCGTCACGTCATCGAAAAAAAAAACACAAACTTTTGTTCGTTAATTAACTTTCGATATTTAATTTTTTTTTTCTTTTTTTTTGTATAGTTTATACATATTTGGATGACCTTAAAAATGAATATAGAAAGTATCTTCTGCCCGTCGTCAACGCCTCACATTAACGCCCGAACCTTTACTTCTTCTCATATAGGAATAATGATATCCGGTTGTACAGCTTCTGCCTCTTCATTACAATCATGTGGAAATTAAGGCATCCCATATCCATATCCCCCCCCCCCCTGCCTAAAAAATCAAAAAGAAAAAAAAAAAAGAAACATATAATGTATGTGTTCAAACGTTGAATAATGAGAGTACAGCTATTATCCAGAGAAAATTGAAATGTTAGATAAAAAAGAAAAAAGGAAAAAATACAGAAAAAAAAACAACAAAGAAATTTATCAAGCACCGCGGGAAACTGACCTCGCGGTGGTCAAAATTAACATCTAAATCCCCAGGATAGACTGACGTGGGAAGATCGATCACTGGCTCTGATACACACGATATAGGGATTTTCTTTTATATACATATACGTTACACGGAAAATGGTATCAGGATGTGAGACTGAGTCAACAAAGTCACGTGACAAAAAGCCCCGGTCAAGGCTTCCTCGCTGATATATATATACCAAAACCGCGTAGATAAGGGAAAAAAAAAATTGTTTCTTTTTTTTTTTTCAAACCAAGATTTCTGTCCTGCGGTGTATTTTTAATCTCATAAAATTCTTCGAGGAATCTATAATTGTATATAGGACGATTGATGTCTTTTACAACAATTAAGGAAATAAATATATATCAAAATTAATATATGTACACATTATATCTATAGTTATAATTTTTCCAAGACCATGATAGTACAAGACATTCCCTTTTAAGTAATTCTAATCGTGTTCTGCATAAGCACGGGGATACACTAATCCTAAAGCTTCGGCTCACCGTCCTGTTGTACGACTTACATAATCCCTGAAGGCACGTGGGTTCGCATACGAAGGTATAATTTCCACCGATTTGTATACGGAAGAATATTTTATACATACATAGGTATATACCACGTATATACGCGTCGTGCTTAAGTGACACAAACATACGTATACATATACAAACTTATTCAGACATATATATACATAACCGGGATCACACACCATTCCTGACAAGACAGGTATGCAAGTAACCCGGCCCAGAGGTATTTAGCTATAGCTCTACGTTACCTCGTTTCGTACAAGTGGTGGGATATATGGTAGAAAGTAGTTTCGTTTAAAACGGGCGAATATATGATCAACGCCGCGATGTCCACATTTTCCACGTTCTTTTTTTTTCCGTCCGTTTTCACTTTCGAAGTTATACACTCTTTCCGAAAACAGAGCGAAAATCGGTAGCAAACTTCAAGAAAAAAATAAAGTCACTGCTTTATTAAATTCGAGAAGTCGATTCCACGCTCTGAATATTAACAGAAATAACAAAAAAAAAAAAAGTTTTTGGAGCACTATATAGATGTTCAGTATTTTTTGGATGAATAGAGGGATTATTGTCATCTGATGATAATACTCACGGTCAATTGGCATTGTGAAACGACTATAATTCCTTCTAACAGTCCATTTACGGATAGTTAGTTCAGTACAGGTGGAGGTTGTTGTTATTCGATGAGAGATAGTTGTCTCCAAGTTTCTTATATATATCTATAAGACCATGAAGACAGGTAAACCTGAGAAGGGCAATTAGCCGGACTGCGTAATAGGCTGATGTGAAATGTCGATATCGAGGTGTTCGGATAGCCATTATAACGATAACCATGCCCTCGAAAACGTAGAAACGCTTTCAGTGGGTAATAAATAATGCCTACTCAAGCTTTCCCTCGATCGTTTAGGCCGGGCTTGACACCATCGTACTGTCTCTGAAGTTAGAAGGAAGACAGAAACAGTCGTGGAATTCGTCAAGGTTTGGGATTCGAAGTTTCCAAATTTGTATTTCATCGAAGTTACATTTTCTCACATGTCTTTTTCGAATCAGATCGAGTCCAAGTTTTTTGGCGCGAAAAGACATCGAAAAAAAAGAAAGAAAAATTGGTGAAAACGAACAATGTGAGAGAACGGGAATTCTTCGGCCTCGAAAGGCGTATATACCGGATTAAAATAACCCTTTTCACTTTGAAAAGTAATTTTTTTTTTCATTCGTTCGTTTTCTTTGCGCTTACACACGTTGCAGCCGAAGCAAAGTATAGCCTCCGCAGAAAATCTCTCGGGAACCTGGGGTTGCATTCGGATGCAAAACATCTGAAGAAAATTTTCTACATCTGGGTTAACGCCGAGGAACGAAACCTTCCCGGACCCAACTTTTGTATAGTACAAATGTCTAGATTTTTCAGCTTCTTCGACGTTATTATTCGCTCTGGCCTCTTACGGGTAAACCAATCTTTGGTGAAACTGCGTATTTACATGGCTGTTGTACGTACACGTATATATACTCTATTCCGAACTAAATTCAATCCGAGATATATAAGATTTCTTTGAACTTTCATATATTTCAAGTTATCAATCTAAAAACACTGTTATATTGGCTTCATATTTATAAAGTAATTCGTTCGAATCGTCGTTGATATCTCGACGGTTTTTGAACGTTATAAAAATATCTGAGAGGTGATTTAAGGGCTCCCAAAGGAATATGGAAGAGAGAGAGAGAGAGTTCGAACAGGAAGTTCAACGCCAAGTGGAAAAAAAAGAAAAAAAAAACTCAGGCAAAGTTCAGAGATTTAATACGTATGCGTTTTACCCCGAGTTAATAATTTCCGGTTTCATTTCGTGGTTGAAAAAAAAAAAAAGAACCTGGAAGGCAAGAATTAATCGGGATCTGAAGAGTTTTTCAAAAATGACACCGCCGAGAGCAGTTGTTGGAAAAATAAAATGAGTTTGGTGCTTATAGGTATTCCCCGTAACCTTCGTCCGTAGTTTCAGGTGTAGTAATTTTTTGTTTACTATTCAACGGTTTCGTAAACGAATTATTTTGAGACTCCTCGGGGCATTCTGCCAACTAGCAATAACAGGCGAGAAGAGCTAAGGTGGTGTGCTGCTGCTGCTGTTGCTGCTTAGGCGTTGGTAAGAGTCAAGAAGAAGAGACTAGATACCTACCTACTCGAGCGTGGTGCGACCGCGACCGCGTCCGTGTCTCACCAGCTTCCCAAAGACCCCCAAGTATCTCGGAAACGAGGACATACTGTTAAATTTTAATATCTACCCCCAAGAGTGGCTAGCTGCTCTACGCTACACCGGCTTCTTCTCTGCTGCCCCCTTTTCCATTGAGATATATTCAAAGTGTGTATAAATATACATGGTATTACTATACCGTACAGTGTACCCTATAGTACACACATTCTAGTCTGGGAATAATGTTTGTCGAACTTGAAACTACCACAAGCTACTTGGTCCCAACTTAAGTTAACTTTCGGTTCCTCAGACCTTAGAACTTGGAACTTAACGGACCCCGTTACCGCAGCTGAGGGCTCAGGTTTAGATAATTCTCTACTACTTTATTTTTATTTTTATTTTTATTCTTTCCTTCTTCTTCTTCTTCTTCTTCTTCTTGAGGGTTAGACACCAGTTTTTGGCTACTGGAACGAGTGGGAGTATAGACGGATCGCCGTTAACCGTAGAGGCATTACGGCGCCATAGTCCTTTACTTTTTTGAGATATACGAGTATCTCCCTACAGACTTTAGACGGAGATAATAGGGGGTCATTTGGAACTAGATTACCTACTTCTAGCCACGACGCGACGCTTCCTTTACGTAGATCCCGCTGTACTGTGTGAAGGGTCGTTTTCTTCATCAAGAATTGAAACCCTTGAACTTGGGGTTCGGGATGCTATAATTTCAATATTTTTTTTATTCATTATTACGCTAATTTATTCTTACTCTGAGGTTCAGAAGGTCCATTTCGATTAGTTGCACGATATTTGTGTGAGAATAGCTTCGATTCGTCTTCTCATTTCACAACGATAATGTGAAAGCCTGATATATGCAGAGGGTGAGTTTTTTTAAACGTTATAAGCCGAAGTGGAACAAAATTACGTATAATAAAAAATTTAGGTTTCCATTCGCAAAAAGAAAAAAAACGAAGTTGATCTAATTGATATCCTTATAAAAATCAGAATATTTGACGATCGTATATTGGCGAGCAAATAATTTTTCTCACTCCTATTACTTATACACTCTTCAAGATTTATTATAATCTGGAGACTATAAACTGTTCTTGTAAAGTTTGTGCACAGTTTTCCTTTATCTTTTATCGCTTGATAATGGGTATGCGGTCTGCGGTGTAACGTTGTGCGAGTTGAAGAACAATTTTTCTTTTTTTTCCTTTCTTTCTTTCTTCAAGGTAATGCAGGGTAATGAGACGGCTTGATTTGTAAAAATTTTTTTTCACATATCTGTACGATCAGCCATGTAATTACACTACAGATGTATATATTTATGTATACGGTGTATCGGTGGCAAAATTCGCCCGGTGTTAGTCACCTGTATAAATATTTGATTTATGTATATTAGCTGATTGCCAGATATCAGAGATGTCGGCGACTGATATATTATACCTTTATACCTTTGTAAATGATGACGCGTATATCATTCGTTGTCGAAATACACTAAAACTCGAATACACCATAGTATACGTATATACATATTTTCCGTGACTAAACTAGATTGAAATTGGCCTGCAGCAATTACTTCCATCACGCCGAAGGTTGTTATTCCAAATCGGAAATCCAATGACTGGTCGTATAGATGAATTAATATATATTGAGAGAAGGAAAATGAAAAATAAAAAAATTAAGTAAAACAAAAAAAAAATCACTGCAGAGCAAATGGTCGTGTCAGCTGCAAATACTTTTCTATATTATATCATACTGGATTGAAAAATTGGCGTTCAATATAATTGAGACGGTTTAATTGATTTGCATAAATTTACTGTCAATAATCGTTCCCCGGAGTTGCGGTGAAAAAATTCAGTTATTGGGAATGAGAAGACAAAAAAAAAAAGCAAAAAGTTTCGTCAAGTTTTGGTTTTGATATTCTTCGATAAATTAGCGAATATATACATTAGGGTGGTCCTTAAAGATGAAAATTTTTGGGCCGCCCTCCAAATCAACTCCAAATAAATAAAAACTAATCATGTAATTTTTTCAGAATTTTATTTTAACATTTAACCCTTGACCACCGAGGATGAACTTTTCCATTTAAAATGCACGAGGTTTCGCGGTCTTTCTAGTTACTATTTTATTGTAGGACTAACTATGGGCCTAAAAATTTGAAATTCTTACAAATTGGTCTACTAGAATCCTGCCGTGTGCAAAAAAATTGCCACCCCCCTGCCATCAAAATTTTGTATGGGTTATTCCATGCCAATATAATGATAAAATGCAAAATGTGAAGAAACCGAAAAACATCGGGAAACATATATTTTCAATGTTTTTGAGCAACATTCGATAAAATTGAGAAAAAAAATCATCATATTGGCATGGGATAACCTATACAAAATTTTGAGGGTAGGGAGGTGGCAATTTTTTTCCACGCGGCAGCATTCTAGTAGATTAATTTGTGAGAATTTTAAATTTTTAGGCCCATAATTAGTCCTACAATAAAATAATAACTGGAAAGATCGCGAAACCCCGTGCATTTTAAATGGAAAAGTTCATCCTCTGTGGTGAAGGGTTAAATGTTGAAATAAAATTTTGAAAAAATTACACGATTAGTTTCTATTTATTTGGAGTTGATTTGGAGGGCGGCCCGGGAATTTTTAATTTTAAAGACCACCCTAATATACATTTGGAAATGATTATAATTTAAGCGATTTACGCGAATCTGTAATTCCTCAATAAATCTTCCTATGATTTATACCGGAATGATATTTTCCCTGGCCCTGGTGTCGACGGTATATTATACGGTTTAAGAACGTGCTGTTTCATAATCAAGCGATGATAATTCTCTCGGATCTCTGCAGTTGCTAAAAATACGTGATCCGTCGTATAATTACGCTCCACTCTGTGCACACATCGAATAAACGAGTGATCGTAAATCCGAACCATATACTAGGTATACCGTTTATGTAACAGATATATTCGTTATTGACGGATATTTCATGTAGGTAGGTACAAATATGTATCATCATCATCATTATCTTTTTGTCAAATAAAGAAAATCCCCAAAAATCGCTGTACATATATTATAATCACGAAAGTCTTCTCACTGTAGGTTTACCTTTTATTACCATCGTTTTATAATCGCTCTTTGCCACTCAAATCAGCTCGACTAATTATTTCATAATTTTATTCTAATTTGGGTAAAATTTTACCGAATATTATAAAATTTTTTTCTGAAATATAATGACGATAAAATTTTCCATTCTCGAAACACGGTCTCATTATCTTATCTC
Organism: Macrophya alboannulata; assembly: GCA_949628255.1. NCBI lineage: Eukaryota > Metazoa > Arthropoda > Insecta > Hymenoptera > Tenthredinidae > Macrophya > Macrophya alboannulata. The sequence continues at coordinate 38,257,707 of OX451207.1, read as the reverse complement.
CTGTCGATATTTAAATGGATAAAAAATAAGATGAATAATGAAAGAGGGCGAAAGTTTTTTCAGGAGAAAGTACCATAGAAATTTACTGAAAATTTTCATATCGATGGTATATTCAAATTACGCGTATATAATATCATACGCGTGTATCTATACTGTAAACATAACATAACATTTATACCGCGTCGACAGTTTACATAATCATCTTTCACGTTGAGAAAAACGAGCCAATTTGTTATATTCCCGTCTTCTTCTTCTCTCGCGATTTACTCCCACGACATGTCCGTAAGAATCATTTCATCCGCGGAATCTAAACCCGGCAACTTTCTACCTCACACTTATTTAATATATATCTATGTATATATATTTTTATTGTACTTGGCGCGAGACTCTACCGAGTCTCTTGATTCCTGCATTGCTGTATAAATTTATTTGATATTTTTTTCTCGTCGAACAAGCTGGTTTACAAAATTTTTCTTTTTCAATTTATACTCAGACCTGAAGTATTTAAGCATCTTTCCCATGCACAAATCATTACGAAAAAATATAATCATTAACGAACGATGTTGAGACATGAAGTATCACAGACATACGGGATGTTCTTGCAACAGGATATTTCACTCATTAGAATCCAAAAGTTACGATAGACTCGATGTAATTATAGTAACCTATATGGAAAAAAAAAAAAGAATATGTCTTTTCAAAAATTTCTCATTCGAAATAATAAAATTTATCATCAATCTTTCTCTCTCTTTTTTTTTTTTTTTTTGTTTTTTTTTATTCTATTTATTTTTAGAAAGATTTTTCGCTGCGTGACCTCATGGCAAGCGTAAAGAATCAAGTATAACGAAATATAGCTACCCAACCGCGCATCGTACGTCGTGCGCTTCTTTGGTCCTCTTTCTATAAATATTATACATATATAGAAACGCATACGAACCGTCAAAGTCCAAGGGTCGGTAACGGGGCGACAAAACCTAACATATACTAATTCACTTAACAAGATCATTATAGATCTACTAGTGTTTTGTACGTTTCTAGATTTCAGACTATACACATGTACAGATTATTATTCAGCTGGTATCTGTGCCCTCCTATCCCACTATAGAAATTATCTAAATTAAAGTAGCCCATCGTTCGATATAGATATACATAATATACATATAGTTAATTAGCCTAAGTCGCCCGAAAACATACTCGCATATTCCTGAAACCGTATTAATTCTCGATCAACATCAACCGTTTGAATTAGGTACGTACTTATACTAATATGTACATACTTAGGTTCTCCGCAATTCCCCGTACAACTCACTCTGTACGATCTTCGGGGGTGCGGGGATGGATAATGACAGTTACAAGTATCCTTGGGCCAATGTTTGTCTCATTGATGTCGAAGAGAACGTAACATCGGCCACTAATTAGCTTCGATGTTGCTCTAATTTTTTTTTTTTTCGTTTCTCAAGAAACGGTTTCTTCCGGTACGGAAGAAAATTGCGGTGTTTGTAGTTTAGATACGGTTCATTATTCCGTTTTTACTTTTATACTTAATTTCACACTTTGGTATAACAAATTAGAAACCTCACCCTCTAGAAACCTTCCCAAAACTAACATTGGAACTGGCGTAATACGCGTAAGGCTGATAACTCCAAAGTCTGATGGAGTGAGTGAGTGCAGGGTTATATCCTTGGCTAACCAGTTAGGATAGGTCAGATTAGGTCGGAATAAATTCAACTTAGTCTCAGGTCAAGGGTTGAGTCAGGTTTGGGTAGGCAGCTCTCTATCTATGTATTTCAAACGAATTAGCTGTACCTATCCTCGAATCAAAATCTGACTACGACCAGTCCCACAGTAGCGTAATCACGGGCGCCAAAAGGCATTTTGCGAATTGTATCTGATCAATTATTCCTCAAAATTAGCAAAAAATATTTTCTACCGCAGGTGACTCGTCCACATAAAGAAGAAAAAATTTTAAAATCATATCCTTGTCCTCTGAAAATCAAAGATTTTGATACAAAATAGTTATTTTTGTACCGCATGGGCGTAAAGTGCAATTTTACAAAGAAAAAAAGCAAGACTAAAAAGCATACTTTACGCCTATACTATGACGAAAATTCTTTTTCATCACTCTAACCTCAAAATCGCAACTTCGTTGCGATTTCTCGACTTTCGGAATGAAAAATAATGATCGTAACTTGTACGTAAAGGCTTTTTGACGAAACTCGTTACAGCACTCGCCTCCGGCTCGTGCCGTAAACCTCTCGTTTCGCCAAAAAAGCCTTTCCATACTCGTACTGAAATGTATTATTTCTAAATAACGTGCGCAAAGTTCGACTTTTCAGTCGTGTAAAGTGTGCGCGAAATACCTCTTTTCCGCACGATTCTACTTTACCGTACGATTCTTCTGCTTTACCGCAGGAATCTACTTTACCAATCGCTGGAAATTTTCCTGCTTTGCGCACACCGTTTAGAAAAATAGTATGTGCAACTCGTGCGGATTGGTGATTCCATTGCACTAGTTGCACAATATGGACATATATAGATATTCCCAACGAGTCTATAATAGCCAGTTTAATTCTCTAACTACATACCACAACCCTGTTAGTTACGCTAATGATTCTGAGGGACAGGCCTGCATTTCTGAGTACCCTGCTACCTGTATAAATGGCCTAATTAATTCCGCCAGTCAATTATGACTGGGATACAGGTAAACGTATAACTAGGTGTAGGTTTAGGTGGGCCGGGATGGGTGGGTGGGTATATTACACGCAGACGACCGATCGAGTTAGCTGTTAGACCTTAACCCTTAGCCCGAAGTGAGGTCAAGTGCTTTTGCAATTGCAGAGGAATTAAGGTAGCTATATATCATGTGTACCTGACTCAGTCGTGCCAAAAAATTTACGTCAGAAGTTGCCACTCGTAGATATATATAGCTGCCCGAATAGATACCAGGTAGTTGTATTTATCAGGCATATGTATACATGATAATATATAGATTCGAAAAGAAGATGTTTTAGTTATTTATTCATGTATGTACGAAGATAGTGGCTAGCCTGCACTTTCAACGTCTACCATATGTGTTAATTAAATGATATAGCTGTATCGTAGCTGTTTTTTATGACAGGTACATACATACCTAACAGAAATTTGATTAAAAAGAAATAGCCATGTCAATATGACACTGTCAAGAATAATGATTCTATATACTATTTACGAAATTTTTCATAATTTTCAAACAATTTGACAAATTCGACATTGAGTGATTCGAAATCAACTCACGTCTATCAAAAAAAGAAATTTTTGTCGTGCAATATCTTTTAAACTAATCGGTCGATTTTGATGAATATTGCGGCAGTCGAAAGGGCTATCCAAGACTTAAATCTGATTAAGTTTTGAGACTAATCACACGAACAGTTTAGGAGTTATGCGCTAAAAACATGATGAAATTTTTTTTCTCAATTTTTATTCTTCGAATAACTTTGAAACTACTCGACCGATCGACTCCAAAATCTAATCAGATCTAAGTCTTGATAAACCCTTTCGATCGCGGCAAGAACCATTCCAATCGGTCAATTCGTTCTAAAGATATCTTACGACAAAAATTTGTTTACACACACACATACGGACGTCTATCCAAAAATAGTCAGAATAGCTTTCTCGGAACCCAAAACGTCGAGATCTGATGAAAACTCGATTTTCGAAAACCAGACCGAAACCAATAACTTCCCGTTATTTGAAAATTTTCAATTTTCATAGTGGGAAGTTAAAAAATTCAAACCGTACGTTTCGTCAGTCTTTAATTAAACGTTCTTTACCTCAGCTTATACACGGCTATTCAATCTAAAGATACATTAACAGTATATGGATGTTTATGAATGTAAAATTTGCATGCACAGATCATGCATATGTATATACACGTATATTATGTGCCAAAGTACGTACGTGTCTTATGTTAATATGAGAAAGAGGAGGAAACAGACTGCGGAAACGTATCGCTTCGTGCGAGACTGAACGCGCGTTTTAGTTAGACGAGAATGAATGATGTGGTGGTTCTTTTATATGAAGTCGAATGGGAGTTTTGTATTTGCAACTGCGTGTTGCATTTTATACGAGATACGAACATATTTCATTTACATATCTATTATTTAAGAAAAAAGAGAAGAAAAAAGAACGAACGAAAAAAAAAAAAACGAAACCAACAAGCTACTAACTTAAAGTTTTGTTACGTAACGTCGGAAGAAAAGAAATAAAAAAAAAAATTTTTACGGGCTTCACCCGAACCGATTTGCATTTCAAATTCCAATATACCTTCGCATAGTTCGACAAAATTAACAAGATGAAAGACAGCCGTGAATTAATTTACCTACGATATTTATCTCTCGAACGAATATATGCTGCCGCAGTCGAAACGATAATCAATTCAAAAATGTTAGCTCTTTTTTTTTCAACGCAGCTCGTCGTTCTATCCATCGTTCGCACTCTTTCACTCGAGATGGCTGAATAATTTCATAAGTTTGAATTATTATTGAGGAATTGTAAAAGATTCAGGAAAAAAGTTATACCGTACCTACGCCTTCATTAGTCCACTGATTAATTGATTAGTTATTTTGATATTAGAATTAATCGCATGATTATTTGATTGGAAATTTTGTTATATCAATTAATAAAACCTGTATAGTGAATCTTGAACGGTCGTAATATTGTCGATGCAAGTTCCAATTAGCCACTACCAAGCTAAGCATACCCTAATCGTGTATAATTGAATTTATGGATCACGCAGAGAATATCGACGATAAAATTGTTGACGGAAGAAAAAAAATGAATAAAAATTTGTTCCATCATCGCGGGAACCTTATCTCAACAAATAATATCACCTACAGCAGCAGCAGTGGTCTCGAATTGTTACTTGCTCCATTACATACATATATGGGCAAGTCCACCAATTATCGACAAATGAACGGGACGTCAAAGAATTGATCTGTCTGAAATTTTTACCTCTCATAGTGTGTACTAAGATTGAAAAGTTCACCAAGTTGGAACCTTCTCGGACTTACCGTTCGCGAGAAATGCAATATACAAATTTTCAATTTCGACCTAATTGAGGTTTAAACGCGAATTGTTTTCGTATCGTTATCGGCATAAAAAAATTATGAAAATATAAGTATCTTGTGTGAAAAATTCTCATCTTTCCGAATATGTTATTCATTTCTGGGTAACTTATCGAAATTAATCTCAAAAACACGTTTTTTTGCAAAAAAACGCTTTTTTCCATGCGTCACCAAATTTGATCTTACTTTTGAATTTTTTATCTGAAGGCTGAGATTTTTTCGGTAAGAAACCCAACTTTGTAGAGTGGGACGGCTACGGAAACCCGCGTGAGCTGAATTTAATTGATGGAAAGTGTATTATTTACACGCTTAATTGGCGAATCCAACTTGGTGAACTTTTCAATAAGAGGTGAAAATTTCAGAAAAATCGATTTTTTGACGTCCGGTTCATTTGTCGATAATTGATGGACTTGCCCACATACATACAGCAAATTAAAATATCACCACGCACAAATTTTATTATACCAATTTGCTGTTCGAATTGTGGTGGTACTGGAGCCTGCAGCAACGCTATTATAGAGTCAGAGGTTTTTCTTCTATAATAAAATAAAAACGACACCATATCCGCGTAGTTTTACTTCTTTCGATTAGGTCCACAAAATCTCGATTTCGTTCTACGAATTTCTAACCGCAAACGATTACTTGTGCTATGTTCTTCTTTTCTTTTGTTTTTTTTCTTGTTTTTGATCACACTGTTCCTTCGTTTTTGACCATCTTTCCTGTACAACTGCGTTTCAAAATTTTGCGGGCAATAAAAAATAGCCAAAAAAAAAGTAACTCATTTTTTTTTTTGTTATATTTCGGTACGTATAAGGCGTTTATAACATGCATGGTATCTGATACGACGTGTCTATGTGTTTTTCCCTTTCTCTGTCTCTCGGAATTTCAAAGTTAATTTGAAATTTGTCGCAGAGCATAGCGGCGGTATATTCGTAAAGGACTGATTAGATTTGTGCGAGGAAAGGGGGGCCCTTCGGAGCTGCTGAGACCGCGTAGGTGGGTTGACGTCCATTCTAACGTGAAATGGAAACCACCGAGACCAGCCCCTCCTCGCCAATCCTTAATGATATCCCCAGTAAATTTCCCTGCGTTTTGGTCTCTCTCTCTCTCTGTATATACATATATACATATATATAATATACACATGTATATGTATATATACACGTATATAAGTACCTACTCCGCTGTTTAATTCGTCGTAGCTTTTGTAGCTTCACCAAGAAGGAATAATTTTCAAATTACTTCGCCGGCGATGGCTTGCTCGTCGTAGCTTGTGCAATGCAGGGTGTATAGGGGGAAAATGGTTTTTGGCACATAATAACGGGTATACAAACCGGGTTTTGTTAATGGCTGTGGAGGGTAAATGAACGGTGGCTTTAAAAGGCAATCTGGAACGGGGTCTATTAGTCGGAATCGGAATAGTTACCATGATCGTTATCTATGAATATATATTTCAAATTGATTGAATTTTCAATGAAAATCTCGAAATTATTCAAACCTATTTCAAGTATTCAGTATTCTCTGCAGTGTGAGAGTTAGAGTTGATACTTCAGCCGGGGTCATTTCTTGCCACAGAAATTCGTTATTCATCCTTTGAAATTTTTTACTTTTTTTTTTTCTCTCTTCCTGTTCCTGTTTTTTTTTTTCTCGGCATTTTTTTAATTGCAATTATTCGACCCCCAGTTAGAAAACAAACTTGCGGGAATAAAACGGAATCCGTCTCCCGCGGATCCGGAACCGAAAATAACTTACCAACGTGGTCATCTTCGATCTTCATTATCGCAAATACGCTTCGCGCGTGTGTTTTCTAATCACGAATTGCCAATCAATTTGTTGAATCGAGGTGTTACTGTTAATCGTCGATAACCTAATAAAATCCTAAGGCTTGATCAAGGTCAGGTATTTTTTTTTTTTCGATACAATAACCGACAGTTTGGTAACTATACAATCTCTGCATGGACCGACCAACGGTCACGCCCAATTAGATACGTAGAACGTCACGTGACCCCTTCAAACTCGTCATCTGAAGCCTATAGCACAGAATTTCCCTCGATTTGAACGCCAGTTTGAATTTCGAATCCGGAACAGGAAGCCAATTTTACGCTCTGAAGAGCGTGGATCCGCACGGATCCTCGTACAGGCTGCCATTGGGCGTCCAGAATCCGTGACCTGTTACATCCATTAATATAGTTTCTAGTCTTAAGCGTTGAAATCTATTGGAATAAAAAAAAAAGAATAGTTCTTAAACATCGTATAACACATAAATTGGATAAGAAAAAATAAAAGAATGGGGAAATAATAACTTGAGAGATCCAGAAGCAAATTCACTTTGATAATCGGACCATTTCCCCCCTAAAAAAAAAACAAAAAAAAAAATAATAATAATATCAATATGACCTGTGGGCCAACCCTAAAACTTCCCGCTATGTGTCAAATACGTTACCATAAATTGATACTATTGTGTTTATAATACATTAAAAAAGGTTATAAGTATAGTTAATTTTCCATATACAAATTTTTTCCCGTCTGATCTTTAGAAATCGAGTTTTTGTCAAATGTCAACGTTTCTAGGTTTTAGGGAGTTATATTTAATGTCAGAAGATATATCGTTCAGTCTGTATGTTTATGGCGGAATTTTTAATAGTTTTTCAACAATTTGACAGATTCGACATCGAGTGATTCGAAATCAACTCACGTCTATCAAAAAAGGAAATTTTTGTCGTGCAATATCCTTTAAACTAATCGGTCGATTTTGATGAATCTTGCGGCAATCGAAAGGGCTATCCAAGACTTAAATATGATTAAGTTTTTGAGACTAATCGCACGAACAGTTTAAGGAGTTATGCGCTAAAAACATGAGAAATTTTTTTTTTTCAATTTTTATTCTACGAATAACTTTGAAACTTCTTGACCGATCGACTCCAAAATCTAATCAGATCTAAGTCTTGATAAACTCTTTCGATCGCCGCGAGAACCATTCCAATCGGTCGATTCGTTCTAAAGATATCGTACGACGAAAATTTGTTTGAACACATACACATACGGACGTTCATCCAAAAATAGTCAGAATAGCTTTCTCGGAACCCAAAACGTCGAGGTCTGATGAAAACTCGATTTTCGAAAATCGGACCGAAACCAATAACTTCCCTATTTTTTTTTGAAAATTTTCAATTTTCATAGCGGGAAGTTAAAAATGATGAAAAATGTACGCTGAGATATCGAGACAAGAATCTGCCATCAAAGTATGCGGTTTTATCTTCTTTGCGACCGTAATGGGCTTTCTCAACTTTTTATGAATGTTTTGACGATAACTGTTACTGGCGATAACCACCGCTATGTGGTAGTGGGATGGTGTGTGGTCTCCAGGAGCGATCGGTGCAGACTATATAAAGGGCGTAAATAACTATTCGTGTATTTCATTTCTATAGAGGTGATATTGCCTATCTAAAGTATTTTCGTACGGATAGGTTAAGGTACATAGAAGCTCTGACTCGCTTCTGACTCGTTTAGAATGCGGTACCGCAAATATATTTCTCGCAATACTTTTTTCTTGTAGTTTAGTAGAATACTTATAGGGAATTTTTATCGCTCGACTAACGAAACGTTATTCTGTTTATTTTGTTCTCAGGCAAGAAGCTGCGGGATGGTAGAAACTAGCTGAGCCCAAACTCAAAATCTAAAATCATAAAAACTGTGAATAATTGTATAATAAACGAAATATATGTGAATAAAATTTAAAAGTGATATATATATACGATTAAAAGGCTGAAGAATTGCATTTCCGTGCATTCCAAAGATATTCTATAAATCTGATTGATAATATATAATTATATCCATTAAAAGTAATAATAATTGAGAAAATATAGTTGAAACGGATCGTGAGAGAGCGAACATCGTTTTAAATTTGATAAAAATTTATAAGAAAAATCTGGATAGAAAAGAATGTATCGAAAGTGGTTCGAACGACGTGAGAGTACATTCCGACCACCAGATATACCGAGATAACCGATTACCTTCGCCGAAATTTGACCGAAAACTCGGCGAGACGAGATCTGCAAGTTCAAGCTTAGAGGAAAGGTCAAACTCTGCAATTGTTTTTACCCCAAAAGATGAGGGTTCGAAAACCGAGTTGAAGACAAACTCGAATAATAAAACCAGGCTAAAGCTGAGTTTGAGCTTTAGCGAGAGGATAAAACCGTCGAAGAGGATATTCCCGGGCAAAGGTGATCATCTCGAGAGATCTCAACAAGAGTGTATTTCACAAGGGAGTGTCAACGCCGCCGCCACCGCCACCGCCACTGAGAAAGGAGACGGGACTCTCGAGGTACAGACCGGAAGTGAAAAGACAAAGTTGTCGAGGAACGATTCATTCCTGAAGCGTCTCGTCAAATCCTCAAGAGAAAACATAACCGAGGGTTGCGAACGGCTTGTCAGAAATATCCAAAAGAGTCCACTACTACTTAGGAAAAAGTTATCTAGCAAAAGTTCCGACAGTTTGGGAAGCGTTCAGAGTGAGGAAAGGCCCGTCCCTCCGCTCAGACGTAAACGGTCGAGAAAACGACCCTTGGGTGACCAAGGATTGACAAAGGACTCGCTAAGGAGGTCGAATTGGCTCAAGGTCCAGAAGGCAAATCGGGAGACTGCCGAGGACTGTTTACTCCACGATTCACTAAACGAGGAATTCGTTATAGTAAACAAAGAGGACATCGAACAGGGCGCAGGGCTCGAATCAGACGTCGAAAATCGTCCAGAAATACGAGGACCTTCTCCTCCCAGCGAAGAATTAATTTCTACCCATAATTCCGCCGACGTTGATGATTCCCATGAAGAAATCTGCGTTGAGGAATATTCCCTGAAAATACCAAAGGTGCAAATATCGAGTGGAGTTTCTCCGGTTACGAACCGAAGGTTATTGCTCGAAGAAGAGAGTCACACCAGCTCACAAAGCGTCTCGGTCGAGGACGTGGACGATTTGATAAGATCCGAGGACAATTTTAGGCTTCTCGAAGAGCGAACTTTTCTACGTAGAAGATTGGAGAAACTTGGAAAAATAAATAATTCTCTTACCGAGGCTGCGGTACGCGCCACCGAAGAGATCAGGTCGAAAAGCGAGGAGACTTTAGAGCGATACAACGCTTCGACTAGGTCCAAATTATCGGATCAAATAAGGTCCAGTATCCCTGCAGTTGACGCTCGAAGATCATCTGCAGCACAACAGTTCGGATTGTACGGTCAGGAATTGACTCTTCGAGTACCGGATAATCGCAGGAAGTACCGCGCCCTCGAAAGTCCTACAGGATCTCTGCACAGACGTTTTGTTGGAAATTCGAATAAAGTTGGGACCGAGAAAGGTCCGGGCCGTGTTTCACGGGACGTTGAAGAATCCGGAAGAGAGTCCGAGGTTGGTCAAATAAAATTTGTACGATCAAAATCGAGCGAGTTAAATTTGTCGAAAAACTTAAAAACGCCTGAGAAGTTGAAGTTTTCGCCACCACCAGACGAATCGTCGCTTAAAAGGTCGCGGCTACTTTTCATTCGCGATAACCCCGTCGAGGTCTTCGATAACGACGGTCAGTCAACACGAGTCGATCTAGCATCGCGCAGTCGTCCGGCGGCGGGAAGCGACTTAGTACAGCTAATAAAATGCCGAGTTGCAAATTTGACAAGCACTCAAGAACGCGGCGGGGACATTACGGATCAGTTTCCAGTTTTACTTTCAACGGAATCGTCTAGCGACGAACAAACTCTGGCCAAGGAGAGCTCGCCGCCTTTTGATCGCGATCGATCGGAGACCAACAAACCCCGACAGCTCGACGAAGATTCTTCGTTTCTCGCTAAAGAAGCGAAAGGAGACTCAGGCTCGCCGACTAAAACCGCAGATAAATATCTCGGAGATTTTAACGATAAAAGAAAACCCCCTGACACGTCCACCGAGGACTTAAACTCCGATTCAGGGTCCAGTTTCAATCGAAAGTTACGGAAAAGTTACCGCGACGGAACCGCATCCAACGACACTATAGACTGGGTTGGTTTACACGCGACTAGTGAATCTCAGGTGATTAATTTTGGAGAAGTTTCAGTTAGCAGTTCACGGGACAGTCTACTGAACAGCTCAAGTTCCGTGGTCTCTTTAACCGAAGAGGAACAACTCAAACAGAAACAATCCGATGGTGTAAATGACGATAATAAACGCAGTGCTGAGTTAAGTTACAGTGATAATTTAGGGACCAACGAAACAAAATTGGTCGACGGTGATATATCCACCGAGTTAAAAAAAGACAAGGTAATCGACTCTGTCCCACGATCTTTTTCATCCTCATCATCGTCGTCTTCGTTTTACGATAATCGCAACTCAGAGAAGTTTAAGAAAATAAAATTAATCCAAGGTGTTCAAAGAGCACACGGTAATAATAAATCAAAAGTTCCTATGCGAAGGGCTTCCAAAGAATCAATGATGAAACTTGTCATCAGGATGATCCGCCTTCGCGAAAGGCTGATCCTCGGACTGAGCGCTTTCGCGATTTTATTCACACTGTTACTGGTCGTCGATCTTCAGATGGACCTGGGATACAGCGGTCATCATTTGGTACCGAGTCATGGTAGGGTTAGAATAGGCGATGACCCGGACCAAGAAACAGTCTACAATAATTTTCGTAGGAAGTTTTTGCAGCGACCAAACGGTAGTAGAGAAACATCGAGTTTTGATATCGGTGCGGGAGGCACCCAGTCCGTGAAAGGAGATAAAACGTTGGATGAAAATTTCATAAAATCAGGTAAACCCGAGAAGCCGGAAATTCACGATGATTTCGCTGATCTAAAGGACCTGGTCGATAACGGTGACGGAGTGAACGTCGATGAAGGAGTCGTCAGAATCAGCGGAGAGGATTACAACGATAATCCAACTATAGGCGAATTGAATCACTTGAAACTAAGGTAAGCCAATTTTTGTTTTTTTCCCCTTATCCCAGTAACCGGTCCTTCTACGTCGATTTTTTATCTTCCCCACACAGGGAGAAGCTTACGATTCATTGTTCAAGCTCATCTTATTTTATTATAGTACTTATACCTAATAAAACACGTTTTCTCAAAGGTCAAAGAATTTGTTTGGATCTTGCGGTTGTCTTGATTCGAGTTGTGCTGAGCTTGCAAAAAATGCAATCGAGTAAATCGACTCCTGCAGGTATATCGAGGCGATTCGATTGACGTACATCCATCCATGTTTGCTTGTCCGACGTGACTCGTTCAGTTCGTCTTACCTACCCTTGCGAAAAAAAAACACCGTGCAGAAATTCGCATATATTCACCGTCACGGTTTTCGGGTAAAACCGGGGGGCTAAGACGGGGGTTGGTTCGGAGCCATGGAGGTAAGGCGAGACCTCGAGCCCAGGAGATACGAGGGAGAGTTACGCGGGACACCGAGACCATTTAATCCTAAGTTATAACTTTAAACCCTCGTTTTAAGATATCCGGGCAAACCTTCTGGATTTGGGACTGAGGATTCAGGGTTTGGAGACGCTCCCGTGGGAATAAGAGACGCGGAAGCTTGCCTCTCCACGTGTAACCGAACTTCAACCTCCGTTTTATCGTTCAGTAATATACAGATTTTCCGGGCTCGTAGAATAACCCGATGAAAGATAAGGGAGGTGTCTCACAGAATTACACACACACCCCCATCCGCTGCAGGTCCCGGTCATGATATAATAGATTTCGTTCTCGTCCAGGAAACAAAAATTTTACTAATCCGGGAAAATATGTTGATTTTTTTTGTTTCTCTTAATCCGTTCGAAATTATTCCGTTTCCTCTTTATCAATCTGATATAAGAAGAAGAGGAAAAAGAGTGAAAAGAGCTTAATGAAGATTTATATATACGGTACGAAGGTAACTAGTTTTATCGTGATGTAGATTCTAGTTGATCAACCTCTCCCCAGATTAATTATTTAATTGGTTTCAATCGACTGGCAATTTCGCGACTCGTTTCAGTAATTAGAATAACAAATCCGTGAATGCGTATAACGAACTGTGGCGAAGGGTCGGTACAGGTAAATATATGCGACAAATCCTGATCCTCTCTTTGATATGACCAGGCAAGCTTTGACTGAACGTGTGTGTTCGCGTTTGTCTGTATGGACGGGTTTACGTCCTTCGATAAATTTTCCACGTCTATATACCCGCATATTTTCTTTATGTATATATGTATATGATATTAAATAGGTTTGTGCATACATGCATAGATTCTTTACCGTAGCTGTTTTGGCGACGCATACCTATACGTGTAACACGAAGCTGTATAATACACTTTACCCGGTTTTGCGATTATGCAATTCACGGAGAACCGCTGACCTTGCTCGTATGTACATACATACCTATAGTAGTTTGACGCGAATATTCATTCCGAATAGCGAAACATTAGCGAAAAGGCGACGGGTATAGTCGCGAAAAAATTGCAGGGTCAACGAAACGCGATTTTTGCGATATATACGTATTTGCTGGACGGTATTATTATCATTATTATTATCAACCAGATTTTTCCGCCTGCATATATATACACGATTCGGTTTTCGATGTTATGAATCATCTCCCGAGCTGACGCACCGCTTGTTTTAAATCCAATGATTTTCAAGGGTGAGAGGACGTGAGGATCTTGATCCTGTCTGGCTCGGTGACAACCCTTTTTTATTTATTTCATTTGCCTTCTCGTTCCTTAGTTCGTGTCGATTCGCTTTGATCGAAGGTAAACTATATATCGTGGACGATATTATATATCTATAATAATGCTCGGAACAGTCCTGACACTCGCGTATATTTATACCGCGCTATACGTATATAAAATGTTAAAAAGAATATACATTATACACCTATGTATGTATATAATAATACGTATAGGTATGTATGTGAATACGTGACACCGGAAGGCCTTGCCAATTGATACTTACTATCGCGATGAGAGTCACGCGCACACGCGGTTCTCAATTAAAATTTGCTAAATATAATCATCGTACATTGTATATTAGTGCAGTTAAGAAACCAAATGATCGAGAGACTCGGTAGAGTCTCGCGTCGAGTAAATTAAAAAAATAAAAAATGCAGAATATAGTAGCCGGTTTTGTCCACTGCAGCCTTGCTTATGCCTATAGTAAATTTCATTCTTAATTCTCCACTGCAATTATACGCTCTTGCATATTGGGATCAGCTCGCTATGTATGGTATAATTCCTCGGCGTGATATATAGGTGTACTCCGAAAATACACGATTCTATGTATAAAAGTAAAGATAAAAATCAGCTAAGCTCGTTACACTTAATACTGTATATAGTATATAGATATATACGATCACTTGCAGTGCTTCTATCCGATTAATAAACCTTCGTATGTATAATACGATTTATTATAAAAACACGTTGACGAGAACCTTGAGAATATCTCGGTGTAAGATGGACCAAAAAATTCAGTAGCGAACCTCTGCTCCATCGTAGGTATGAATACATCTATGTATGTACATAGATATAGGTATATGTATACTATTTCATTCAGTATTCATAGAATAATTGCCATAATACCTACATGACGTTGTGGCACACTAGAATGTACGTACGTACGGTTGGGAGGAAGATAGGGCCAGTTACGTCTTCACCGTGAAAACTTAGCCATTTCAGTTTTACTATGAAAAAGGTGCCGTTTCAGGCTTCGATCCTTTTCAAATCGAAGCCGAAACCCACAAAATGAACGTATTTATCAAATGGCCCATGCAAAGCCGTTTTTCTATGTTCGTTAATTCAACTTTTTGAAGACTACGATTTTCCTGACATCTGATTGTCGTGAAACTCATTCAGAGCTCCTGGTGCTTTGGGTCGCTGATTCCGGATCTTAGATCGAAATACAGAAACTCAAAATCGTAGGTCTAATATGGCGTGCCGAAAATGTAAGAAGTATAAAACAGTTTCACATGAAAAAATTTGCAATTGCAGGAAAAGTGTAGGTTGGAAAAATTTTGATGAAAAGAATCGATTGAGTATGGGATAGATTTTGTTGTAAGTATAAAAAATTACGTTTTGGCAAAATATTATCATTGGATATAGTTTAGTTAAATATTATGGTACACAGAAGCAGCTTGGGCAACGGCGGGAAGTACACCGGAAGTACGTCTGCAGGGAGTACACTATTGTTTCTGAATACACAAGCTTCACAATGCAGTAATATCCTATTCCACGATATACCTGCACATAGGTATATACCACGGTTACATACATGCGAATTGTGTTACAGACAAGCTTCGCTCAGTGCCGTAATACGCGAGCGAAGGGCACGCGGGTATTCGACTTCATACGGCGCGCTGGTAGCTATATTTGTTCGGAAATAATTCAGGATAGGCCCCAACGGTGCAGAATTTGCGGTGTTATTGTCGTCTATCTCTTCTCTTCTTCCCGCAAGGACCATATCACCCTACGTACGTACGTACGTACGTAACGTACGTACGCGACGTATATATATACGAAACGTATAACATATATACGTACGTTCGCAATAGACAATGGATACCCTCTATAATGATACTCTGCACTCGAATGCCCCGCAGGGATTTTAGACATTTTAAAAATTGATCAAATTAATGATCAACGATGTATATCTATATACATATACACTAGGGTGTGTCATTTTGGGGCAACTTTTTTTTCAACTTACAAACAGATTGTATACTTGCAGGAAGGAAAAATAAGAAGCCTGTTAAAATTCGAGATCTTAATATTGATATTAAGAGGTGCCTCATCGCGAATTTCTATTTCCCATTTAAATAACACGGGAAATGTTGTAGTGGCACACTTCAATTTTTATATCTCAACTACTAATCTACTCAGAATGATTCTGCATAGCTACTTTTGTTCGAAATTGAACGCTCTACAAAAAAGGTCTCTTGGTCTTTTTCGATAAATCTAACTGTTTCCAAGTTGGTTGTTGGCTATCGATGGTAATTAACCAATAACCAACTTGGAAATAGTTAGATTTATCGAAAAATACCAAGAGACGTTTTTTGTGGAGCGTTCAATTTCGAACAAAAGTAGCTATGCAGAATCATTCTGAGTAGATTAGTAGTTGAGATATAAAAATTGAAGTGTGCCACTAGAATATTTCCCGTGTTATTTAAATGGGAAATAGAAATTCGCGATGAGGCATCTCTTAATATTAATATTAAGATCTTAAATTTTAACGGGCTTCTTATTTTACCTTCCTGCAAGTATAAAACCTATTTGTAAGGTGGAAATAACAATTTTCCCCAAAATGACAGACCCTAATATACACGTGACGCTCGCAGGATCAGGCATTATAGGCTCCTGTACGTACGTATCTTGTACGTACGTAAGAAGATAATTTGTGACGCACAATGTGCGGTCTTAATTCTTACCGAATAAAAATTTTTTATTATCTCTTCACAGACTAATTCCGTCATTTTTATGTAAAAAGTTGTTTATAAGTCGGCAAAACCCGTCCATGTGTAAATAGATTTTTACTATAGGTACTTAATATACTCTGCGGTGGCTATATATAAGATACATACAGTTTCCGTCTTTTAAAATCTCGAGAGGAAAAAAAAAAGAAAGATATAACCAGATATGAATATCTGAAACACGTATTATACTAAACCTAATTAGACAAAAAAAAAATCAGTTTCTTATTTCATCTGAAACAACTTAAAACGTGAGTATTTGATCTATTAATGATCCTGTAAAAACTTGAAACTCGTCGGATAATTCTCGCGTTTTGAGTCTCAATTTTTCCTATTCAATTAACACGTGAAAATTGTTTTTTTGACCGTTCAATGCTCATTGAATTTTTTCCTGGGCAATCGCGGACGGTATAAATCGCCGTGAGAGTTTAATTATACGACGAACATGTATATTTTAACCGTAGATTGATTTTTTTCATTCCTACAACTAGTTTTTATGAGATGAAACATAGTGGAATTACGTTTTTATAGTTTCTACGGCGATTTTCTCTGAAACTATTGAGTTTATCGAAAAATGTTAGAAGTTGTTTTTTGTAGTTCATAAAATTCTCTCCAAAAAAGGTCTCTTGAGAAATTACTCTAAACCTCTTCATTTCGGAGTAGAAGAGTGAATAACTCCGATTCTTCGGCATGTACGATATACACTGCAGAGGCGGGTATACACTTTCTTCGGTGAAATATAATGCATCTATGGTTTACAGAGCAGAACATATCTGCACACCTGTTTTATACGGAACGGTAAATCGCGTCGCGTTCTCCTTATATAGCGTGTACAGGTAATTCTTACGTTTATTATAGGTACACCTATAATACGCGGTTAAAAGATTGGCCATAGATTCTGAAAACCGCGTGCAAAAATTACAAAAAAATAAATAAAAATAAAAATAAAAAGTAAAGAAACTAAAAGTGAAATCTTCGACTTAGCACTATAATCTCGCCGACGATCGGACGGTAACTATCTATAAAAAAAATTATAAACCAATTCAGAGAAATTATGGATAATCCAGTTCGTAGTTTATAGAAGGGGATCTGTTCAAATATTCAGGTTAAACATCGATACGGGATAAAACCGGGTTGCTATACTGCAGTGTTGTAAAAAAATTTCGCTCCGTTTTAACACATCGTGTTGTAATATAAGCGAAGTGTGAACCCGATTCGACGATTGCGGTGTGTTTAGTAAGCCATTTAAATCATATTTCAAACATCGTGCAGAATAGAGCTATCTACGATGGGTGGGGAGGGGATTAAATTTCTCAATAAAAAGTATATGTGAATGAAAAACATGGATTAATATGAGAAAAAAATTAAAATTGTTCTACATGAAATTCTCGGCATCTAAGGCAAAATTTGATAATGGTTGAACACTAGAATCGGTAGCTCCAGGCTATCCTCGAAGGTATAATATCAGATTTGGAATATAATTTCCTCATCTGCTTTTGCCTAATTGACATATGTACGAAGCAGGTTGCTCCATATTCTGCAAACTATATTATCGCAGAAATCACACGCGAACAGTGCAATCCACGGTGGCGTATAACCATAATATTTAAATATATTATACACAAATTTTAATAAATTCGTATCGAAAATTATATTATACGATATAATCCACGATTCTTGTTTCTGGATATCGCATCGGCGAGCGTGTTGCATTAGTCGTTAGATAAGAAACTAGAAAAGGAAAAGAAAAAATTGCAAAAAACGTCATCGAGATGATAAATAATTGCACGTGTCGGTAAAGTCGAAGAAGATTCCGTTTTTTTTTTCTCTTCTTCAGTTTAATCGGATATTTTATATACATATTATATATTATAATATGCGTATAAGTAATATTCCTAGTTGAAGATAATTAAACGAAGACAGGAAACAGTCAAGGTCGTATATATGTAATACATTACAGAATTGCGTGTGCACAGAGTTCAAGTCTGTTATGAAATATATGTACAATAAAAGTAGGCTGCCAATCTGTGTTGCATATTCGCCTTGTTTGCGATAATTATCTACTCAACTAATTTATATAATATGTATATATATAACAATGTATCGCATTATATACATTTATGTGTGTCAATTATATACATTTATGTGTGTCAATTATATATCCATACGATGAATCAGTTGAAGTCACTTAAACTTTAATCTTGAATAACTTTTGATGGAGTGAATTTAGCCAAAAATGTTAGGAGACTTTTTTTGTAGAGCATTCGATTTCCCGTAAGAATATCTATCGGTTTTTTTTCCGGGTACTGATTTTTACATGAATTACAAAATTCCAAAGTTGAAAGATCAAAATGTAAAACTATACCAATTTTTAAGGCATGATTGTAAGGAAACGGTTCATCTGACGGGAAATTTCAATCAGACCTTTTTTGTAGAGCATTCAATTTCCTTCAAAAAATATCTTCTAGTCAATTTTGTTTAACTCAATGGTTTGGGAGTTCTGAGACAAAAACCCGCTCAGGAAAAAAAAATATAAAATTGCGATGATAGACCTCTTAATATTAATATTAAGGACTCAAATTCTCACAATAATTTTTTTTTGTCACCCCAAAACAATATTTTCGATACACTTAAAAAAAAAAAGAAAAATAGTCGATTTTTTTCGCCCAGTCTAATGTACATAGAAGATCCCACATCCTATCGGCATTGATTGTGAGACCAATGCAGACTCCGAGCTGCTATTTCTCGGATTGGCATTTGGTATTTAAAAAAGGGTGTTTTAGAGGATGCATTGAATGTAAAATGAGGCTACAGCGCTGCTTTTTGATCAACCTTTCGGAGTATTTTCGCGATTTTATTTTTGGACGGTAAAGGTAGGACTATTAGCATCCTCTTAAATAATAGACACAAAACAGCAAATTGAGGGAAAATTTATCCGGTCAGAAAATTCGGACTCAACATTATTTATTGATGGAGTTTAATGTGCCACGGGTCACACTTGGCTCATAGTTCGTGTCTGTGTGAAGGAATGTAGAAAATTGGATGAAAATTTTGGCGTCGATTTAGATACATGGCTACGTACCTACATGTGCTAAACTTGTATCGCGCACGCTAGGATGATCCTTATTTAAAATCTGAACGAATTTTTTTCGTGGCCGCCATCTAAATCGGCTCTGAATAATTCGAAAAATGTCCCTAAAAAATTTCGACATTCTATCTGAATCCTAAACCCTCCCGCAAAAGGGGTGAAATCCGGAATTCAAAATACAAACGTTTTATGCAATGCCTTCGATGAATATTTCATGGGTTTGGTATTTTGTAATTTTTGTGACAAAAAATTACCGTCACCCTTGAGAATCTGTCAAAATTCAAACCAAGAATATGGAAATTTTAGACACAATTATAGCTGTAGTGAACAAAAAAAAAAAAAAAGAACCAAAAACGGGGTTAAAATGAAATATTCAATGCAAAAATATGTATATTTTAACGTCCGGGAATAGTGGGATGTCTATTGTTTTTCCGGCTCGTTAACGCCTAAGTAAAGTAATTCGGCGTTACCCCTAAGGGGTTGCGAAATTCTCTCAGAACGGAATTTTCCACCTCTGTATTTTCCGCGGCCGTTCCGTTCAAAATCTTACCTCTTCTAATTGTCCTTTGCGATAACCTCGCGAATAAACCGAGGCTTTATTAAGAAATGAAGATATTTTCTGCTAATAGAACAATTTGCGTGCTCAAAAATGGCTAAAAATAAGTTTCGTTTTTCTCTTTCGGACGGAAATCGTTGATCAGGTATCAAAAAAATCATGTTAACGCTCGGGGGTTTTGTTATACCGGAACTTTTTCCACCCTCCATATTTCAGCCACTCGGAATAGGTATAAAATAATTTCCTGGCAAGTAATCATTCGAAGATTCTTTCTCGGCAAATTAGGCACAGTTATAGACCTCGACGAACAGGAAGAGAAACGTTTTCCCATAAAATCTGAATAATGTTTCGTGTTTATTGTGAGGAATCGCGAGCTTGCAGCAAATAAGGGGAAATTTTCTTAAAGACGACGCATATTACGGATCAATTAATTCGTGCGAGAAATTATATTGCGAATTCAAAAAGCTCTTATAGCCTTCACATTATTATTACGATGAACTGCAGAAGTAATGACAAAAACTAAGAATAAAATTCGTATCGAATAATTCTTAGCTTGTGAATCTGAAATCTTCAGAACTCGTAGTCGATGAAATTTCTATGTATTTTTGATAAAAATTGGTAATTTTGAGATTCGAGAAATTCCCAACAAATTTTTTTTTCTTCAGAAAGTTGCAACTTTTTTTGTCTCATAAATTTTCTTGTATGATCTTTTGAGATTATACTTTTGAGATACGGAGGTTCGTATAAGAAAAAAAGTTAGAATTTGTAAAAACTCGAAAAACGCGGTCCAAAAATTCTGAAAAAATTCACATAAATTCTTTCGATATATTTCTCTAATAAGACAAAATTATGATTTTTTTTTTTGGGGGGGATTCGTCAACTTTTCGACCGTTCGAAACGGGTCAGTGGAAACACTCAAGTATAAATCTAACGAAAGATCCTCAATTTGTCTGTACGTATGTACAGATGCACGTGCATCGGCTTGCAACATGCGTGCGACTAATTCTGTAGCTCTTGGTACACAGCTAGGCATGCATACACGCATATATGTAGGTAATAATAATATCGGACATATAGAAATGTGTCCGTCACGTGGGAGACGGCCTTAGGTATGTATCTACATATTCAGCTCACATAGGCATCCATAGAACGTGTGCATCGGACGCCATGGCGTTCTAGACTCCACAAATACATATACCTATACTACGTTGTCACACTCGGGCCTGAACTCCTCGTCAATTTGACAAAGCGTACAGTCATGTAGATACCACGACGAATATATGTATTTCGGGGATAAACCACGTTCGTCGTAACTATATTTTATGGAAACTTCGACAAGAATTTTGATAAATTTTTCTTGCATTTTCTTTACTTTTTTTTTTTTTACAAGCGGTGCTCAGATTTTAGATATTTGGATCTATGACTGTTCCGAAAACGAAGCTCTGTCTTCTGAACAATTTAGAGACCCCAATGACTAAAATCGAAGCAACGGTTTGCTTGATCCAAGACTCTGATACCCGATGACTCACAACTCCTAACCTTTACTTGATTATGGTTGAAAATATTGGCGAACTTTTGTGATAAAACTGGGTGTTTGAATATAAAAAACGTTGGACATATGCCAGTCCTTGAAAAGTACTCTTGTTTAAGGTGTAGCTCGACCCATTCAGTTTCTATAGATTATCTGGTCCGCCAATTTCCTTAACTTGAATTTTTCTTTTTTGAGCATGTGATGCGAGGACGAATTTTTTTATCGTTGAAAAAAATCGATGGCATGGTAAAGTTTGAAACCAGAATTTTGATTCCGTTATTTTAACGTATTTCCACGCTTTCCTATCTCCCTTCGTCACTGCACCAGACGTTTTCTAATTTTCGTATACACGCTTGCTATGTACGTGTATAGCCTTGTTCTGGTCAAAGCCTGGTCCAGTCTCTCTCAACTCTCACGGGCTCGTTGTGGCAAGAGCTTGCGCAGGACAGTCGACAGATTGTGGTTTGTTGGTTATACGTTATCTACAGTCACATATGTGTGCACTAGACGTTTCTCTATGCATTCAGCCAGTGTCCAGCTATATCAGCGAGAGACGATCGAGTCCGGGTTCTATGATATGCGTTTCAAAGTCAAATAAATATAAATGGACTGTTTGATATCCTCGTTCGACTCATATCATACTTCGTTATCAAATCTTCGAGGATCTACGGTACTTTATCGATCAATTTCGTTATCTATTAATGAAGATAATCAAAGAAAGTACAGGGCCATTGTCACTCCAGAGTATGGACCAGCTTTCCACATTTTTTTTTTTTTTTTTTGTATCTCGTTTTAGATTCCTATTCTTCAAACTCGTCGTCTTGCGAGCCCGTGAAAAGCTCTTTGGACCTTAGAATCTTGCCGTGTCAACATACCCTACGATTAAGACAAAAAGCCACTCAAATATTTGACCAAAGGCGCTGACCACCTTTTCGACGTAGATGGGCTATCTCTAAAATTCACCAACCTTATGCTCCGGCATATAGCTTCGTTCTTTCGGGATCAAAAACTGCACCGAATTTCCGCGAAAAATGGGTTTCTTTTATCTCGATTTTATGAACGTTTTCAACCAAATTTTTTTCGTTTTTTTCATCGCATTCTTTTCACCGCAGCGAGTAACCGAAAATTTAACAAATTTACGTAACGCGGGGTTAAAAAAATGATCTTTTTTTTAAATCAACGTTAATAAATTTCTATGTGTTGTATTTACGTCGAATATCAGAAAATAAGGTGCATTTTGTGTCTGAAGCTCGCCTCGATTATTCTCTTCTATTTCTCGCTATCCGCGGCCGAGCAGAAATGACGTATAAAAATGGTTTCGGTTTCGCTCCCAGGGAGGAATAAACAATAAAATATCAATTACCATTTAATTGGAAGGACTTTGTTCCTGATGGACGTTTGCTGATGGCGGTAGGTGGATGGGGTTATAAATATACCCTCTGACCTCACAAGCCAAAACCTCAACTTCCGTTCTCTCCCAATATACGAAAAAAAAAAAATGGAATATTTATTCAACAGCATCAAAAAATTTTTCTCTTATTTGTTTGTTAAGTTTATCTTTGCCCCTAGTTGCAGGAGTGTTTACTTCGTCCTATTTCGACCTCCTCGATCCTTACGGCGATCCTTATCATTCCCTTTATTTGAGTTTGACAGTCCGTTTCCTGGACAGCAAACTATCGGAAAGACTATCGGTAAAGATGTCAAGAGATAAAATCACACCGCGTAACGAAGCGAGCAAAGTTACGAATACCGCGACGAGGGACGAATCCTGAAGGATTTCACGGTGAATACGGGTCGGAACGAATAATATATATAGGATACTCATGCGGGAAATTTTATAGTATGAAAATTTATCTCTTAAATCGAGAGCGAAAAATACGTACCTTCGGTTATCAAATTAAACGCACCGTTCCGATATACTGCAGGTGTAAAATAATTTGAGAAACAAAAAAAAAACCTAAAACAAAAAAATAAAAATAAAAAAAATAAGTGAACGCTTACGAAGAAGCTTATAAGAAATTATAAAAAATCAAAATACTAACATATCTGAGAAAAAAAAAAAAAAAAATAGAGGGATGCAGAGTAAAGTTTTGAAAAAATTTTTTATTCAGAGTTTAGGATATGGGTCGGAGATATGAAAGTGAATAAAAAAAATATTGAAGATGGGGGTAAAAAAGAAAAGAATAAAGGAAAGTGTTTCTTCAGTTAAAAGCAAACGTCTGACTTTGCGCTCAGTGTGCAGGCTGAGTATATTATACGTGTGTATATATAATCGTGTATGAATAATACAAGCTAAATTTGCACATCTGACTTTATATTATTATATATATATCTGCCATGCAGTTCTGAAAATAACTGCCCTGGAATAACGTGAAATGAAAATGCAATTCGAGTCGTGCCTCACTCACAACGTGTTTTCAGTCTAAAGTTTTCGACTGCTGGTATATTTGGATTAAAAATTAATCTAGCAAACCATATGTATCACGTATTCGATATCGAAAGAGTTGAAAACAAAGGGAGTAGATATAAAAGTTATGTTTGCTTGATTTCTAAACAACCTGCAGAAACTGTAATACACTGATGAGTTATAATTTGATTCTGCAAAAAATTATCCATTCGATTCTATAAATTTAAACCTCCATGGATGAGATATTTATCGATCGGAAATTTCGATTGATGTTTATATATTATATTAGGGTGTGTCATTTTAGGGCAACTTTTTTCTTCAACTTACAAACAGGTTGTATACTTGCAGGAAGGTTGAATAAGAAGCCTGTTGAAATTTGAGATCTTACTATTGATATTAAGAGGTGCCTCATCGCGAATTTCTATTTCCCATTTGAATAGCACGGGAAATGTTCTGGTGGCACACTTCAATTTCTATATCTCGAGTACTAATTTACTCAGAATGATTCCGCATAGCTACTTTTGTTCGAAATTGAAAGCTCTGCAAAAAAGAGCTCTTGGTCTTTTTCGATAAATCTAACTGTTTCCAAGTTGGTTGTTGGCTATCAATGGTAATTAACCAATAACCAACTTGGAAATCGTTAGATTTATCGAAAAATACCAAGAGACTTTTTTTGTAGAGCGTTCAATTTCGAACAAAAGTAGCTATGCGGAATCATTCTGAGTAGATTAGTAGTTGAGATATAAAAATTGAAGTGTCCCACTAGAACATTTCCCGTGTTATTTAAATAGGAAATAGAAATTCGCGATGAGGCACCTCCTAATATTAATATTGAGATCTAGAATTTTAACAGGCTTCTCATTTCACCTTCCTGCAAGTATACAACCTGTTTGTGAGTTGAAAAAAAAAGTTGCCCCAAAATGACACACCCAAATACATAGAGAAACAATTCTTTTCGAAGATGAATTTTTGAAGCTTATATTGTTATATTTATGTGAAAAGTGTGCATTAATTATGCCCAGGATTTTCGCTGATTATACCTATATACAGTCGCGCTTTTATTCGAGATATCTGTAACTATACATATATACCGATCGTCAATCGACACTGATTTAATAAAAAACGAGAGCTTGGAATTGTGCGGGTGGTAAGGAATAATAACGTTGAATATGGATTGGTCGTAGATCATATTTTGACAACCGAGTATTCGCGCCCGCGGTATACGCCTTAATGTTGGTTAATTACATTTCGTCCATGAAGGGATAAATTTTTTTTTTCGGGGTGAGGTATCTATACATATATACGTATAGCGTTGTCATTTTAATACAGATCATATTCGTTACGATCGCTGTGTTTGAAATTTTCAAAATTACCATTATTATTATTTTTATTATTATTTTTCGTTTGTCATTTTTTCTTCCTTTTTTTTTTTTTTTTTACATTTTACACGTATACCAGTGGGACACGCGATTTATTGGCGTTGACAACGAGAAATCCGGACTGATTTATACTCTCGTCGCATATCGGTTTTATAGTGAAAAAAAAATAAATGATTACCAAAACGTATAGATTACCGACTATATCCCACTGATCTCTGTACTATATCGGGCAAAAATTAATTACCGAGTCAATTTCGCATATACCTATGCGCGTATAATTATAATACATGGATTTTCAAAATTCGGTTTAAATTCTCGGTGCTTCAATTAGCCTGAAATACACGAATTATTTATACGTAACAGATATTTAGTTACTATTACAAACCTGAAATTATTTTGAACGGTCGAAAAGTTGACCGATCCCAAAACGAAAATTCATAATTTTGTCTCATTACACAAATACATATATCGAAAGAATTTATACGTGAATTTTATTTATTTTTTTTTTTTTTTTAGACAATACATTCTAAAGTATATTCGGCTTATGAGAATTATGTGAAACGATCCGCGGCGTTTCCTCATTTTATGTATTTTTACTTGCTGGAACAGGACGCCGTAGGATAATACAAATGCAGATATATGTATAAAAATACAAAGAGAAGACCAAAGAAGAAAGAAAAAAAAAAAAAACGGCGAAGAAGAAGAAGAAGAAGCGACTAATTGGTACCAACATAGTTGCATCTTGAAAGTATACGTCGAGTAATCCGCGGTATATAATATTCCATTCATAAAACTTTCTGAAGAGAGAACAGCCCGCAATTAAACGTCTTTCATTGCTTAGATTTAGGGTTTCCTCCCCCCCCGACCCTCGCATCTAACGAAATTCTGGAAAATTTCTATTCCTATTTTAGGGTCAGCCACGGTATTCAATCCGGGGCTGAATCAAATGTCAAAAAATTAATTCTTTTCAGATATATGTGCGATGCAAATTTGTTTAATACGAAAGGAAACAAAAAAAAAAAAAATAGAAAAATGCCGTTGACGAGTGACGTCATTCTATAGGTCAAATCGTCAAAGAGCAAATGGTCGTTCTCGTGGTCGTTGACCCTTGAACCTCATGTTATATTTCTATATCTATATCTATCCGTATGAAATTGGACATGTTTAGTTTAATTTACCTCGAAATAGATATTTCGTATTTCAATGGCGTATTATATTTTCCGAAAATTTATTTATACACTGTACCTATATGTATATCTGTCCCGCCAATATTGTCCGTACCTCGAGCGATTCTGCCTCACCTTTTCATAACCATTTATAACATCTCGTCGATAAATATAATAATTATTCACACCTATTTTTCAATGGTTAAATCTATATAATTTTTCTTCTTTCATATCGCACCGTAAAACTATCGTATAATGTTGGAAAAAAAAAAATCTTGAATTTCGACTATGTAATTGTGTTAAAAAAAAAAAGAGAACATTTAATCAAAAACTCCGCGCAGTCATATACGATGCTAGCAAAAGGGGATATATACATTTATTTCTCACTGTATATGTAGCATATACAAAGCCGGCAATTGACTCCCATTGAGCTCGACATACCAATGCGACAATTACCGATTGCAAACTAATTTGCACTGTCCACTAGTCGTGGGCGTGCGAAGGTATATAGGTATAGGTATATAAGGTAGTACATATATATACGCATATCTATGTATATAGAGTCGTTAAATTTTATTTTTTTTGGCACCGTTTTATAACGGTTGAAAAGAAAAAAAAAACTATACGTATACGCTGCAGTAACTCAAGTGGTCCACTAATCCGCGGATGCTTCTTATTTTATTTTTTTTTCAATTTTTTTTTTTTCACGTTTTTTCGAGTCTATATAATACGGACAAAAAAATTGAGCATCTTAATTCTCTTTTTTTTTTCTCTCTGTTTCTGTTTTTTTTTTACTTGATTACGTATTTTTTTTTCTTTTTCTCTTCGTTTTTTTTTTTTTTAACAAAAAAAAAAAACGCGGCATGGCAGTTGCTCCGTTTTATCTGGCAAAGTTATATATAATACGTAAGAATTGGGAGCACTTTACGACTGTACGTATAACCTACCTACAGACGTATACGCGTAAGGCGTGAGACGAGAGAAACAAAAAAAACAAAAAATTTGCACAGGAATACAATCTCAGTGATTTTGTTCTCTTTAACATTTTCTACTTTTTTTTTTTTTGACTTGTTCGCGTGCCAACTGCCAACTGCCAAAATTTGTTTTACAAATCTGAACCGCTGACGTCAACCCCGGGGGGGTGTTTCTTTTTGTCTGATCGCGCTTGAACGGTTTGTTGTTTGCCCGCTCCAATTAACCTCGTGTTATAACGCTATATCCACTGAATAGGAAAAAAAAAAAGAAAAATAAATAAATAAATAAAAATTGTACATAAAATGTGAAAGGATCTCTGCTGTGATCCTCGTTTACCAGGATGCAAATTATATTTTTATAGTTATACGGTTACCGAATTTTGTGGAAGTTAGAATTTTTCGTTCATGTCGCTACAACATCATGGCAACTTTTTTTTTCAACTTACAAACAGGTTGTATACTTGCAGGAAGGTAAAATAAGAAGCCTGTGAAAATTTGAGATCTTAATATTAATATTAAGAGGTGCCTCGATCCCGAATTTCTATTTCCCATTTAAATAACACGGGAAATGTTTCAGTGGCACACTTCAATTTTTATATCTCAACTACTAATCTACTCAGAATGATTCTGCATAGCTACTTTTGTTCGAAATTGAACGCTCTACAAAAAAGGTCTTTTGGTATTTTTCGATAAATCTAACTATTTCCAAGTTGGTTAATTACCATCGATAGCCAACAACCAACTTGGAAACAGTTAGATTTATCGAAAAATACCAAGAGACCTTTTTTGTAGAGCGTTCAATTTCGAACAAAAGTAGCTATGCAGAATCATTCTGAGTAGATTAGTAGTTGAGATATAAAAATTGAAGTGTGCCAGTAGAATATTTCCCGTGTTACTTAAATGGGAAGCATGAGAAATTCGCGATGAGGTACCTCTTAATATTAATATTAGGATCTCAAATTTTAACAGGTTTCTTATTTTCAACCTTCCTGCAAGTATACAACCTGTTTGTAAGTTGAGAAAAAAAAGTTATTAAGAAAATATTATTAAGAGAGGTTCCACGCTATTTCGACTTCGCGGTGACCCTCACAAATTTCAATTTTTTTCTTTTTCTGTTTTTTTTTTTTTTTTTTTTATTCTGTCAGCATGTTTCAGGGGATTACGAAAATGAGATTTGCCAAGTTTTAGATCTGTTTGATAATTCGTTTTTCTTTTAGTAATCGTTCAATTAGGCGGCAATCTGCAGAGTTACAGCCACGATCGATTTCGATGAAATTTACACGGTAAATTCTTTGTACGAAGAATAAAATTTTGTAGACTATAAATACCGAAGATGGATTTGAGCGCGCATATTTTGGTTTCGAAGATACAATCAAATGAATTGGAAGAAAAAAAAAAAGAAATGAAAAATTCCCGGTCTGATCTTGTACATAAATAATATACGAAGAGAAAATAAGTTGAAATTAATATATGTATACGCATCCTATTCGCGGAAAGATGTATACCATATCTTTCGCAGACTTTAGTGATCTGCGGGCGCGTCACTTTATATACGGTCTACGTCTGACAGATTTGTTCTTTTTTTTCTTTTTTTTTTCTTTGTTCTTACCTCGAGAGTGAAAGCTTTTTTTTCCTTTCACTCCTCGAAAACAGACGTTATATCTAAAGCATATAAGGGTATATAAAAATAAAGAATTTAAACGATCCGAACCCGCTTAAAATTCACTGTTGGGGCTTTGAAAATTCAATAAATTTGAGTATAACGCCACCGCGCTGTGCGGGTATAAGGATTTTATTTCAAGAGTCAGAAATGGTATGTGCACATACCTTAACTCTTCAAATGACAAACTAGATGTGCCATATCTGTTTGGAGAAAATTTGCCATTTCGTTTTTTTTTCTCTCTCTCTCTCTCTCTCTTTGTTTTTTTGTTATAGGATATATATTATCCGATCTATTCGTTCTTTAGGCAGCTGTATATATATAAATGATATCCTGCATGTAATTCAACGTGATGATGCGAAAGTATTGCGCGCGATGCATTATGCATTGTCTGAGCTGCTGCATAATTGCTGCGCCACGTATATAGAAATCTGACAAAAAAAAACAAAAAAAAAAAAGAAAACGGAAAAAGGAAAAAAATAAAACCGCTTATCTACACAAAGATCTTATGTCAGGGAGATTTTATTGACCTCCTCCCAACGAGACGCGGTTCGGAACACGTGGTGGTCCAGTTCATGTACCTAAATTTGTTTCCTGATCAAAGTTATCTTTTACGAAAATTTCTTATATAATATATATGTATATACGTATATTATAAGTATATATCGTATTATAGTCATTCATCATATATCTATAAATTGAATCTAACCAATTCGTATATAGCGTATGAGTCAAGCGAGATTTTTATAAGTTTTTTTTCATTTTTTTTTTTCATAGTTTTCGAGGTAAAATAAGACTCGTAGAGTGACTTCTGGGTTTGTCTATTTATAATACACCGAATGGCAATTTTTAGAACCGAGAAACATATAGGCTTGGGTTTCAAGATTTATTAAAAAACAGAAAAAAACTGAAAAAAATAATAAAAAGAAAGACTCTATTCTTCCGATAGAAATGAATTTTGACTGGAACAATTATTTTCTTATTAGCGATAATGCATCGTGTGGTTATGGGGACGCATATTACGTTCAGTTAAACATATAGTTTCAGGGATTGTGGTGACTAACGTAAATGATACATAGATATTCTGTTTTAGGCTTTTATCCAACGCAATCTCGTCTACAAGTCTTGATGATAAAGACCCTAGCATCTTACATCATATGGCCATTAACATAGATTGAAACGGGCTCTGTAAAAATGACATAAGTTAACTGTTGACTTAATTTCAGCGTCAATTTTAGTTCAATTTGGCTCCAATTTCGTGAGCTCACTTGATACTCATTTCATTTTGGCGTGGACTATAATTATCAAAAAGTATTCAATTTTGGATACATTTTTAGATTTCTAAAGTCCGTACATACTAGAAAATACAAAAAATTTGGATTTTTTTTTATTTTTTGAATTTTTTACAGCCGAACGAACGGATATTTTTAAAAACTTCTAGTCTAAGTCAGACCTACGTATTTGAACTGCAACTACAAAAAATTTTAGATCAATCGGACTGATCCTTAATTAGTTATTAAGTCAACAATTAACCTATGCCATTTTTACAGAGCTAATTACTTCAATTTATGCTGGTGGCTACATGATGCAAGTCCATCAATAGTTTCATACGGTTTAAAAAAAAAAGGTTCTTGTCGAGGCTCCAAGACTATAGGAACAATTTTAGTATTGCCTTATCGACGATCAAATTATGCCGAAATCGAAATTTTTGGTGGTTTCTAATTTTGAGGATTCAACTACTGCTCACCGAGAGACTTGTTCCTTTCTTCGAAAAAATAATTATTGCAAAAGGAGAGATAGGTATAGGACCAATATTTACTGAAGCCTAATACTTATCGAGGCCGGAATTTTGACAAATGTAAAATTCAAAATTTTTTAGCGGTGCTCATCTGAATGTAACTTCCTTTTTACAGAAAAGAACTACCTGTGAAACCCGGTCTCTGTAGAGTAATATTTGATGCTGGTCTCATCGATCCCAACCATCCGAAAGTTCGAGAAAAAATTCAATTTCGAGATATCACGTTGCCCTTTCGTTTTCCGTCGAAGTGAAACCCGGGGACACGAAGTGATTTCCAAATGAGCAGCGCTATATCTGACCATTTAAAATTTTAATTTTCCACTTTTCAAAATTTCATCCTCGATGAGGCAATTTTTTCTGAGGAAAGGAACAAGTATCTCGGTGAGCAGTTGAACCCTCGAAATTAAAAATCACAAAAAATTGCGATTTCGACCTAATTTTACCGTCGACGAGATAGTACTAAAATTTCTCGTGTAGGCTGGAGCCTCCGCGAGAACTGTTTTGTAGAAACGTATAGAACGACGGATGAGCAACTGATTCTTATGTCATATATTCTTGAGAGGTCAATCTGTTCCTAAAAATATCTCTGCTGCTGCAGGTGTAAAGGAGATGAATAATAATTAATTTATAACTTGAAACTATTCTCCCTTGTTGAGGGGGTGGGTGGGAGTTTGGGGGGTGGGGGTGGGGATAGGTAGAAACTAAGTACCTTATCTCGGAACTTGTTAAACTTAAGGAAAACTGCGATGTGGAGAGTAGGGTATATATATATATATATATAAGATGCCTAAGCGGGCGAGCCGGGACGAGGGGGACACGCGACTTCTAAGATTTAGGAGCGTGACGGTAACCGTTGTATACACTCTGTATACCACCTTAACGGGTAATTAATTTAATTACATCCCATTAAGTATAATTTAGCATGCAGTTAAGTACTTGAATTTCCTACAATCTTTGTCAGACACCGACTCACTCGTCGTTATAATACTACGAATCCAATGACTGATTTTCTAACTGTGGTATATATATTAGGGTACGTCATTTTGGGGCAATTTTTTTTTTTCAACTTACAAACAGGTTGTATACTTACAGGAAGGTAAAATAAGAAGCCTGTTAAAATTTGAGATCTTAATATTAATATTAAGAGGTGCCTCATCGCGGATTTCTATTTCCCATTTAAATAACACGGGAAATGTTCTGGTGGCACACTTCAATTTTTATATCTCGAGTAATAATCTACTCAGGATGATTCTGCATAGCTACTTTTGTTCGATATTGAATGCTCTACAAAAAAGGTCTCTTGGTCTTTTTCGATAAATCTAGCTGTTTCCAAGTTGGTTGTATGGCTATCGATGATAATTAACCAATAACCAACTTGGAAATAGTTGAATTTATCGAAAAATACCAAGAGACGTTTTTTGTAGAGCGTTAAATTTCGAACAAAAGTAGCTATGCAGAATCATTCTGAGTAGATTAGTACTTGAGATATGAAAATTGAAGTGTGCCACTAGAACATTTCCCGTTTTATTTAAACGGGAAATAGAAATTCGCGATGAGGCACCTCTTAATATTAATATTAAGATCTCAAATTTTAACAGGCTTCTTATTTTACCTTCCTGCAAGTATACAACCTGTTTGTAAGTTGAAAAAAAAAGTTGCCTCAAAATGACACACCCTAATACATATCAATATCTAGCTATACGTAGGATATTTTCACTCGTGCTGGATCCTCTGAGTTTCAACGACGTATTGATCAAATTTGTATACCTAACTAACTTTCAGCCAACACTGTGTTTTAAAGTCATTTTTTTTTTTTTCCGTAGTGCGTTATGTATATACACGTATGTATGTATGTACATACAGGAGTAGTGATTAAAACCGTAGTACGAGATACTTTTATTTGGTAACAAGAGAATCGATGCTCGCGTGTCAATCCGAAGTTGTCAAGCAAAAATAAAACTAGATTAAAAAAAAAAAGAGAACATTTTTATCTTTTTTTCTTTCTTTCACATTTTACTACTATCCTCTGCATCTATTTTTTATAACTACCCAACGCTCTCTGACAGGTGACACAGTCCAATGGCCATCTATCTATGACAGCAATTGCTATTCCATATATGTATATTTGAAATATGTCGCGGAACTGTACATGCCTAGTACTGCAGGAATTTGATATATTGCAAAAGATCGAAGTGAAAAAAATGTTAAAAAAAAAAGAATACGATTAGATTTTTTTTTTCTACCTTCCTCTTCTTTTTCTCTCTTGGACCAAAATACTTCGGTCTTATAATATTTTGAGAAAAGCACAAATTCAACTAGGCAGTATATAATTCGAATCTAATCGGTTAGGTTTGAGGGTGGAGGGAACTCGGAAGCTTCTTCTCCAGCCTAGCAAGTAATTTTCATAAATAATTTTATGAATTATAAAACACAGAGGTAGGTATAGTTGCGGAAAGCGCAAGATAGAAGGAGAGAAAGATAGAGAAAGAGAGAGAGAGAGAAGGGGCTTCACAAATCTTTTGTTACGAGGTCGAGGAATAAGCTTTGGTAGTGGATTCACCAGGATATAGAAGAAAATTACTACTGACTTACAGCCCTCCCCGTTTGACTGAACTCACACGAAACAAATTTCAGACTTCGTACCCACTACTTCACACATCTAAAACCATCCCAGCTTTCCAGCTAACCTCCCCCTGACCCTCTACGAGAGCGATTGTTATTTTGTTAGAGTTAATCAAGATGGTGGGGTGCTCGACAATGGACGATCAACCAACAATATGCTATAGTGGTGAAGCTTTCTTAATTAGATTTTACCCAGAAACGGTACGTATTGTTAATATACTCCGGGTCGTATCACGTCGCCTCCATACACGAATACATTATTAGACAATCATTTGTCAGCATAGGGTTGAATTTCTTCTATACAGCTATAGATCAACAGCAATTACACGCTTCGGGACGTGAATAAACACGGTTTGTTATTAAAGAAACCCACTCTGCCAAGCAGTCGCTAGAAATAATATACTCACCGTACTGACTAATCATTCTACTATTCACCCTTTTTTTTCAAAACCTGACCAATACCAAAAAACTACTCAGGTAGAGTCTGGCGATTATAATACGGCCCAGCACTGGCCCAGTGCTGGGCCAACGTTGAACGATCTAAAATCTGTACTGGGCCAGCGTCGGCAGCTCAATGTTGTCACAAGTCACTGGGACAGA
Organism: Macrophya alboannulata; assembly: GCA_949628255.1. NCBI lineage: Eukaryota > Metazoa > Arthropoda > Insecta > Hymenoptera > Tenthredinidae > Macrophya > Macrophya alboannulata. The sequence goes on along the minus strand of OX451207.1, from coordinate 38,223,384 downwards.
ATTGGGCTTTTCTCACAACGCATTTCAAGGGCTAAAAACTGAAAGTAGATCGCTCCCTTCTCGAGATTGGCTTTCGATGTACAATTTTCGGGGGGGAAGTCGAGACGCTGGCTTAGTATACCGATCCACTGATGATTCGCGATATTGGCCCAGTTCTGGTTACCAGCGTCGGCCCGATATTATCGTTTCGACTAGTGGGATTAACGACTTCGCCTAGATCTCTCCACGGGCGGCAACGGTACTGGCCCGACGTTGGGCCTTTCGTTAACTTCTACCTGGGTAACTATATCAGTAATTTTTTGCGAATGGAATCGAAAGGCTAACGAATAAACGAGAAGTAAAACGATTCTACATTCAATCTCCTGGTATAAATAATCGAAGTGTTTGAACAACTAGACGTTCAAAACTTTACTCCGGAACACCGCCACTCGATTATACCTACACAAAGCAGTTTTACCGAAGACATTTCGCTCCGGGTCTAATGCCTGAAGTCGATTGCAAATGTTTTCCTAGACTTGGTCAGGAAAACATTCAGAATTGGCTCTATGTTTGTTTTAACTGATCCCTGCAGCACACGACCATCAGGGCATTGCGATTCGATCTTTCGCACACTTATAAGTAGATAAACCATCGCCGGTATACATCGGAGAGGGGAAACCGGATAATTTGATGGTCAATACTCTAACGACCATGTTTGTTGTTCTGGCTAGGTACTCAGCTCACGACAGTTTGTATATCACACGAGCTGATAAGACCGGCGTATATCTATATCCTCCATACCACCCGCAAGGCGAGGTTTTAACGGTTTCCACGAAAGCGTGGAGCTCGCTTGATATTCGATAATTAAATTTTAAGGACTCAGAAGAAAAGCTCTAAAGTGGAAATTCTGAAATATTGAGGCTCTCGCCTCGCCTCAAAACTTTCCTTAATTGTTTCGTATTTGCGGTTTGAGTTTAGAATAGTCGGTTTATATACCGCGGTATTCCTCCGACATATATCCTATATAACAGTGTACATGTGTATTATGTCACTAATTATGTATAATAACGTAGAATTATGCAGGACTTATCTCGTCCCGAGGATCCACGTTTCTCAAAGTTTCGGCAAAGTTTCTGACATTCTTCCTCCTCGCCAAGGATAGTGGTAGGTATATAAGGGAGGGTAGAACCTCGCGGCCCCGTGCCTCTACCAACAATGGCGACAGATAAGATTCAAACATTTCCCAAAGAGAACTGTTGCCGTTCGCCCGGGCGGGATCTTCGTTATCGTTACTTCCCTACGTATACAGTATAATACACGGGGTCTAGAAAATACCGCGTTCAAATTTCATACACACAAGAAAAAAAAAAAAAAAAAAACGACGTAGAGGAAAAAAATAGTGAGAAGGTATACAGAAATTGAAGTAAAACAAGAAGAAAAAAAAGAAATCACGGAGGTGAATTTTTCCTCTCCTCAAAACTGTACCTCGACCTGTAAATTTTTAACCACCGTCATCTCGCCCGCATAGCAATATACCTGCTCGCGAGGTAAACGTGGGGTGTGACGAAAATCGGTGAGCTTCTGAAGGAATAAGCCGTCGCGACGTCGTCCTCCTCAGCGTTGGTCGACGACTGTGGTGTGTCTCTTCATTTGTTATTCATAGGCGGATCATATTCTCGTGCGGATACCTCATCGAACTTTGGTCCCTATATATTTTCAAAGTAATATACCTACGTACATCCTCACCCCCCCCCCCCCCCCCCCTTTCCTCTGCTTTTAATACGATAAAATAAGAAAGCTGGAGAAAAACTATAAAAAGAAGAAAAAACTGGAAAAAAGAAAAGAAGAAAGATAAGCTATATATGTATATGTATATTATACATACGTATAATATACATATATCCGCTTATATACCTGGTCACGTGTATAAGTGATAGGCCCGAATAACAAGCTTGCGGGGAAAAAAGTGGTGATTTTGTATAAAGTGGTAGTCGATATAGGGTGTATCAAAAAATAAGATCTGGAGTCTCGAGTCTCTCCATGATGTAGATATATGCATATTAGAGCGAAGACTATATAAGCCACGTGATACGATCGTTAAAAAAAAAAGTAAGAAAAAAAATTCAGATGAGGATCATCCAAATTTGTAGGTAGAGACGTAATTCACGTTGAACTAATCTTAGTTGCATACATAGAGACGTGTGTTCCGGAACTCAATCTACTACGAACTTAAGTATTTGGTTTGCGCACCGCGCTTCTGGGGAAACTGGATGCGGAAGTTAGAGCGAGGCATGAGGAGGTGGCGAACAGTCGTCAGGTCTTGAGCCAACGATGACTACGAGGAATATGACGATGGGGGAAGGGGGTGGGGGGAGAGGTCCTAGGCTAATCAGACAATTCCCTAATCAGACTAACTTCATTTGGTTATACCATCTCGTTCTTGGTTCAATAGATATAGGTATATGTCTCACGTAATGCATACGTTCGTACATCTCCTATAGTTTCTTCTTCTTATATTTGAAAAAAAAAAAAAATAATAGAAAAAGATTTTTTTTTTTTGTTTGTTTGTTTCAAATGGAATATCAGAAGCTTCGTAATTTTTCGACCCATTATATACATATAATATGTACATACATACACGCGTGATAATAACGGTGAAAATATGATATGGACGTGTGATATATATCTTTGTTCTTTATTTTTCACCTCATCCTCAAAGAGTTCGCGAATAGGCGAGGGTCAGTTCGTAATACGGTGCCGGGGTGCATATATACAGGTATATAAAGAGAAGAGAAAAAAACAAAAAAAAACGGGAGGATGAAAGGATGAAGAGGAAAAAAAGAAAATAAAAATCCGAGAGAAAAACCAAAAAGAGAAAAACGAAAAATAAATAAATTCCAAGAAAGGATTTTCCCTTTATTCTTTTAAGGGGAAGAAGAGAAAAAGGACCGTAAGATCGCCAGGGGTTTGTAAACCAGGATGAAGGGTCTACCCGCCTACTTATTGTCCAGGGGTAAAAAGGAGCGAGAAAAATTTTACGCGAGAATCTCTGCTGCTGCTCGTACTCTGGATGCTGTTGCTGTTGCTACTGCTACTGCTGCTGCTGCTATACTTTTCTGCTAATGTAAAATGTTGCTATCTCTTACGAGAAGCGTCATTTCCTACCTACCCTCCTACTCTTCGTTCTTCTCCTCATCATCCTATTTTCTCGTCTCCTGTTCTCCCGCGCATCGAGAGTGGAAAATACATATATACGTATATAATATACAGTTATAATATCATTGTGAAGAAGCGACGAAGCTGTGATTAGATATGATTAAATTCTTCACGGTATTATATGTATAGAGACATTGCAAAGAGCGTTGTACGTCGCACACATATATATCCGTGATAATATAACACATATATCAGCTTATATTAACACATTTTCCTATAAAGAAGAAAAAAAAATTTCTCTCTCTTTACTTAGCGAAAATTTCTTCAGATCCAGTAAATTCGATCAGATATAAATATATAGGCTCGGGGTGGTTAAATTTTAGGTACAAAATTTATTATTTGGCTGTTATAACGAACGGTTTATAATGAATTCGAGTAACTTGATTTCTGTGTTAAATAAATTGGTTCATTATAAGGTAAAATCTGTATATATATGTATAGGTGTGTATGTATACCTATGTCAAGGTTCAGACGGTAGAGGCAAACCTACGCGTAGTTAGCGCAGGCTGTGAATTCAACTGCGGATTATATTCATAAGCCGGTATTCTAATCCGAAAATTATGCCGCGGATGCAGCTGCTGTACGTATACGCGGTGCGGCGCGGCGCGGCGCGGCGTCAGCATTTGCTAAAACAGTTGTGCAAATTATTAGCGCCTCCTGCACTCGCGGACTATTTCGCCCACCTATATATGACACTTTATATGTTCTAATATGTATGAATGCATTTATGTATTGTATGTACATATCTATATCTTTCGCCATATCCTGCATCCCATACGCGTGCAGTTTATACTAGGACGTTGAAAAACAAGTCGAAATTTTTTTTTTTTGGATCTCAAAAATCTCTAGAATTTTTTTTTCAACTTACAGACAGGTTTTATACTTTCAGGAAGGTAAAATAAGAAGCCTGTTAAAATTTGAGATCTTAATATTAATATTAAGAGGTGCCTCATCGCTAATTTCTATTACCCATTTAAATAACACGGGAAATGTTCTGGTGGCACACTTCAATTTTTATATCTCGAGTACTAATCTACTCAGAATGATTCTGCATAGCTACTTTTGTTCGAAATTGAACGCTCTACAAAAAAGGTCTCTTGGTATTTTTCGATAAATCTAACTATTTCCAAGTTATGGTTATTGGTTAATTATCATCGATAGCTAACAAAATTCGGGACTATTCAACCGCGGTCCCAGAATTAAACCGATATCTCCGCTGCGGAAAATATTCGAAACGTAAGAAAAAAAAAAAAAAAAAACGCAGGAATAATCAGTATGTTAATATAAATTATATTAGATTATACCTAGTTATTAGTTTAAGATTCAAACTATAATAAAACCACTTACGATCACGACGGCAGTTCTATATATACTTGTACAATATCACGGAGTTAAATTGGAAATCCGGACGATAAAAGAGTTTCAAGATTTGTTAAAAGTTATATATACCTACCTATACCTATACCTCGCGAGTTTTGACGAGCGTCTCAACCTATACAACACTTTACTCGACAAATATACGTACACATATATATAGGCAGTTTTTTTTTATCCATTCACACCGTGAAAAAATCTTCTATATATATATATATATATATATAATTTTTTTCTATACAATTTTTCTTAACTGGGAAGAAAATTTTTTTTGTTTTAATTTTTTTTTTTTTTTTTTTATATCGTAGATCACCGGTTTTGAAACTTACTGTATAACGTATGTATATGTATAAGGTACGTAGTTATGTACATACACTCTGCCAAGGCGATATATATGAGTACACATTGTTGTAGTTAAATAAGCCCCTACTTAATATGCGACGAAATTGCGCACAAGGCGACTAGACTCTGCGACCCGAGTCTAGTACATTGCTAACAGGGTGTACCGTCGTCAATTTCACTTCAACACTGCACAAGTAAAATCTCTCACAAATACAGTGATAATACGAAACTGAATGATTCGGTATCAATTTCAACATCGATTTCGGATTAATCGATTACCAATTTCTTCCTACAAAAAAAAAAAAAGAAAAATCAATAAATTAAATGTAAGAAAAAGTTTGATTCACGGAATTTTCTTAATCGCCCAGGTATATGTATTTACAACGAAAGGAGATTAAATAATTATTACCACCTTGTATGCAGATCCTTCAATAACTTCATTATATATTGTGTAGCTCGCTAGCATATCGTTGACACTATAAATTAGCGCGTGGATATATAGGTATAGTATTAATAATAATAATAACAAAAATAATAGCTAAACCTAGGATGTACATACGTAAGGGTTAGTTTAACGTATCGTAGTATATAAGGTAAATTTATAAGCGAGAACGAGATTTCCTCGGAAGATCCGAGGAATATACATATATAGGTATATATATTATATATACATATATAGAAATAATTCATGTCAGAACGTAAAACGTACGATCGTATACGCCCCCGCAGCCGCTTTTCTCGAGTATATATAGGTATAGGTATATATATAAATATAGTATATACATATAGGTATTATATATGTATATATATACTGTTTCGTTTCATTTCTACGTTGTAAAACTACCGCATATCCATCAATCCTGTCCATACCAGAGTATTTGCCTAGCCGCGAGGCACGTGGTATAATAGTTATACGCTCAACCCTTATACAGCTACAGTATCTAAACAGAATATAACGACTGTCTGAACGAGACGTAACAACCGCTAAAGTTACTATACATATATACAAATTGACTTGAATAATTCTTCGAAAACAAAAAACTAAAATGAAAAGGAAAAAAAAAATCAAAATTACTGAAACAGTTTTCGAACAAAATTCACGATCGTGGTTTTTTCAAAAATTATTAAGAGGGCAATTCATTCATCTTATGGAAATTCTTCAATTCAATGACTCGCGGATCTTTCGCAGCTCATTACTGTTCGTTTTTTTTTCGTCGTTTCAAAATTATTTGAGATTTTTTTTGCTCCGTATTTCATATTTGCGGAAGTCTTTTATTCCTCAAAATGAAAAATTTTCGTATCTTAAGAATTAAATTCACCGAATATCGGGCATATCAGGGTTTTGTTCGAAACGATAACCCTAAAAATTGGCGAAGTTTTGATGAACGATCCGACCTATATCTGTGCCCTGCAAAGAAGATAATTTTTTTCTTCGGTAGGATCAATCTCTAAAAATGTATCCTTGAAATTTCGTTGAAATTCTTTCTCTCTAGACCGCTCGAATATCTTCGACTTTCTTGTACTAAACCTAGGGTGAATTTTTAAAAAACTGTTGCTGAAAAAGACAAAGTGGATGAATGATTTTTCCTCGCCATTTATCTGAAAACCTTTCAGAGGTACGTAGATACGTAACATCGAAACCCTTTGGTGTGATGGGGGTTCGGTGCTGATCATCCGAGAGGTTGAAGTATTTTTTTTTTTTCACCTCGTAGTAATGTTTGAGAATTTATTATCTTCTCGGAACGGGGTTGTTGGGTGTAACCTTTGGCCCCATGATTTCATTAGGGCCCGACACGTGGGGCGGGTAAGGTATGGTTTGGGGTAAGGTTAGGGTACGTTACGGCGTCCAAGACCGAAGATTCTCTACTCCAGGTTCAGGTCGGAGAAGAAAGGCTGCTGCCAGAGATCGGATAATTCGCAAAGATTTAGTGTCACCGCGTGGTGTGGTTAGTATGCAGCCCATATGGTATCTCCAAGCGTAGTATCACCCGCCTCTATCTTTCCTGAGGCTGAGAGCCGAACCCTAGGACATCCGGAGATGACGTAGATACCCGGGAATATACCCACCTGGGAACTCTCCCCACTTTTACTCTCCCCCCTGTTCTGGCCCCTTCTAAACCCCGGCTATATAACCAAAAACGAGAAGAGGTGGTATGAGAAGGTGCAAAAGTATATATGGGCCCCTTTTTCACCCCTACTCTTTCCTCTTTCCTCTTTTCCCTCTTTCCTTTTTTCACCCTTCTCTATACCAACCCCCGTCAATCCCTTCGCCGCCTCATCCTCCCGCCTCTTCGTTCCCCACCTTCCAGAGCCTCTGCTATGCATTTTAAAAAGCACTTCCTCCCTAACATAGAAATTATGCTAAGGGACACTGCATTGAAATAACAAACGTCGGGTAAAACCCTTGGGGACACGTTGCTTGCTGCTGGTGCCGACCAACTCACGACCGCTTGCTTGAACCCTCTCGAAGTCTATACTGAGACAGGGTGGTGGTCGAGTTCCGGAAAATAATCGGCTACAATGCCCGCGCGCACGCGAGTCCCAGAAGTCACGATTTAACGTCTTGAAAATTTATTTGGACCAGAGTCTGGGGGAAACAAAAAAATCGAGATTAGTTCTGGTCCGGATTTTTGTTGCAAAAATCGCTAGAATAATTAACCTTGACGTCATCAAAGTCTAGAAACGATTTCTAAATCGAAGACTGATGCTTTTTCTTTAAAATTCATGAAATGATAAGAATCGTTGCTTTTTTTTGTTTCAGAAAAAATACTACCGTTCTCGAAAAATTCCAGCTGAGTATTTCCAGGCTCGAGCTTTATCCTAAAGACTCAGTTCTGGTGGATCAACTGCTCCATCAAATGGCCACTCAACCGATCCGCCACGTTGGTGAGTACGAAAATAAAATGTTAAAAATTTCATAGATTCAAAATCTTACTACCCAGCTGATAGGAATGTAATTATTTTGTTAATCCAGCCAAAGTGCGAGAATCAGGAAACCAAATTAAAACATTGAATCAGGGCAATCCCGTGAGCCTTTATGAGGGTAATTTTCATTATCATATAATACGAAGAAGTTATATAGAATTTTTTTTTTATTTTATTTTTTTGTCGAATTAGCATAATTTTCATACCCGAAAAGTTTTTTCATTAACTCCGACGGGTTTCGGGTCAGTTTGATTATTTATTTATTTATATTCTTCGACATTTCAAATCCTCAAGATTCTCACGAGTATATAATACATGGAACCGTTGAAAATTTGATGTAAAATCTGTAAAAAAAAATTGGAGAGAAATTTTCTGCGTGATGTGAAATTTTTTATTTTTTTTATTTCTTCTTTGAAACGAATGACAACGTGCGGTATCGTTGATGATGTTGTTATTGTTGTTGTTTTTCGGCTGTTGCTGTTGTTGTTTGACAAATTAATTTACAGAGTACAATAGCTGAGCCATGGGCTCCGGCGCAATCAATCGCGGTTTAATATTAAATCGATACACGTCAGGCAGTGTTGTGGTTTATATTATACATAGCGGGAAGGTATAATGTTGTCAATATTGTCCAAGCCCGGCAAACAGACTTTCCTTCCTCTCCCTGCAGCTCCCTGTTGATACATCGCAACCTGGTCCCCCCCGTGTACACGTTATAGGTCCAGGTATATGTATAGTTGAACAAAATTCATACCTCGTTGATCCATATTGGACAGCAACCGTTCGTCTAGCCTCGATTCTTCTTATATGCCATATATATACTGAATAATATTTCTATATAGTACTTGTATAGAGAACGACCTAAGACCTTCCCTTACGTAACCTACATACATATAGGTATGTACGTATATATAGGTAAATTCCTCGAGTGAATATACTACGACGTTCGAGTTTTTCCAATTCCTTATTTTCATATACAATTCCTTCGAAAGTGTACACCGCACTTTGTAGATAAGCTTACACATATCTACGTACATACATCATATACATATTTACCTATATATATATACACTGATGTAACCAATATTTGCTATGCAATCTCCAACCAATCGAAGAAAAATTGTTTACCTTAGAGTAGGTATCAAGAATTTCTTCATTTATCGTTACTTTTATACAGTTTAAGGCTACAACTTTAAGGGCCGATCAGAGACTGGCTTTTACCAGAACGAGGCTGTCGTATAAGCGTCACATGAAAATTAGAAAAATAGGAGAACACGAAAATATGCAAAAATAAAGAATTCAATATCATGGTTTGAAATTTTACCATATAGTCTTCGCATTACTTTTTGCGGAACAGAAATTCAGGCTAAGGGATCACACGCAGACCAGATAATCTATAGAAACTCAATGGGTCGAGCTGTGTAGTTTAAACAAGGGCATTTTTCAAGGACTGGCATGTGTCCAGCAATATTTTTTTGTTTTTTTGGTTTTAAACACCGTGTTTTATCACAGAAGTTCGCCAATCTTTTCGAGCATAATCAAGTAAAAGTTGAGAGTTGTGAGTCATCGGATCTCGGAGTTAGATGCAAAGTAAAAGCACTTAATGCAACGGTTTAGATCAACCGCTGCACTGCTCCGATTTTAGTTATTCGGGTACCGCTGAATTGTTCAGAGAACGAACCTCTATCCGATAAATCGAGAACTTTTTTGATTCGATAATTTTTTGTTGTTGAAGAAAATTGAAAAACAGTGAGAAAAAAAAAGTTACCAAACTTGAGAATTCGGGAATTGAAAAAAAAAAATTTATTAGTTAATTGCAGTATCATAAAGTCACCCGTTCGTCGGACGCGGAGCTTTACTTTCTGAATAATTAGAAACCTAAATATCCAAAATCGAAGCTCTGGTTGATCCAAATCCTTGCTCAAGCATTTTTATTTCGACTACATCTAACTCTGAGACTCAATGTTAGAAAATTCTTGACTTTTACCTGCAGATTATGCTTAAGAATGATTAAGGGAACCAGTACAGCTCGGTTTTGGAAATTCGGAGTACTCCAAAATGCATCTATTTCTCAGCCAAAGTTCATTTCACATAAAAAAAAAAAAAATTCTTTGAAAACCTTTGTCGTAAGGTTTCAGGCACATCGTTTTTCCGATTAAGGTTGTTGAGGGCTCATTTTGTTCAGAAAAGAAATCCTCATCGTGTGAACGAGGGAATTTTTTTACAATTTCGTGTTGGCCAAGTTATTTGCAAATTAGTGGCCTAAATATTGGAAATTTTGGATAATTGACCGTAACCTTTCACATGAATTTTTTTTACCGATCCCTACGTTCGTAAGATGTAGAATATTGCTGTCCGAAGAAAGCAAGACCTTGAGAGGTTGAATTGGACCAACGACGTTCCTGAAACCTTACGACAAAGTTTTTCGAAGAAAATTTTTCTTGATGTGAAATAAACTTCGGTTGACAAATAAATAAATTTTGGAGTACTTCAAATTTCCCAAAGCTAGCTGTACTGGTCCCCTTAAAAACAACTAAATTCAGGAATTGTAAGTCGAGTAATAATTATTATCGGAAATTTTTTTTTTCTAATTGCAGTTCAAAAAGAGGGTGGCACGCAGCTCAAGCTGGTGATTGAGTACTTCGACGAGACGGAAGCGCTCTTCAAGCCTATGAGGTAAGCGGGCAGTCGAGCCTTAACAGCACTTTGGTAAAGGTGATAATGGCGGTACCACCGCTGTAATAACACGCCTACTTATAATTGAGACAAAGGCGGATGTGACGTATCATCTACTTGCCGGAGACAATAATAATTGAGTACCAGGCGTGGCTAGCTGCTGCTGCTGCTGCGGCTAGGCAGCTTATGCTGCTATGCTTCTGCTTCTGCTGCAAGCTTACGAACCCAATTGAAGTGGTTTTCAAGCACTGCCAGGGCACTAATCGTAAGTGTACTCCGGCTCTCCGGCTACTCGCCTCCTACTTCCAATTGCGTCTATGTAATATCTGCACTGTGTCTTCGTCCGACGAACGAAGACTGACGGTTTTGACCCTCTTTTTTATACCTAGTAGGGGAAAAAAAATTCGCTACAATATCCGTCCGGAGTATAACTTCAATTATTATTATTTTTAATCAACGTTCGTATATAAAATTTCAACGGAATATAAGTCGTTTGGAATTTGTAAAAGTGTTACTATATTGAGCTGAATTCAGACGTGTGTGAGAGGAAAACCTACCGAAAACCATTTATTTGAAACGGTTATGAAATTTTCTGAAACTATCGTAAAGTACGGCTTAACGTTTTTAAACTTCCGTGTATAGGTGAAATTGTTTTTTTATTTCTCTCTCCCTCTCTCTCGATTTTTTTTTCTTTTTTTTTTTTTATATATATAAGTAGTAGGAAAGCGACAGAATTTAAACTTGTAATAAGTTTAGCAATAAGTTTTACCCAAGAAGTTCTACATCGGTATGGCTTGGTTTGAAATTGCTGCAGTTACGCCGCAAGCTAGTTTCAACCCCGAACCGTAATTTTTGTTTATTGTTATTTTATTTTGATAATTTTTTTGAATTTTCTGTTTTTCTTTTCGTATTATAAATAATTAGCTACGCGAGTAAGAGCGAATCTTGACGTATTTCTGATGTTTCAGAATCGTTTCAGATTTTTAGAAAAGTTTTTGAGGGTAGAAAACGATAAAGATGATAGAAAAACAAAATAAAAAAACCGTTTTTTAGTCATAAAACCGGTAGGATTGGATGTAAAAATCTGTGAATTTGCATAGTCATCTTTTGTTGCGATAAACAATCGAAAAAAAATTTGGGATTCAAAATTCGTTGGGGGCAGATTTCCCCGTATCTATTCCGCTAGCCCCGAAAATTGATTGCCTCTCTACAACCACAAGAGATTTTTATTTCAATTTTCCAAAAGTCTGTAGACTATTTGTTAAACTTTAACACAGTCTAAAGTTCTCCTCGAAAATCAGGAGACGAAGGACTGTCGGGTTGTTACTTTAAAATTAAACCCACTTCACCATTCATTTGGACAGATTCACGCAAGGATATATATTGCATAATACAAACGTACATCAATTATCAGATATACTAGCTGGCTCAAGATCGTTTCACTTCGAATTAAACACGTCACTCGAAAAACCAAAGAAGAAGTATAAGATAATCGGTAAAGTGGCTAACTTTCGCAAGAGATTTTTTTATTTTTCACCGTGACGAATCTACGCGCGCAGTATATCTGTTCGTTTGTCAAAGTTTCGAAAAGAAGTTTAGTTTCGTCTTCCGATTCGCCAGAATTTCTCAAAGCTCTAAGAAACTCCGTCTTTATACTGCAGCATGAGATTCATTTTTGCGCAAATTTTCATTTCGATGACTCTTACACCGTTCGCTGTCAGCTTTTTTCTTTTTTTGTTCTCCCTTCGTACTCGACGACTACTGCACCCTGTTTACCCGGCAGATAAATTATCGCTTGTTTGTTACGAAAGAACTTTTTGTTCTTCGGCTAGCGACCGATTTATCGTTCTGTTTTGACGGTGAGACGATTTTTAGTGTATAGCTACGGTAAAACTCCATGTATATACTCATAAAAGAATCGTTGAACTTGGTATACACGAGTTTTCACGAATCCTCGCAAGATTATCCGTATAGGTACGGCTTTTAGCCATATTGCAGATAATCGTGTATACGTACAAGAAAAAAAAATCAATATAATAAATATCTCGACGAATTTAATGACGGGCAAGAATTGAGATCGGGAAAAAAATTTTTATACGATTTTAGAGATTTTTTTTGATCATTTTTCATGAAGAAAAAAATAGTCAGTGCAGTATTCGAATTTTCATAGCTATTTTCGGTCTTGATATATCGGACGTGGAATTCGAATAGAAGAAATTATATTGAACAGTCGAACCGAAAGTAGATATATACTATTTATGGAATATCGAGTAGGTAGGTATGTACATACCTACGTTTACGTAGAGACTGACAATGAGCACAAAACATCAAGTTTTATTTTTCCACATCGTCGTACTACGGCGGAGTTCGAAGTGAGAAAAGATGAATTATTTCTAAGCGAGAACACGGGGAATAGGTAAGACTTTACCTACCCACCTTCTTCGGGGGAGTAGAAGAAAAAAATCGATATATACATACGTATACCTGTATATATCAGGGGGCTGCAGCAAAACGCGGAAAGTAATTTATTAAGAGAGAGGGTAAGACCGCGGAACTTTTTTCTTTCTACAAAGTTTGAGAAGTGTTTCGTGGATTATCCTAAAATCGGCTTTAGTTCTTCATCGAAGGCAGCAGTAGCAGCAGCAGCAGCAGCTCAGTTATAACTTTAAGAACCTTCTACCCCCGCCTATAACACGCCGCACGAACGCAGTGACCAGGATAATGAATTATTATTATCTGCAGTGATTGCGGGGTCTTCAGAAATTTCTCCCCTAACCCCGTCTCAGGGTTTCTTGTAGGTATACAAACTCTCCCTCTCTCTCTTTCTCTTTCTGTATACCGTCTACCTGATTCATTTATCTATTTATATACATTGCGATTTCGTTTTATATATCGGAGGAACAGTCACGTAATTTTCGTTCAATGATCGCGGCGATTATATCGAACGATCATCGAAAAGGAAATCAGTTTTGTATTTAAGGGGACCAGTACAGCTTCGGTTGGGAAATTTGGAGTACTCCAAAATTTATTTATTTGTCAACCAAACTTTATTTCACATCAAAAAAAAATTTTCTTCGAAAAACTTTGTCGTAAGGTTTCAGGCACGTCGTTGGTCCAATTCAACCTCTCAAGGTCTTGCTTTCTTCAGACAGCAATTCTACATCTTACGAACGTAGGGATCGGTGAAAAAAAAATTTATGTGAAAAGTTACGGTTTATCCAAAATTTTCAATATTTAGGACACTAATTTGCAAATAACTTGGCCAACACGAAATTGTAGAAAAATTCCCTCGTTCACACGATGAGGATTTCTTTTCTGAACAAAATGAGCCCTCAACGACCTTAATCGAAACAACGATGTGCCTAAAACCTTACGACAAAGGTTTTCAAGGAAAATGTTTTTTTGGAGTACACCGAATTTCCAAAACCAAGTTCTACTGGTCCCTTTCAAAAGATAGGTGCAAAAATTTATGGAAAATCAAAATATTTTATATTCCATACTTAATATCTTGTAACGAGGTTCGATGTGGGTACGTTTCGATATCTTTATTATGCGATAACCGCAAACCCTGGCTACAGTCTACGTAGTACGGGTCAACTTTTCACTTTGAAATATATAAGTATACATGTATATCATATCTCGGTATAAAATTGTACACAGAGTTTGTACAGTTTTCAGTTTCTTATAGATTATGGTAATTCATAACTGGGGAAAGGAATGGGGACGATCCCGCGACGCCTGCCACAGGATTTACTTGCATTCAACGTACCGTAAATGTCACGTAGGTGACCTATGCCACCCTGTGCACAATCCGATACCGAGACGATATCGAATATCGTCTAAGGATTATAGAGTTCGAGATTCACCTCACGTGGTATTACTAATTCATTCATCAAACCGTTTTTTTACTCACTGTTTTAAAAAAAGAATACCATCATAACCATTCGGATAATGATACGATGAGTTTTCACCAAATTCTCACGTTTTAGGTCCACATTTTCATTTTTTTGTCTCACGATATCTCGAGAACTAATGAACGAATTTCAACGATTCTTATCTCAATCGATAGGATTTGTTCCGACTTAAATCTGGTTGGATTTTGGAATTAATCGATCCGGTAGTTTTTTTGCTAAAAATAAAAAACCTCAACTTTTCACTCCTAATGAGTTTCTTCTTCGATTATAATTCAATTTTGACGTACAGTATGCGATTTTTGGGTTTCAAAAAAATCTGAACGTGAAGTTCTATGCCCGGCCTGCGAAGATCTTGATTCGATATTCACGCAGTGCAATAAATCTTGCAAAAAAAAAAAAGAAAGAAAAAAAAAACCGATGTCAAATTTCATTTTCTCGAGATATGATAAATTCCACCTATTCGAAGATTGTCGTACGAAAGTGCGAGATCATTCACTGCAACCTCAATAAAAAAAAAAAGGACGACGAATAAGAGTCAGATCGTATAGCTATCCTATACATATCTACCGGAGTATATATACCGAACTACGGATAATCCTAAATCCGTTTTTTATACAACCCTCGGGAAAAGGAGGCGCAAGTTCTCATACGGCTGATCGTGAGTGTGAAATATTTATGTAATAAGGTCTATTCTTTCATGATCGGGGCAGCAGGAGAAGAGGGAAAGAGAAGAGAGTCCGGTTGATGGTGGCGGGTGGCTTTGTAGATCACTGGGTAGGTGGGTACGTATATCCACGTTCCACATTGTGGTACCTACTATACAGTTTTCGGGGGACACAATAACTGTCCGAAATGATGGCGCATTCATCATTCTCTGATGCCACGGGGACACCGGGGTCGCGGCCGTGTCTGCGTAGGGTGGCGTATGTCATGTATGGTGGTTGTAAAAAGATGAATTGCGTTATTACGTTCGTCCTAGAACGGACTGAGAGTGATCGAGAGAGAGAGAGAGAGAGAGAGTGAGAGGGAAGCGAAATAAATGAGGGAAGAGGACAAAAAAGAAAGTTTTAACGAGAAAAAAAATAAAATTTATTATATACTGTATATACATTCTTTTTTTTTTTACGGTAATAGAAAACACGATACAGGGGGAAAGGAAGCAAAAGGGGCAAAAATTAATAAAGTCAATTTTAGAGTTCGACTAAATTTTTTTTTTTTTTTTCTTCTTCTTCTTAGAGATTGTTAATTCGTAATGGATATATAGGCATTTCGGTACGCTGCTGATTATGAGGTCTTTAGTTTGTCGAAGCGAAAGAAATCCTCGGTGATTGGAGTTAACGAAATGTGAAAAATATAAGAATTAAAACTTCACAATCTTGTCAATCTGTTCCGATAAAAATTATTATATTCCTCAATGATTAAACACCGAGGCGTTTGTAAAAGTTTCTTATTTAATTTCAGAGTTATAAGTGTATTGATATTCCTCGCGAAATCTTTACTTCATATATTTAATAAAAAACTGTCGAAAAAAAAAATCCTCTCCGGGGAATTTATTCCTGTAGGTATAAATATTCTTCTCCACATCGTCGATGATTTTCTTTTTTTCCTTTTTATTTCTTCAAATCCACAATTATAACCGTAAGGAAACTTGTGTAAGACAGCCGAGCCAAGTCGTATAAAAAATTCGTATAATACTATAAAACCAAACCAAAAAAAACCAAAAAAAAAAAAAAAAACGCTGTGTGAGGAAAGTTGAAACTGCAGCAATCTTCTGCGTAGGTATGTATATGGTATACGCTCTGAGCATAAACATACAGCCTCAGTTCCCTTATATTCCAAGTCTCTCGGAATTTCAGTGGTAAAATAAAAAGATATCATCGTAGATATTCTACCTCAGACAGCCCCTCTCGCCTCTCTCTCTCCCCTCCACGTGTCCTCCTCGTTCTACTATCTACCCTAACGAAAATTTGGGACAGATTTTTAGACAGAGATAAAATATACCGCTGACACCTGCAGACTTTTTTCTTTTCATTTCTTTCTTTTTTTTTTTCTTATTGAGGATGAAGACGATTTTCAATATCTTTGAGAAAGGAAAGAAAAGAAAAAAACTTCTGTCTTAATCTTTATTATACCTATCATCAAGATATAATAAGATGAATTCGTTAACAGGACTATAATATATACTCCATCTCGTTTATAATTATCGGATTATGCAAAAAATAAAATATATAAAAATTTCTAACAATTTTTTATTAACAAATTGAAATAACTTTGCTTCTGGATCGGTATGTATATAGGTATACATAGTATAGGTAGAATTACCGTACCAGTAATATAAGGCGAGGTGATTTACGAGCTTAGTAATTAGCAGCCCCCCAGGTTCTGTGATTTAATTAATGTTACGGTTCTTAAGTAAAAAGTCACGCGTCATCATGTGCTCGTATTATACACATGTGTCAAGTTTTTGCAAAAGATTTCTTTATAAACTTATTTTTTTTCTGCTCTTCTCTATTTCTACGTCTTTCTTCCTTTCTTTCTTTTTTGCTATTTTTGTCTTCTAGATATTGCGTAAATATCGCGATTTTATAGCGGAGCAATTTCAGCCACGTAGGTAGGTAGGTTTGGTACCGTAGGTACAACGTAACGGGTCAATAAATTTGTCTGCACTTTTCAGTGATCATAAAATTTAAACTACTGTGTCGAGGCTGCTCAATTATTAACCTACAGACTTCTATATATTTTATATATCTATATATATATATATATTTTTTTTTTCGTATTTATTATTCACAGGTTCCCAAGGGAGCAGCAAACTCTACCGAATCATTTTTATTTCACCGACTTCGAACGACACAATGCGGAAATCGCAGCTTTCCATTTAGACAGGTAAGACAAACGATTCTAAATATAATAAATCAAATACTGGAACGTAAACTGTACACAGTAACGATCGAAGTGAACAGTTTAATCCTACGTTAAAAGATGTAACGTTTTTTTTTTTTTTTTTCTTTTCGTCTCTTTACTTTTCTTTGGTCAAATTACGAGCCATCATACAGCTCCTCTTTTAATTTCCATCTGTTTCTTTCGACCGCGTTTTCCGCAGGCTCCTTAATTTCCGGCGAGCGATGCCCGTCATTGGAAGAGCCTTGAACGTAACGACAGAAATCTACGAGATAGCAGACGGCGAACTGTTAAAGACATTTTTCGTCAGTCCAGTTGGAAATCTATGTTTTCACGGAAGATGCAGTTATTATTGTGACACCGCTCACGCGGTTTGCGGTAGTCCCGACTCCCTCGAAGGTAGCTTCGCCGGTTTTTTACCAGACCGTAGGATAGGGGCTAGAAAAGTTTGGCGACATCCATGGCGAAGAAGTTATCACAAACGGAGGAAAGCTCAGTGGGAAAACGGTCAGCGATATTCAAATTTATAATCTCCGAATTTGTTTTGTCTTCTAATTTTTAACCTCCACGATATACGCTCGTAGAAAAAATTCATTCGAAGACAAAAAATAGAAAAGAAATCATCTCTTCTCTTCCTAAAAAATTTCGTAACCCGTTGCTCCTTTACAGACTCCGACTACTGTTCTTTGGTTAGAGAAATTCCGCCTTATGACGAGGGCAGAAGATTGTTGGACCTAATCGACATGTGCGTATTCGATTTTATGACCGGAAACATGGACAGGCATCACTACGAGACCTTCAAAATATTCGGCAACAACACCTTTCCACTTCATCTGGACCACGGTCGAGGTTTTGGACGGCCTTTTCACGACGAAACTTCAATCCTGGCACCGCTTTTGCAATGCTGTATCATCCGGCAGAGTACGCTGTCCACGCTACTGAAGTGAGTCACCTGTTTGTCACTTTGATCTAATTTTACTCGTTTACGAAATTTGTGCGCTAGCTAGCCTAGAGAAAGAGATGCGTGGGTATAATGTGTCGCGAATACTGGGAATAATTCGCTCTTCTTTTTTTCAACTCTCGATTTTCTACATCGCGAATGATTCCGTCCCGGAATTTTCAAAAATGAACAGGAAGAGAAAAAGTTTGATCAATTTTTAGGCACTGTTATTAACTTTTTAGAGTTTTAGACTTTCCGAGTTTTCACAGCTTTCTGTACTTTCCGAATTTTGATATTCCGAACTTGAACGTTTTCTTGAAAATTCTAAATCGTTTCAATAACGAATTCGGAATCTTTGTACAGAATTGAACAACTTCTAAAATTCTATATACACTTGAACCCGGCTATAAGGCTCAATCATATTATTCGTCATTATTTTTTCACGATTTATTTATACTCTGAAAGAAAAAAAAAAGTTATACAACACAAGGTCTATCCACATCTATATATCCAACCACCTCCTCACGCCGGAGAGAATAGCATATTATATGGGATAGCCGTAGATTGCTTTGCCTGTGGAAGTACCTACCGGGACAGGTAAGGTAGGTAGGTGGTTGCTGCTGCTGGTGCAGCGGCATTGCACGGTCCTGTCATATGCCTGAAATTGAACCCAGCGTGTATCTGAGAGCCGAGCTTAATCCAGGACCGTAAACCAGGTCCAAACCAGGTCTGAACGCATTAGCTATACGACGTCGACGTGTTTCTTGATGGTTATTACCGCACGGGAACAATCGGGGACTATTTTTCGGTTTTAAATTTCATTTTCATTAATTTTCGCCTGCAATTTATATAATGAGGTGTTCCACGTCGTTTCGAACGGTCGAAAAGTTGACCGATCCTAAAAGAAATTTGTCTTATTAGATAAATATATCAAAAGAATTTATGTGAATTTTTTCGGAATTTTTGTGATCGCATTTTTTGGGTTTTTCCAAATTCCAACTTTTTTCTATACGAACCTCCGTATCTCAAAAGTATAAAATCGTACAAGAAAATTTATAAGACAAAAAAGTTGCAGTTTCGAATCAACTTTCTGAAAAAAAATTTTTGGGAATTTTTCGAATTTCGAAAATACCAATTTTTGTCAAAAATACACACAAAGATATTTTTTTCGACCGATATGTCACTTTTGATTTGATAGACTTTCACGATCTTTATTTTTTTCCTCATTAGACACCGCGGAATTATGAACGTCCTGTGTCTACATTAATTCTAAAATAAAATCACCGGTTATGTTCATATTACTTAAAGAAAATTAATCCAAGTCGCAGATTCGGACCTTAAACGAATCAGTCAAGTCGACTGTATAACACACTCGTCTGCTAATTCATCATTTCGTCAATACATAATTCGGTTCAATTACTCTGTCAACTAATTAGACCAAGCGCGTTATTATAATAAACCGTATAAAACCGATGATTTTTAAAATTTGCGATCTTCTTCCTTGTGGAGAATCCGTCTAATTATTCAATCCGCTTTAATTTCGTCTGAACTAAAACGGGCATTTCCACTTATAGATCCCAGCAACTATTTCCTGTAGCTAACCGGTACCAAACTCGTAATTTTTTATCGTATGATAATCACGATATAATGTCTTCATCTCTCGCTATTTATTTTCGTAATTTTCTTCCCTCGTTGAGGCTGGCCTGGCATCGAGAACGACGTCTTTGACCTTCTTAATAACATCATCTGCCCTGCAGAATATCGTCTAGACTATTGCCGCGTATATATTTTCGCTGGATATGAAACAGTTTTGATATCAAAAAAAAAGAAGAAAAAAGAAGCTAAACTGCTCATATTTACCCGATAAATAAAATTTCTTCTTATCCCAATTCGGACTAGTCTTTTCCAAAAAATTCTTCCAAATTTTAACTTTATCTCATTAACCGGCTGCGCGGCGTAACCCTACCGAGGTTTTAGTGTTAAACCTGACGTGACGGGGTAGGTAGGTAGGTCTTCTTGCACGTTCGAAATTTCCTTGAGAATTAATCACGCGAATGGTAGATAAAACGGACGCAGGTATAAGGTATGGTAGCGAGTTGGAATCAGAATCTAATATAAGTTGACCCTTCGAAACCCTTTGCGGCAAGACTGTATTGATCATATAGTTTCAAGTTCACGATCCTTGTCGGAAATGTTATATATTCGATGTAAAGAATGTACCGACTATACACGATCATATCGGGGTCCGATTTTAAAGACAAAAAAAAGGAAAAGCAAGGCAGAATGATCAGCAGTCCCAAGGGACTGTACTCAACAGACACTCACGATTTATTTTTTCCAGAATCATAAGTATCAAGTTAATAGAGGATGAAAAATAGCGATATTTATTTTTGTAGCTAAACTATCGGAATAGATATGTCATATCCTAAGATTTCTTGCCAGGGGCATAATCCCCGACCGAAATTAGAGTAATGCTCCAAAAGACCAGAGTTTTGGGACGCCGTAGTAGGCTCGGGCAGTCCGGACGGACAAAAAACCCTGAAAAATGATGAATCTTTGTAGGTAAACCATCATAATAGATGTAATATCCTAAGTTTTCTTGCCAGGGGCATAATCCCCAACTGGAATTAGAGTAACGCTCCAAAGGACTAGACTAGTTTTGGGTCAGTGCAGTAGGCTCGGGCAGTCCGGACGGACAAGAAGCCTGAAAAAAATGATGAATCTTTGTAGGTAAACGATCAGACTGGATAGAAAATCATAAGTTTTTTTGCTAAGGGCATAATCCTCAATTGAAATGAGAGTTATGCTCCAAAAGACAAGAGATTTGGATTGGCGCAGTAGTGTCGACCAGTCCGGACAGACAAAAATCGTCATTAGGAAGGCAAATTCGTAAGGCACTCCAGAAATATACTTAGTATATAAAATGAGTCTAAAGACTCAGAATTTTGCTAAAACCGCACGACAAATGATTCTTTCGAAACCATATCGCACGCTGGAATTTTATGAGGACCCTCTAAACCCTCGGATGTCGTGCTAAAATTTTTTTCCTATTTCTTTCGACCCTGCATCGGAATAATTTTGTAATAAAATTAACTGAAAATCGACCAATTTCAAAACCACGAGAGAAAATTCAAAAAAAAAAAAAGAAAATTGGGAAAACGGTAAAACGGTAAAAGCTTTCAATGTCATCGAGAAAGTGCATAAAATTTTCAAATCCTGGGGTAATAGCGATAATAGCCTCGATAATATCCGGCTCTGTGTCATCGCGCGGTTTGAATAAATAGGAATAGATAGTATTCTAGGATCGTGGCTAAGCAAGTAATACCGAGTGGTTCTAGACGAGGTCGAGTAAGGCCGGGGGGAATCGGTGTGGGGTAGGTGCAGTGGGTATAGGTATACGTCTTGATCGTTTACTCGAGTATGAGAAAAACCTGAGATTACACTTACGTTGTTAAATATAGAATAGATCTACGTTAAGTATATTTTATCTCAATTCTAATCGTCGCAAATACCGACGTGGTTCGAATTGATTTTCGAAAGGGTTTTCCAAAATGAATAATGCACACTGGACGGAACTCGGTTTCTATATATATATATATACCTATATAAAGGGTAGTGTAGAAGCTCCTTCGCGGGACCGATTCAAATCCTCTTTCCCCCCTCTTAACTTGTGGACCTACGCCGGTTTGCCCCGTACGGTACCAAGTGAAATAGAAAGACGTGTTCATCGCTTCTAATCGCTCGTCCCAAAGGACCAAACAAATTCCATTCCCCTCCCTCCCTCCCAAGAGGAGGACGGAATCCTGAAGGAACGATCGATCCCGACGCAGGCTTTCTCTACACTCTATGCTGTCTATAGTATAGATATAAGTATAGTACATACCGTACAGCTTTACCTGAACAACCCACCCTACGTTTACAATACGTACGAAACGAGAGACAAACAGAAATGAGAAGAGAGATAATATCGCCGTGTTACCTGCCTACTTACCTGACTGGATTATTTGCGTAAAAACAGGAAGAAGGAAAAACGGAAAGAAATAAGAAAAAAAGGAAAAGGAAAAATAAACTGTAAGATCCGACGCGTTATGCTTTGCAAAGACCAATTTTATAAATCATTCGGGCGTAAATATCTCACGGCAATTTGTTACGGTAAATTAACGTTTTTTTTTTTTTTTTTTCCCCTTGACAATTTCAATGTTCGTATTAATGTATGATATACACAACGAATCTTCGTACATACCACTTGAAATTCGTCGATAATTTTCTTAACTATATGAGCAGCTGTCAGAGTAAAATCGGACTCTTAAATTCCAATTTTCGAATCGATTCGGTTTAAATTCGTTCGTAGATATTTTTTGTACGTTGGTTAATTTCTTTTTATATAGCATCTAATTTTACGCCTCGAACACGCACTTGAAATTCAAAGATATAAAATAAAAAAAAAAACTAATTTATTTCAAAATGTTTATGAAGAAAATCCGAGAAAGTTATCTCAAAGATGGTATATACAAGTCGGCACTTAATATGATATTCAGATCGCATGACCCGCAGCATATCGCATGCCCCGGGGATATTTCATTTAGTTTTTCGGTGTCTGGGTGAATTTTTTTTCCCCTTCTTGTTTTTTTTTTTTTTTTTCCTTTCACTCTTTTTTTTTGTCTTCTTCTTCTTTCCACTCCTCTTTTACCATCTCATCATTGAAGAGAAGATAATTTCGGATTAAGTCCGGAGTTGAAACATTAATACGCGACGGATGGCCGCGGGTGAGGGTTAAAGATTATTTTTCTTCTTCTTATAACATATCAGAGTTTATACAGTTTCCAATAATATCAAGTTTTTGGTGCCTTCATATTCGATAATAATTATTCATCCCAAACGTAAAAAAAAAAATTTGTGTATTACACTTTTTTTTTTTTTTTTTTTTTTTTTATTTGGGAATATAATTTGTAGACGTCGGTATATGCATATGCGTGTGTGTATATGTGTGTACGTTATACACACGATGGAACAAAGTCTGGTGCCTAATCTGCCCGTAATATACTATATATATCGCTATTTGCGTATGGCTAATTACAAAATTGTTGAAACAAAGTTTACCGCGGGGCGTTTAAACATTTTCGACAAGTTTGTTACATTTTCGTATATAAGCGAACAAACATTCCTACAAAGTTAGACGCACCAACCCCCCCTACGTCCCTCTCGATTATTATGCTCTTTGAGTATACGATGTCAAATACTAAAGTTTTCCAACGTAACTATACGTATACCTCTATGTATATACATATATATGCGTGTATTGAGCTAATGTAAACTGAGTCGAGTATATAAGACACCAAGTGAAATTAGGCTGTGTATACGCAGGTATATAGCTACTTAAGACCAAAAATTTAGGGAGGCGAAACATCCCATCTTGGAATTAGAATTTTTTTCTTTCTTTCGTCCCACAGAATCCTATTATTCAAATTTTGTTATCGTATTCGTAAATAATTAATTAACAGCCGCACTGTCTTATTATAGGGTATACAAAATTTTGCAGGGTATTACAAAATATCTGTATTTGGATGGAATAAATACCTTTTTTTGAAACCCCCGGTATTAGGATATTTTTTCTATTAAAGTATCATACCTCGTGTATATCAGCCTGAAATTTTTCGAAAAAAAAAATTGAAAAATGAAAAAGTTATGAATATTTTACTGAAAAAGTATATTTTTTGCACATTCACATCTTCACGATTTTTTTTAGACATGTTGATACTCGATTTTTTCCAAATTGACTTTTACTACATATTCTACAATGTCCAAAGTATGTTCCATAATTTTTTGAAACAAATCGGACGGATACTTTTTGTACGGCAGCCATTTGAAATTGACGTTGAGTCAATTTGACCCCCAGTTCGACTACTGTGTAATTCTACAAAAATGTGACTACGGAGGGTTAAAGAATGCCGAATGCAGTAATCATATCCGTTAATTCGAATAATCTAGATCAGACCTTCGGGATCATAAACCATGATATATAATTTTGCACAGATTAGCCTCTATTTGAATAAAACTTGAACCACTTATCTTGCATTTTAGTTCCTTACGACCCGATCCGTGTTAACAAATGGAAAAAAAAAATATATATGTATACCTTCTTCGTTAAATAAATAGTACATTAAATTCTACTAATTTTTTTGAACCTGACATTTTATGTAGAAATATTTTATTACTCTTATTATTCTCACAGCGATGAACTGCATAGAATTCTGCAATTATTATTTGTGCAGTTTCAGTCGTGCGAAACGAAAGATTTCATTTCACTATAGGTATATACTATAAGCGAGCTATGCCTATGATGGGAAACAGTCGAGTCGAGTTCGTAATTATACGAGCTAATTATTAAAAGTAAAATCATATCTGTTAAAATAATATTCATTATTTTACAACAAAAAAAGACGTAGACTCCGGTCTGTAGTTTCTTCAAGTTTTTCCGGTCTATAACTTCTCATCTTCATTAATTGACTAAAAAAAAAAAAAATAGAAAATAACGTAGGTATTCTAAAGATTTACAAAAAAAAAAAACGAATCAAATGAAACTTCATCGTCAAACTCTCGAACCAATTTACTTATATATCTCCTCAACCATACTAAGATGCAATCGATAAAAGAATGTCTTGAGACTTTCGAAGCCATTCTCGTTAAAAAAGAAAAGAAAATAATAATTTACCAGGAATCAACGTTTGTGCATAATATGTCATCGGAAAAACTCTCTATGAAATTCTAAATGCTTGAATATTTGAATATAATTCAAATATTTGGATTGAATCCGCCATTCTAAATTCAATAATAATAATAATAAAAATTTGAATAATATATCTTCGATATGAAAATAAGGGTGGGATTATACATATACTTCATACGATTGTATATAAATTTACGAATGAAATTTTATTTGATAGAAATTTTTTAATTTGTTTTTTCTACAATTTTTTTTTTACATGAAAGGAATATATATTATATAACAAACCCTTATGTATAGGTATATAAAAATTTTTATAATATTTTGGTATTCGAAATTTCGTTTTCAGATATCACAACGGAGCTGAAAGTTTGGGTGCAGCATTGCGAAAAAGCTTGGCATCAGATCCCATAACTCCAGTTTTATGGGAACCACATTTTTCAGCAATAGACAGACGAGTATCAATTATTCTCCAAGGTGTTAGAGATTGTATTGAAAAAAGTACTATCTCTGACCAAGTTGTCCTCCAAGGAAACTGACGACGAGAATCGGTATACAGGGCTGGAAGAAGATGACTCTCAAACAATAATCCAGCATTATATAATAATAATTACAATCTTTTTTTTTATTTTTATTTTCTCCTAGGAGGCGAGGCTCGGTCCTCGCTTCTACAGTAAACAATAATGATTCAAAGTTTTCCAAAGAGAATTTCAATATACCTAGTATATATATACTATATAGATATATACTATATTCTAGGTATATACATATATATATTTGTATAACGATAAAACCCGGGGCGACGTGATGTATAGCTATATTGAATTGCAGTTTATCGCTTGACTGGTGTAAAACGAATAATATTCGGTGCAAAAAAAAAAAGAATATAAATATATAGAATGAAAAACAGTTGCTATAAGGGATATGTATAATTTATGCGTGAATGTATAAGACCAAACGATTAATTATTTACTATTTTAATCTTTTCTTTGTTTTTATTTATTTTTTTCTTCTTAAATAATCGACGAACTTATTTTTAAACTATATCTATATTAATATACATATATACCGATCAATATATTGATCATAAAAATTATAATCTTAAGTATTATATTGCTATATTCGCTTATCCGTGTGAATGAAAATTGCCTATTTAAATATATAAATTGTAAAATAGTGAAGATAATGAATTTCTGAATAGGTTTTTAACGAAATCAAAACAAAACAAAAAAAAAAAAGTAAAAAAACGAAAGACAAAAAAAAAATATATATACAATTAACCGTCAAGAGAATGAATATATAAAACATAGGTAGAGGTAAGGTGTATATGTCAAAGAAGGGGGAAAATGTGCAATTTGTATAGTTCCGAATTTTGTCTGATGTTGTAAATTATAGGTATATACATATATACCTGTGTATTATACATGATTGAAAAATTTCTAAAATCATAATTGTTTCGGTTTCGATGAATAACGACTGGATAATAACGTATAATTACACATTTATACATAAATATATACATATATACATACATACATAGGTCTGAGATTAATAAAAAGAAAGAAAAAATAAAATAAAAATAGAAAAGGAGGTAATCTTTTTTTGTATAAAATAATGCTTCAGGTATATAAAATATTGTGTTATATACTATTAAATGAAGAATAGTTTTCTATAATGTAATATAATGAATATATAATATGTAATTGGGATTTTTATTTTTATTTTTTTTTTTGTTTTTTTGGTCCGTCAACCGTATATACTATAAGTACATATTAAATTTGTAATTTGTAACATGAACCACGTCTTTATCGTACATCCGAAAAGGTTGATAATTTATGATATTATCAATTTATATCGATAATCCAAAAAAATCGTTGGAAACAAAAAAGAAAAATTGAAAAGACAGAAAAATGAAAGAAAAAAAAAAAAAAAAGGAAAGGAATGAAATTTTTGGCAAAGTTATAAACTATATTTATATTTATGTAATAATTCTATTATCATTGTTGTTGTTATTATTATTATTATGATTAATCGATGATTTATAACTCTGTAAACAAGTGCGCTAAACTATCTTATAAATATAGGGACATACATATATTATATACATATTATTAAAGTGTACGCAAGTTTTCACGAAGAGAAAATTGTTATTCTTATTTTTTTTTTTTTTTCATTATTTCTTTCCAATGAAAGAGAGAAAAAAATTATTCGAACGATAATAATAACAATAATAATAATAATAATAATAATAATAATAATAATAATAATAATAATAATAATAATAATAATAATAATAAGAATAAGAATAAGAATAATGATAATATTAGTGATAATGAAAATTGAAAATGTTGTTATTTTTGGACTGTGCATAAGGCTGTACATAATCATAACGAATTATTACGCGAATAAAATTGATTGAAAAATATGTTATTTCCTTGTTTATTTTATTTTTTTTTTTTTTACTTCCTCGCAATTTATCACCACAGCTCAATATATGTATACCTCTAGCCAAAATAATAACCGCAGGACGTGTGCAAATGAACGGCGCATTTTTCCTTATTCCTATTATTCAAATTGATTCGAATCTAATCGAATCGAATCTTGATAAACTTGTTTTCGTCTCTCAATCATCGATTCAATAGACGAGGACAGACGTGGTACACGTAACCTTTTCCCTGTCGCAGTTCAACCTCGACCTCTTTCAGTATAGCTATATCAGGTATATTAATTCAGCGAGTAAATGTTGAAGAAGAAAAGAAGAAAAAAAATGGTAAAAATGCTTAAATATTATTAAAAATCAAAAAAATTACGATCCTGAGAAAACTCTGAAAGATAACGTACTCCTGTTGTCGTAGCCCTAACCGATTCACTGGCAAGTAAGGAGAAAGTGGTATGGGAAAGGAAAAAGGGGGAATAAAGAGTGTCCCCGGAATTAAGTCGGAACTCTCCCAAGTTCACCGAGGAGTTGGGTTCACCCCCCACAATTCGTTCGTTCTACCGATAAGCAGAAAATTTACAGAACCCAAGATAGAACCGTACTCTTCGTGACCCTTACAGCCTTTATATGACCCTTATATGTAGCTCGTTCTGAGTTGTTGCTCCGAAGTTTTAAAGCTAGGAGTTTGAGCGAGGCTCGGAGCCTTGAAATAGTGTTTTTTTCTTTTTCTCTTTTTTCTTTTGTTTTTTTCGTTACACTCATCTGTCTAAAACATTACCCGCGTCTACAACAACGAACAACGTCAGCAGAAGTCGACTCCGAGGCTGACCACTATCAGGGTTGCTCTACTAGACGCGCGTCTAACGCGCCACTTCTTTTACTACTCACCTTACGGCTGACCGTATTTCACGTCTACTACTCGCCACTAAAAAAGTACTTTTCTACCTTTGTACTCGACTTACCGAAGCGTTTAGAAAAAGAAGTTTTTTTCGTCGGCTTAACCCGGATCCACAGCCCCGAATTCATATTTATTACTTTATCTTGAACGCGGTATAAAAATAATTAACGCTTTTCGCGGATAAAAGACGTGTGTTTCTATTAATTTCGTAAATTGCGGCAAAACTTATAACCGTGGGAAATAATAAGAAGAAATATTTTTTGTTTCGCGGAATGAAAAAGAACAGAAAACGACCACGCGAACACTTAAGGTATAGGCGAAGGGATCAACGGCTTAACACTGAGCCCCATACCTTTTGAGAGAAATAAAACGTTAGAAAATTTGGAATGGGGGATTAAATAAGGGAGATTTTAATTCATCCAGCATACTTCAGACGTTA
Source organism: Macrophya alboannulata (assembly GCA_949628255.1). Taxonomy (NCBI): domain Eukaryota; kingdom Metazoa; phylum Arthropoda; class Insecta; order Hymenoptera; family Tenthredinidae; genus Macrophya; species Macrophya alboannulata. The sequence goes on along the minus strand of OX451207.1, from coordinate 38,194,619 downwards.
TTATATATGCGCATGGTTGTATAGGCAAGTTTTCAAGTGATTACCTCGCGCCTAATTCCGATTCCTAATAATAGTAAACTAAGTAGATATACGCAGTAACCACGTCTCACTGTAACGCAGAAACAAGCTAATACCGTGACTTTGAGTGGTCGGGTTAATTACAGGACTTGGTTAGGCTATGACGTCAAATGTCAGAAACAGCTCTCCCATTTCCTGATGGATCTTCGATCGAACCAGACCGCCTCGAACCACGTTAAGGGTGTCCCTATAAATTCAATCTGATCATAAATGAGGAACGTTGATGTGACAATGTTCACGATTAATAATGCATATGCAGTGTTCGTATATTCCATGTCGAATTCTTTTTTCGATTTTCATTTTACTGCACGGGGTAAAATAAAGGAGAAGGATCGAAATCATTGACGTTATACGTATACTTTAAGCCGGAAATAAAAATTAACGAGATTATTTGAAACCCGTAATGAGAAACACTTTGAAGCCACTCATTTTTCTCGATTTAATATACGTATTTCGTTAATTGGAAGAATCCTTCATCTTATTTGTCTCTAATCAAGACACGACGCGTTGTATATCGTTTACCTACGGTTTGCCACTGATTAAGTATAATCGCGATAGATACGTGGGGAATGAAATTTCTTTGACTCCACGTATGTGATTATTTATTCCGTCAATTTTTTCTTTTATTTTTTATTTTTTGGCACCATTCGGAGAGAAGCACGTACCTACCACGGGGGAAGAAAATTTTATGATAATTCTGTATAGAGAAACGTCTGATCGAGGGTAGTAAATTTGACAGGATGGTCACCGGTTAGCTCCGAGCGGAGACGTGATACCTGGGAAAGGATTCGAGTCAAATATTGAGGACGTAATCCCGGTTTTATATATACGTGACGGTTTGTTGCTGATCCCAATTCCGGCATCTCGCTTCTGCACCACCATGGCATCTATTCAAAACGACCTTCGAACACCGTTCTGCATGTATAAATAATGAAGTTATACAAGCAAGACAATGTGCAAAATTCTAGGTAAGTAGAATTAAATTCATGACAAAATAAAAATTACGACACAAATTATATCAGTTTCAAAAAGAGAGAAATGATTCCAACCAATTATATTAATCGAGGTTTACGCAGATGAATGATCTTCAAGACGAGATTTTGGACGCGAAATAACCGGGCGGTTTGTTAGCCTCAGTGGGATTGCAGATCACTTCTGGTAATTACTAAACTGGATGGTATTGAAATATTTAGTTATTCGTGAATTGTTAATAACATAGGATCAGAGGCCAGGGTGAAACGCCCACCCCGAAATTATCATCAAAATTTTTGCTAGCAAAAAAATCGGTTGTTTTTACCATTTGGACTTGATTTTCGAGCAAAATCAAACTAAAATTCACTCGATGTGTGATTCTGAATTTATTTTTGTCTCAAGGTGTGCATTTTACCCCGGTCTCTCTTTTGACTATAAAGCTACGAGGTTTTAGATGTACATTTATACGTATACTGATCAGTTAATGAACTTCAGAAATAGAAATTTATCATTCCTGTTCGTGTATGTATGTACATACGTATGCTCAATATTCAATTTCAATCAATATTATCTCGCGTTATAATTCGATTTCAGGGAAGAGTAGGAAGCGTGTTTCATGCATTTCACTCTCCGTGATTATGATATCGCGTATTTTCATAACGCCTCTAGAATTTCGGAACTAATTACTACTTTCCACCGTGCGAATTTAATAACGAAAATTTCTGGGGTCCACACACAGCGCGTGAAATCGGTATATCGAATTATCGAAAGTTGATAGTAAAATCCTGACATTATAATTAATTCGCTATTAATTAAATAACAGAATCAGTTCGATAGTTTCAACATTAGAACGTTGGTAAAAGTAACTCGCCGTACCTGAAAATATAATTTACGAAAATATTTGTACAACCGTACCAACTATCCTCGTTATAATCAAACAAATGTCAAGTGCAGGAACGCTGGAGAGGCTCTTCAAACTTTTTTTTTTCGAATACGGACGTTTTTGAGATGGAAATTTGGGACAAAAATATCTTTCGCCTCCGATTTTTGTCGAAATATTCGCACAATTGCAGTAGGTATATAACGTAAAAAATCGGTTACATAGAAGTGCAAGAGTTTATGTGTTTACTGTAAAAGTGCGCAAAAGAATTTGTCGTGAAGTATATTTATTGGGGGAAGAAAAGGGAAGAGGTTCAGTCATCCATACCGGGTTGAAGGTGGGGTGGATTGGGAGGTGAAAGAAAGTTTCTCGCCCCCTCCATTGTTGACTGTAGAATCCCGAATAGAATTATTGTTATTTTTACGAGGGTAAGTTTTCCACCACTAAGCAGAAATCTATACCAGTCAAGTCAAAAAGTTAGCGTTGGTCGTTCGTTCTCTCGTTCTTTTCTTCCAGTCAACCTTCTTTCCTCCGCTTCGTATCGCGTTCGTATCCCTTCTCAGGATTGTTGTCCCTTCGCCATGCACCCCTCCAGAAGTCCGAGTTAAAAAACTATCGGGCAAAGATCGGGAAAGCTATAGCCATTAAAAGTTTTATTTTTCAGACAGTTCTATGATTTTATTACAATTTCACCCTGCAGCCTAGAGACTTCATCGGGTATACTTTATATAGAAAAGATTGAACATCCGATAAGCTAAATTGGCTAGTTATATACGAATGAGATATATCTGTTTGAGAATAGTAAAAGTAAAACCTGCGGAGCTTTTCTCATCTTAGTCGGTTTTTTTCTTTTCTTTATTCCTTTCTTTATCTTCCTATCTATAATTCGGTTTTCTTTGTTTCTTATTCCAACTCTGCAGAGTGAGGAGGGCGGGAAATGGTAAGGCATGAAAAAGACGCCCGAGGAAAATTCGGAGCGTCACGTACACCGAAGTACAAACAAGCGATGGACCGACTTCGTGAAACTCTTCGCCGTTTGCTACTCGAGTGTTTGCGGTTTCAATCAAGGACAAGTTAACTGAAATGTGTTTTTGATAAAAATACATCTCTGCAGATACTCGACCATCGAAAGAGGCTACGTCCTCACCAGAAACAGCATCTTCGCGGTACGGAAATATAGGCACTTCGGCACGTGTCGGACGGGAAAATTTTTCCTCCAACGATTTTTACGCGAGTCTTTAAGATCGAATGAAATAATTCGATTCACGAAATAAAAAATAAAAAATCGTTTCCAAATCTCTGCTATTTCTTATAACGAACTAGGATACTTGGATAATTTTTCTAGGATCCCTAGAGATGGCCTAGGGACTTCGAAAAAATCATATGAATTTGCCTTGAAAAGATCTATACATCTGAATTTTTTCACAATTTTAGCGCCCTATTTACTAGAAACAAAAAAAAAATCAGGTTGGACCAAACTTCATCTTGAGCCATGTAAAAAGAGAATCTAAAGTGTGTTTTAAGTTTCAGGAATGAGGGCATTTCATCTATCTTAACGGAGGGTACCCTTCAACTGATTTTCAAATGGTTGCCGTGTAAAAACTATCCGTCCGATTGGGGCCAAAAAATTATCAAAACATACTCTGAACATTGTCAAATATGTAGCAACAATTGTTATATAAGAAATCACATGATAACATGTCAGGGAAAATTACTATCGTAGGGCAAGTAACGATAGATTCCAAAGTTGGGCGCCAGATTGATTTGGCCCAGGGTGAAAACGAAGCGTTAAGGTACGTGTATAATTATTACTGTTGTTTTTTTTTTGTTCTAGTTCTGATTTGTGATATTAACACACGTACATAGAATATAGTTGAAACAAAATATCGATCCGCAATTAATTTGGTCGTTGAAATTGAATGAAATTCCTACGAGTAATACGAGCAATTACGTATGAATTGTGCGGTGAGCTTTATGAGCAGCGATGAGACGTGTATCTGCCTAATTTCTGAGCGAGTAAATATTTGTTTGAATAGCATCAGGCCAAAAAGCCTTGAAATATTAACAACAGTTAAAACGATCCCCTTTCTACCACGCAAGCTAATAAATATATACACCAACGAAGAGAGAATTTCGAATTGTTTATCCCGACAGTCATTATTATTACTCAGTTTTTATACACATGTAGAAATTTCGAATGAACATATAAACACGTACTCTTTGAACCGAAAAATTATCCCAACCATAAGCCCTTGGTATGCGATATATTGATCAAAAAAAATTTCTGGGTATAGAAGTTGTAAGTATTTCTTCAAACTTTTCATTTATTGAATACTTTGTACAGTGTTTGGATTAAATTATGATATAGACGAATAACTGATCAGCTGACGTCAGTCACATGAAGAAATACTTCGACATACAAAAGTTTAACAGTATGAAAAGAAAACATACGACACATAAGGCAGATTGTTTCTACCGAGCATATTGTATGCAATATCAGGATCTACTCGCCTATCTTTAAACAAATTCATCGAGGTATATGTATGTATAATATCTTTCATAGTGAAGAGCCACAAAGCTGTTCATAAAATCTAAAATAATTTTTTATCGCGTTTCAAAATACTAGCAATTAGCGTTGAAAGAACTGACTATAAGCTGACAGAATATTTCGCCAAAGCGTGTGAGTGGATTGAAAAAAAAAATATAGTTTCCAACGTGTATATCAAAGCCCTTGAGCCTGAAGAGCTGGAAAATATTGAATCCGATTTCTGCTAAAGGCCACAACAGTGTGGAAGAGGATCGAAAAGGTATTTCAAAGCACTCCAGTTCATACCTCGAAATATTTTACCTATCAAAAGATCAGATGGGTATGCCAGCTGCAATTAGCGCGATGCAACGATGAAAGTTGGATGTATAAAAAAATTGTTGAATTATAAATTTTAATAGAAAAATTAATATAAATGAACTTCATAGAAATAAATACATTGAATTTCGAATACCCAAGCTGAACAATATTTTCCCGAAAACGATTAAAAAAAAAACAAAAAAACACTTCGTCGTTTTGGTACTCCGATTTTAAAGAGCGGGAATTAATTAAGCAGATTTGTTATAAATTGCACAAATATGCAGAGTTTGAACTGATGCTAATAGAAATTGATAGAACTGGGCCGATTTGCGGTTTCAATATAATAAACATACGAGTAAATAAGCAAGTAAATATATAAATCCAGACAGAATATTCTGATTGCCATATATATTTATACTCGGGGCAACGCGGAGGCGTATATATAATTTGCGAGTATTTATTAGGTCTCGTTTTACTTTCCGGTGAGCAGTAAACAGATTCCCGAATTCATTATGGCGTCAATAGGGGAATCCACGGACGATCAGCTACCGTATACATAAACATATATTGCATAAAGCGAAATTAAATTCAGCGCAAACTCAACCCAGTCCTATATCTTTTCGTACAAAGGATAATCCCCGTCTGCAGGGGGTATTATTGACGAAGAGAAGTAAGACGTAGGGAAGTCGAAGGTCGACGTGAGTGAGTACCACGACACAGAATTGAGAAGGCAGACTTTGACTAGAGGGATCTGAAAATCAGGGATTCGAACGTCTGGAGGATCATGAAACAAGTAAACGAGGAATTCTATTTTCCTATTTTTTGGTCAAGCTATGGTCATTTTTTCTTATTATACCGATGATCATCAAGAACCATGAAAGCACCGAAGAAATTGGGACCGAGTTATACCGCGTCTCTCAAGTGTAGTCGTTGGATTTTGCACTATACTTTGAACGGAAAAACTAATCTGTGACAAATTTAAATACGAATATCGTCATCCAAGGCAATTAGTTCAATGAGATTCAATCCGAGTGATGTCTCGATTATTTATAGTGTTCAAGGAGGAACCACTACTGCCGCCGAGCAAGGCCAGCGCTCTTGGAAAAATAAAACAAAGATTTCAGGGAAAAGTATTTTGGTCAACAATCAGGAGAATCTTAACGAACCGATCTTTCCTCATGCCATGGAACTGATACAGTAGCTACATCGCTGAATCCAATGTTTCTGGCTCACTTCCAGGTAACATGATACTGATAACTCTTCGGAGGATTATTTCGGTTAAATCGACCCAGAATTATTCGTATTTTTTTTGTACTGATGTCATTTGAATTGGCAATTATTATCTTTCTGACTAAATAGAACGACGAGAGAGACGCCGGGACCCTCGGTCTTCTAATGAATTTGCCTGGAAACTTAGGTTCGATAATATTTTGCAAGATTCTTGATAAAATGAAAAATTTCAAGTAAGTACACGGTGGAAAGTTTTTGGTAAAACTTGAGATTAGATTAGCCTGATTGTGAGTAATCGATAAATATATATAACGGAATTGCCTCTTATTATACAGATCGCTCGGAATCTTCATCCACGTTTGTTCACCGGTTGGAGAAATTTTGTTTGCTGCAGGCCTGATCATGGAAATCAAATGGCTGGTATTCGTGGCTGTTCTAATAATCGGGTAATTAATTTCCCCATTCAATGCTCCAATTTTACAATTTAACTGAATCCCACCTCTACCGAATTCAAATCAAGGATACCTGCCTTATGCTTTCAGGGTATCCATAATCAGCTGTGGAACTATAAGCTACAAACTGTCCGCTGAAACAACTTATCAAGAACCGGAAGAAGTATCCTCGAGTCTTTTGAGTGTGGCACAGCAAGTTTATGGGACAATTTTGGTTCTGATTATGGGCAGTTTGCTGCGAAATTATGGAGAAAAAATTGCACATTTGATTGTCACAGTTTGCAATTTTTACCAAAAATGAACTCAGTCGACAAAATGCTAGAGAAGACATACAGCGCAACGTGGATACCTTGTTAGCAGTTGTCGAGTCCAATAAAGTTCAAAAATTTCAGAATTCGAATAATATTTGAAAAATGATGTAAAAAAAATAACTATAAGTTTTCAGGCTGTTAAATTATCAATATTATTTTCACTTTTATACCTTGTATGGTAATTTTCGTGATAAAAAAATCTATGTGACCGGTTATGTACTTAGGAAATAAATTTATGTATTGAACCCTATACTTCTGGAATAAATATTATATTCATAAAATGTTGAATAATTTGCCTATCTCTTGCAGCATTTTAAGATGAAAGAATGAATACCATGGCCAATATCTGTTCTAGGACAAAACCGTCTACTTTTTACTACTCATGGTTGCGATCTAGATAGTAATATCAACGGTGTGCGTTAGAACGTACGTTATAGTCAGTATTAAAAAATAGCTACTGCCCTACTTATTAATCTTAGTGCATATCTAGCTGCAGCTGTTTCATGAGTGACGTTTCGAGGATGTATGTAAACTGCAACCTGTCTCATAAGTCTATATAACTGTAAACGGGTGGCAAAGGGTTGTGAATAAGTATTTTTTTATTTTTTATTATTCTTCGTGACGTACTTTGATGTTATAGGTATATTTGTGTGTTTCGGTGTTGTGCAGGGCGATGGTAATATGTGCCTGCAGTGAACTTTTACACATTTCTAGATTTTCTTTATTTCGTCGCAATTTTCAATATCATTTTTCAAAGCAGCAGTCTAGCTTTTTTTACTTTTATCCCTCGCCTTTGCTTACCGCATGTATATAACCGGCCCCGCCAATTTATAAGCTCGATACATAAAGACACGTCCGTACCAACACCATATTGCACTATATACTGCCAATATCTACGAACTGGTACATTCTTGAAATTTCTCTTAAGCTCACCGCCCAAACTTAAGCATTTTCGATCCATTTTTTCCCATAATTTAATTCAACAAGTTTACCTTGTTTTAAAGATAATTAATAATAATTACGATAAGAATCAATCCCAAGGGATTATTGAGATAAAGAAGAAATTAATAATTGATTTGTCAGAACTAAAAATTAAAATTTTTGACAAATATTGCTAATTTTTGAATCGAAAAATGATTTTCAAACAATTCTTTGACGGATTTAAGCTCTCCGAAATAATTGATATATTCCGTTTTCGGGACGGCTTATGTCCCATCGAATATTCCATCTCATTCTCTAATTTCAGACCAACTTACGCGAGTATTAAGTACTAAGTTTGTACGAGCGAGTAATTGGATCTGTACCCATTCCATCTATGCTCGATGTAAGTATACGTAGCTTCTATACTAGTTGCAACATTTGCGTTAGAAAGTTTCGATTCAAACGGAAGAAGACGTGGGGGGAACGGCTGAGAACGGCTCCTGGAGATCCAACAGTATTGGAAAAAGGTAGATTTCCGGTCTATTAACAAATAGAATGGAATATTTTATCATTCAAAAGACAATCCCCGTCGGAAAAGGAGTTTCATCGTGGACGCAGATTCGATATTACGCTTGAATTATTTCATATTTTAGCGCAATTGATCGGTAATTTATTCGTTGAAAAATTCTTTCATCGAGGTCATCGCTAAAGGTATACGCTGAAGTATCTTCAACTTTACATAAGATCGTGCTATTCTTCAATAGGTGTAAATGTGACGAGACGTGAGGATTGGAAATAACCTTCGATTATCAATGATATTTAATTTTTAATAATAGATTTACCGAGGTTTACTCTTCTACAAACACTCGATGTATAATAAATAATTATACATCGAGTGTTTTGACATCCTGGAACAGCTTAGACCGTCGTTGACGTGATCCCAGGCCTCTGCTTTGTAGTTGTCGTTGTTCAGGTCTTCTACTTCGTAGTCTTCGTCGACCAGGTAATCCCTTTTATTGTTCGTTTGTCAGATAAGAACGCGTTACTACATGCTCAAGTTTTATTATAATGCACTGCCTGCTTATTTGATTTCTGAAATAAAGAGTCATAAGGAGGGTAAAGTAGAAAATAACGATGCAACTTGCTACAGTATCGATATAATATTCCTCATTATCAAACTTATATAAATTGCCTCTTAAAAATAAATTCATCGTAAATGATCGAGCCTTCTGGTTCGCTTCCTAGCATCAAACTTAGCGAGTTTAAGGTAATTCTAGGTATTAGGATGTCTGTCGCAGTCGAATCTCGTTGAAATAGTC
>OX451207.1:38082602-38185411 GCA_949628255.1 Macrophya alboannulata | reverse complement strand
AGCAAGGGAAGAGTGGAAAATAACGTAATTAGTTAAAGTAATTAATTATAGGTATATATGGGAATTTATTGCTGCAGCATCGATACAATATTTCTTATTGTCAATGAATGTATGTATACATACACACAAAATGTAGTTATTTCTGCTAAGTAAATACACATACATATATGTATACGCATCGCAAATTATCGAGTATATCTTTGTTTTCTTACTGCTATACAAGTTCTTATGATATAAACTACATTGTGTCGGATATAGATTTTTCTCTTAATTTTCGTCTGGCAGTCGCGTCAGTGGTTCGATTGCCAGACAAAAACAACCCAAGTTTGAAAATTCACATACTGCTTGTTTAATATCTAAGCGATAACTTTTTCGCGTTTGTAATATTTTTAATGAAATGTCTATCAAAGTCGTCACAGAGTTCCCACGTGAACTGGTTGACGCCACGAGGCCGTGTTACCGCGTTGACATGCGCTGCTAGGTATAGCAGCACAAACCCAGCTGATGTACGGATGTTGGCCGCAAAGTAGAAGTTCATCAATTCGTCGTTGAGATGGCGATACCATTCGGTGCCCCGTTGTAGTTTCGATAGGTATATTTCAGAAGGTGGCGCCTCCACTATCTCGATGGTAAATTGATCAATTTTTTTTCAAAGAGACAACTGTCACAGAGTTCCTCATAGCGCCGTTTTCAATTTCTTTACTTTTGATACGCTCCGAATTTCAGATAAATTCATTGTTAAAAATGGCGCCGCCGGAGCCTAGTGTTTACGATTTAGCATACCGGGGTAAAACCCAAGCAGTAAAAATCTTAATCAATGAAAATCCACAGCTTAAGACTGACGTGGATAGCGTGAGTATGATGAAGACTTCTATCAACAAAAATGCTCATAGCACAGACTCGTTTTTTCCCCGTATACTAAAAATCTTCAATGTTTAGAATGGTAGGATGCTTATTCATTGGGCAGCTTTAGGAGGTCACGACGAACTGGTCGCATATCTGATATCTCTGGGATTACCAACCGATCCGAACGACGACGTTAGTATTTTATTCTAAAAACATATCATTCATTCGTTCATAGTGTCGCATTTAAAATAGTTGTCTTAGGTTAAGGTAATACGATACGCCGCAGCATGACACTTTACTCATCAATGGATGTCGCCATGTTGTTTACGTCACGAACTAATCATTTCATTCGTTTCGTGACGAACCGCGGGAAAATAATTCAAACATCTATTGCGAAGAATTGTCCAAATAAAATAATTCCTGTTAATCCGTTAATTAAAATCCATTATCCATATTTTTCACAAAGAAATAAAATAAGTGATTAATAAATTGCTGCGTTTTATTCTCAGATGAAAATGACGCCGTTGATTCTCGCCGCTTCGGGGGGTCGTGATAAAGTTGTTAATCTTTTACTAAACCAAGGAGCGAATGTGAATGCTAAAACGACCGACGGACACTCGGCGCTTCAATATGCAGCTTCGAAAAATTGGAAATCAATATGCGTATCACTGCTCGAAAAAGAGGCAGATATTAACATAACTGACAATCTCGGCTCGACACCTCTCCACAGATGCGTTTCGAAGGGTAATCTCGCGATCGTCAAACTGCTTTTGGAATACGGAAAACAGTTGAAAATCGGTCAGCATTTGTTATATTAATGAAATTTGAATATTGTTAAAGAAAAACAAAAATTATTGATGATGTATTTATGCTTCAATACAGATCACAGGGACGCGTACGGAAACAGCGCTTTACATTTAGCGTGCGAGGAAGACCGTCAGGAAGAAGCTAAGCTACTAGTAGCAAACGGTGGATCGATCGAAATAACAAATAAGGAACGTAAAACACCGCTCGATTTATGCAACTTGATTTTGGCAAGACAGTTGAAAGAAATAAGCGATAAAAAATTGCCGATATAATATAAGATTTGAAATTTGAGTTGATGTAATATACAATACAATTCTATGTAAGCTAATTATTGCTCATAATATTTTGTATTCATTTTTTGTTTTTTCGATTACTAATAAAATTAAAAACATTTACTACCTAGACATGCCATGAACGTTATTATATCTTGTGACAAAATAAAGTCATCGTATTTTTTTTTTTTTTTTTTTTATTACAAATTTTAATCAGCATTTTATTTTTATTTATCTTAAGATGCAACCAACTTTACTCTTTCCAATCCATTATAATACGTAGTATGGTATATAAAAGTTATAAAAAACGTCTCATCTTTTACTTTTTTGTTTCTCTCTTTTTTTCTCTCTCCATAAAATTATACGTTCTTTTCAAACTTTTCCAGTCTAAGGAAATACACAGCGGAAAAATTCATTCAATATCTAATATTACATTTCGAACTTAATCAATTGTATATTAATATACTATTTATGTTTCTTTCTTTTATTTTTTTTTTTCAAAATTTCATTATTATCTGAGTAAATTATTTACAAAACAAAATCACCGAACTAAGAGGCTGTATAAGGAAAAGTATGCTGAGCCATGAATTACTAGATTTTTTTTTCATCTTCAATTCCTCATTCTCTCTTCGTCCAGTACTATTTTCGAATTACTTAATACTCTCACAGTTTCGACTGTTTGAATTTTAGAGATAGTGGATTCAGAGTTATAGTATCTATTATCTGTATGCAGTCTGTGTGTGTGTCGAATAAATTCTTTCACTACTCGATTACGGTCACGGTTTACCTATTTGATTACGAGTTAAACTAATTCAAACTTAACTCCATATCCAATAGCTCTGCGATTACCAGGTATTTCCGTCGATTTTAATAACAAACTTAAAAAGTTCTAAGAATACTCCGCATCTAAATTCTCGTATGTAAAAAAGCCTTTATTTATTTTTATTTTTTGTGTGTATTTTTTCAATTTTTTATTCTTCATTCTGGTTTGGTTCTATTTTATTCTTATTCAAACGTCTATATTAATTAATTATAATCCTCACTGTCACCCGTTTAGTTTATTTTATTTTTATTTTAATTTTTTTTTTCCTTATTTCTTATTTTTTGTATCTATATTTTTTCATTATAAAATATACTAGCCCTTATGGAAAGGCGATATTAATGTTTTCACCGTATTTCATTGTAAATGCTTCGAAATGACAGTTTATAAAATATTATTTATATAAAAAAACAAAAAAGTTTTAAGTCAAATATTTAATCGATCGATTATTACACGAGAAGTTGTAATCATTGTTATATTGAACAATGATTACAAATAATTTTCTACCATTTCGATAATAATGCCTGTATTAAATAATTTTTTTCTTTTGATACGCTGTTCTTCAAAAGTTTTTCAGACTTAGCTCAGTTTTAAATATACGAATACGCCTTGATGTTGTGAAATTTCATTTCATTTCAAAGGGCTTAGGGCTCTAAACAGGATTCCAAAATCGGAAGACTAATTATAAATATATCTTTAAGTACCGAAAGTATAAAAAGAAAAAGAAAAAGAAAAAAAAATAATAATATTAGTATTGAGAATAGTAAGAATAATAATAATGATAATAATAATAAGAATAATAATAATAATAATAATAATAATAATAATAATAATAATAACAATTTTTAAGTATTTTATTTGCTGTTTTTTTTTTTGTTTTTTTTTCTGTCTGAATAATATGTATATATAAATGACTTATTCTATCGTTTTATGAAATATATTATATAATCATGCCAAAAAATATATATATATATAATATGTATATTTATATAAATGCGTATACGCGGGTACATTCTGAATAAAAGGTCTTCGAAGAATGAAAAGAAAAGAAAAGAAAGAATAAGGAAAGGAAAAAATAAAAAAAAATAAAAATTTACAGTGGAAATACACGTTGAGACCTAAAAACCTTTTAAAATGAAACTCTATCCCTTAGTCGAAACGACGCGTTGCTTTTATATTATTAGTCAATTATTAAAATAATTAATAATTATAATAATATATGCGAATTACTAATTGTTATTACCAATGTCTTACACCAGCTAAGAAGTGTGTTCAACTCTTTCATTATACTTTTCGTTAATTCTTTCAATCAATCTACTATCTTAATTCAAATGTCTTTGCTTACTAATTCTTTATTGTTATTGTTATTTTATTTTTTTTTTATTTATTTATTTTTTCTCTCTCTCTCTCTTTCCATACACACACACACTTTCTTAAATCTTTTTTCTTTAATCAGTTGCGGATAGTCAAATGATTTTTCTCTCATTTCATCATTAAATTCATTAACTTCTTGCTGCTTAATAATTATCCGTCATCATTAGTTAGGTGTATTAAAGTTATTTACATATTGAAGAATGTTTGTTTTGCTTTTTTTTTTTTCAAAGTTTTTCTTGTTCGCTTCATTTTCTTTTTTTCTTTCTTCCTTTCTTTCTTTCTAATGGCAACTCAGACTCGAGGTAAACTTCTTGTTCAACTCTTTCTCCACCTATCTACCTACCTACCAGCTATCTTTAGACTTTTTCATCCATACAACTTTAATCAGAATTAGATAAAAAAAAAAAAAAAGAAATCACTATTACAATGAATACTAGAAGGCAACCGATTGGTTCAGTTACCTAATTAAATTCAGTTTTTTTTTTTTTTTCTTTTAAAATTCTATATCATTGAAAATGGCTAATCGACGAATCATTAAATGATGGTCCGCTTACTATATACTTTATATCTTTTAAGACCAATATTATCGGTTTTCCTGCAGATCGTCCATTATGCGTATAAATACATTGTTAGACACAAAGTAAATTATTTATCCTTTAGGCTATTTTCTAATTCGCAGCCTCTTCTCCGTCCATACTTTCGTCCTGGGTTGTTGAATCGTCACCCGAACCCCCAGTCTGCGATGAACCTCGTTTTGTAAGACGAGTAGTAGAGCTGAGACTCATACCCGGTGTTCGCCTTCAATAGAAAAATAAAAAAAATATTGTCACAATTTTTCAATTAATAAAAAAAAAACGAAATTAAAATAATTTTATAATATTTCGTCATTGACAAGTAACTAAGAAATCATATCATAACAATTTCAATAATCTACAACCAAGTGCAGTGAATGTATTCTCCATCAATTAGTAGTACCCTACTCTGTACATTATACTGAATTCTAAAAATAGCATACTTTCTTTTATTTCTAACCGAATCTGTCACGTGACACATCTGCAAAGTAATTTCTTTTTTTTCTTGTTTTTTTCGTGAGGAGAGTGATTTTATTTGATGTCAGCAAGTAACGTAGTTCGTCATTTATTCAATTTGTAATAAAATAGAATTGAATAGAAAATTGTTAACGTCACATTACACTGTATTGTTAATTATTTTTGTTGATAGTTTTTAATAAATTTCAGAAGCCCTTTCGGACGCTAACAATTTTCCTTATACAACCGAGGAAAGATGAATGAGAGTATGCAATAACATTTGATATATTTGATTTGATACAATTTCGTACATTGCTATATAATATAATAGTTGAAATAAGATAGGGAATATATCAGGGGGGCAGATGGATGTGTATGACAAATACAAAAACACAAGCCTACGTATGATATATTGAAATTAAAATACGTAATTGGGCAGTTTTTGATTTTTGTAATATACTTTTAAAAAAGATCAGCCAATCAAGACCTGTTTCTTTGAACTAAATGATTGATGATCACCGATGAATAGAGTTTTTATCGTTCAACAATGGAGCAAAGAGGACTGAATTCTATATTTATAATTTTGTCAAGGATTTAATAATGCTGAAACAGATTTTGACAATGTTATCATAGCTCTAGAATAAATATTTGACGATATTGATGGGAAATTTTATAACTTACTCTAACTATATATTCGTCAGTAATGAAAAGGGATCGTTCTACAATAATTGATTCTCCTTTTTTTTTGTTTGTTGATCACTGATTAATCAGGGATTAGATTTGTTTTCTGTTTTCCTACGTATGTATATAATAATTATATCACAAAATTAATAACTTAGTTATAGATAATGCGAGGAGAAATGCACGTTGTTTATCAACTGTAACGACTGGATATTTGCTTGCGCTCCAAAGATCAGTAGGAACTAAAATGAATTGATTTATTCAACTTAAAAACGATATAAACGATTAATAATTGAATAATGAATCCAAACACACAAAAATCCGTTGTAAAAATAAGTGATTGTAAGAAATGAAAGAAATTTTATAAAAAATATAATACCAATCATTACCTCCATTTATTCCTCAAGTTAGCAACTTCACGAGTTAACGATTCGTGAGACTCCAACATATCCTCCATTTCCCTCTGAGCCTTTCGTTTCTGGGTTTTTTCCCTTGTTACTTCTTCTTCAGCTTCGTCAAGCTGTCTTTTAAGAGCCTTCATTCTCGCATTCACCTTTTCAACCTGTTCTTTATATTGATCAGCGTTTCTTCTTTCATCCTCAAGCTGTATAAGTACCTCCTTGTACTTTTTGTCTAATTTTCTGTTTATCTTCTGCTGAGCAAATCGCTCTTTTCCTTCAGCCTCAAGCTGTTCATCAAGATTATTGATCTTAGATTCCAGAGCCTGAATTGTTGCCTTTGTTTTCGTACGTTGGGACGTTTCCAACTCGGCCAATTTAGCTTTCAATTCCTTGTTTTGTCTCTCCAACAACATTCTGTGGGTTTCAAGCTTTTGTGTTGTCGATCTTTCAGTTGCAAGATCTGTTGTAAGCTGTTCAATGTTTATCTGACCCTTTCTAGCTCGATCCATCAATATCTCACTGTTAGATTGCTCCTCCTCAAGCTCTTCTTCTAACGTTGCAATTCTTGCCTCCAATCTGCGCTTTTCATCCAACAACAACGTTCCTTAAAGTAAAAAAGAAAAATATTATCATTTCAGTGTATAATGAGGTAAATAAAGAAGGTAAAATCTGCGTGAAAGCAATAAGATAGCCGAAAAAATAGAAAATCTGGTTAATTAATATTTGATAACGATTGCGTGGAAAAACTTGATGGTCAATAATCAAGGACAGAATTCTCTCGCAAGCTATGAATGAGGAAAAATTTATAATCGAGTGACAAAAGTTCGAAAATATTCATCAATGATTACCAGTTAAAATTATTATTATTATTATTCATACCTTTATTAGCATTATTGTTAATTTCTTCTTGTAGTTCGTCCCTTTCGCTTTCAGCGGTTCGCCTGTTCCTTTCGCTACTAGCCAAATCCTCTGTGAGCTGCATAAGTTCAGCTTCAAGACTTTTTACCTTTCTTTCAGTTTCTTTAGCAGTGGCTGCCAAATCGTCGCGGGCAGCTCTTGCTTCCTCGGTTTCTCTAGTACTGTCTTTTATTTGAACTTGAAGTTTCTTGAGCTGTTTAAGAGCATCTTCTTTAACTTTGTTATGCATCTCCAACTGTTGTTCAATGTCCTTATAATCAGCCTCCATTTTTTTACGTTGTACGATAGCCGCAGCGCGTTGTTTCCTTTCGTCTTCAAGCTCGGCCTCTAGATCCCGCAACTGCTTGACCAAACCTCTGCGTTTTTCTTCAGCCTGTTCCTCTTTAGCTTGAAGATCGCGTTCGAACTGGGCTCTCAAAGCTTGCATGTTAACTTCCAGTCGCAATTTAGCATCTTCTGTAAACTGCAACTCATCTTCGAGCTCCTCAACCTGAGATCTTTGCTCTGCTAACTGGGACTCTAATGCACGTTTAGCTTTTTCAAGTTCGTGAACATTCTTGTCAGCAGTACCCTGGTTGTTTACCAATTCGTCTAACTCAGATTGAAGTCCTCGCCGTCCTCGCTCAAGCTCTTCAACCTTATCATTCAATTCGTCAAGTTCTCTGGTCAAGGAAAGTACTCTAGTCTCTTTTTCACGTGCCTCACGTTCTGCGGCATCACGTTGTTCGGCGTACTGTTCAGAGATGGCTTTCTCCTCGGCAAGAACCTTGTCAAAGTTCTTCTGCTTCTTCTCAAGCTCAATAACCTTTGCTCTTTGAACCTCTAGCTCGATGTTACTGTCTTCTAACTCGGCTTGAATCTTCTTCTTAGACTTATCCAACTTGTCATTGGCCGCTTGTAGCTCCTCAACTTGTCTCTGCAGAGCTTCGATGTCTTTCAAGCACCGTTTTCTTGCCTCTTCCAGAGCCACAGCTGCTTCAGCTTCTTCATCACCCCGTTTCTTAGCCTCGGCTAATAAAACGGTCAAGCTTTGTACCTGCTTGTCTAAAGCCCGCTTTGCTTCCTCTTCCTCGTCCAACTGCTCTTGAAGACTTTCCTTCTCGCCCTCAAGAGCTCTAAGTTTTGAACTAAGAGCCAGTTTCTGTCTCGTCTCTTCTTCTAATTGTTGTTGGATCTCAGAAAATTGTGATTCGCAAGTGGTCGCTGCCTTCAGGGCGGCAGAAGCCTTCAATTCGGCTGCTTCCAGCTGTTGCGAGACACTCTCAGCCTCTTGCTGTAACTTAGCAGCTCTCTCGGCAAGTTCCTGTTTGGCCCTTTCAACTTCAGCAACCTTAGCATTAAGTTCAGCCAGTTGTTGTTCAGCCTGTTTACGCCTACGATCTGATTCCTGTCTACTCGCTCCCACGGATCTTAGTTCTGTGGTGAGATCCGCATTCTCAGCTTCCAGAGTACTCTTAGCCTTTTCTAAGCCGGCTTTGGCCTTTTTCAAGGCATCCATTTGCTCGTTTATCACAGTCAATTCGTGAGAGTGTTTGTGACGCATATCTGCCAAGGTCCCTTCGTGACCAGAGGTCTCATCTTCAAGATTTTTCTTCAAGGTCGCAAGTTCCTGCTCCCTTTTACTTCTAAGTTCCTGTTGCGCCGCTGTTACGTCTAGAGAGTCTAGAAGCTCGTTTTTAAGAGCCTCTAATTCTTCATTGAGATCGCGTTTCAATTTCTCAGCTTTGCTTCTCGCGATTTTTTCAGCCTCTAAATCTTCCTGAAGTTCTGCAAGCTGGGATTCCAGTTCTCTCAAGGCCTTCTGAGCCTGAGCTTTGGCTGCTCCTTCTTCGTCGATTCTCATCATAGCTTGGGTAAGTTCTTCTTCACGTTTACCTAGCTGTAATTGTAGCTCTTCAAACTGAGCCCTGCGCTCAGTCAACTGTTCTTTCAAGTCCGATACCTCAGTTTCTACCTTACGTTTAGACCTATCAACTTCTTGTCTCTGTTGATGATCTTTCAACAGTCTTTCCTCAAGATCGGCGATAGTTGCCTCATGTTTAGCCTTGAGTTTAGCAAGATGTTTAGCCTTCTCTTCTTCCTCAGCCAAAGTTTGAGACAAGTCGTTTGATCGCTCCTCAAGAATCTTCTTTTCTTTCAATAATTTCTGGTTCGTATCTTCGGACAAGGCAAGATCTTCCTCAAGCTTTTTTATCTTTCCGTCACACTGGACTTTCTCGAGTTGTAACTTCTGTCTGGCAGCTTCCTCCTCCTCCAACTGTTCCTCGAGGTCGCTTATGTTCAATTGTAGCTTTTTCTTCTCTTGGTTCAAAGCGGTGCTACGTTCTTCCTCCTCTTCAATTCGGGCTTCTAAATCGTGCAATATTTCTTCCAGTTCTTGTTTCCTCGCGGCAAGTCTAGCCCGCATTTCTTCGGCCTCAGCGCAAAGCTCAACCTCCGCTTGCAGCTGTTCAGCAAGTACAGTTTTCTCCTCTATAGCCTGCTGATACTTTCTTTCGTACTCTTGAGCGGAGTGTAATTGCATATCAAGTTTATCCCGTACTTGTTTGAGCTCGTCTTCTTTCTGGGTAAGTTTTTCCTCCTGTTTAGTTACCTCTAGCAGAGGTTTTACCTTGGTGTATAATCTCCACCATTGCCAGTTACGGAGTTTTAAGTACGCCGCGCAGTTTCTCTGGATAATACGAATCGCGTTTAGCTGCTGTAAGCGCTTCTGGTAATTCCTACGGGCCAAGAAACCACGACAAAACGCCTGGAAATTCACAATCAGATCCGTTATCTTGTAATCTCTTTCTTCCTCAAGCTGCGCCAACACTCCGGCACGGAAGAATATCTTCGATTGACCAACACGGTACAGATTTGGGTCCAACTCGAGGGCTTGAATCTAAAAAACAAAAATAAGGTATAAAATTTTATGGTAACAAGTATTTGGGTAAAAAAAAAAGCTCAACTTGGCTCGACAATATTAATATCTTACCATTTTTTCACAAGCTTTTTTGCCGTCCATGAAACCCTTTGGAATAACGTTGGGAGTGAGAAGTTCGTACCGTTGCCTGAACTCCTGGAATGGTATTCTGTTTGGGAATCCTTGTCTGCATATACGAATGCCCTCTAGAACACCGTTGCATCTTAGCTGATCGAGTACCAATGGGGCGTCAATTTTTCCAGCTCGTTTTTCGTGGTTTGGAATAATGCACCTGACGAAATTGGGATTGGTATTGCGCAGAGTGACCATTAGCTTGGCCAATTGTTCTTTGTAGAGCTGAGAGACGGTCCTGAACATTCCCTTTCGCGTACGAGCTCCGAATTGCGTGTCGGTCAGAGCCTGTTGCGCCATTCCGACTATTTCAGCATCTTTCCATATGTGACAGACGAAGGGATCTTGGGAAGCTTGGAGAAGACTGACAACGTTCTCGTTCAGAGGATCCATGTTCTTCATGAGCCATTTGGCAGCAGAATAATCTACTTTTCCGGCGTAATGGATTATCGCAAAGTCCGCAACGCCGCGAAAATCTGTTTTCATAAACTTTGGATGAACGCTATGAGCTCCGACCAACTTTTCCACAAATGTTTTGTCCGTGGCTTTGGGGAACCAGCATTCTTCGTCGAGCAGGGCCATTATACCCATTGGTTTATCGATCAAATCAATTGTCGGCTGAAGATCCAGGCCGAAATCAATGAACTTCCACTCTATACCTTCACGCTGATACTCTTCCTGCTCAAGAATGAACATAGTATGATTGAAGAGCTGTTGGAGCTTCTCGTTTGTGTAGTTTATGCACAACTGTTCGAACGAGTTCAATTCAAATATCTCAAAACCAGCCATATCTAGAATTCCTATAAAGCTAGCTCCCTGTCTTTTAGTTCTGTCCAAAGACCTGTTGATCCTGTTCACCAACCATCTGAACATTCTCTCGTAACAGGCTTTGGATATTGCTTCAACAGCAAATTCCACCTGTTCCTTGGTCTGCGCCTTAGTTACAAAATCTCTTCCTACTTTGATTCTTGGTTTGAGAAAAGCTTTGGTCATTTCCGTAACGCTTAGCCCTAAGAGATGTGAAACTTTCTGGGCTACTGTGTTATCAGGAAGTGTAGCTTGATCGGAATTTCTTTCCTGTCTGAACTGCATTGATCCGAACAACATAACTGCTGAAACAATTCGGAATATCGATGAGAAATCTTCGTGTGTCATCCCCATTATGTTCATAGATTTAACTGTAGCCAAGTACTCTGCGGCGTCGTCCACTCCGGGTACAGGCAACGATCCGTTAGACAAAAACAGGTAGTTTTTAGGATCTTCAAGAATGAATTCCTCTGTAAATAGATAAGTTGATAAGGGGGATTAGTTATCGCTGATTAATGGAAAGTGTTACATTTATATTTCATTGCTAAATGAAGAATTACTTTTTTGTTCAGGAGACGCTCCGGCCAAGAGCTGGTAAAATATGTGGAAGGTCCTTTCATCCTTTGCTTGACGAATGGCACGGGATTTTTCAAGTAAATATGTCTCGATATTTGCACCAGCGATGTAGCCGGAAGCATCGAAATTAATTCTGATGAATTTACCCTGCGATAATAAAGTAACGTTAATATAATGTCGTTGGTTAATTAGATGTAGATATTTCTGTAATAAAGTAATCAATTTTTCTTACAAAACGTGAGGAATTGTCATTCTTGACTGTTTTTGCATTTCCAAACGCTTCTAGGATTGGATTTGCCTGTAGTAATTGTTGTTCTAGTTCACCCTGCGAATAGAATTCATTATTTCATGTAGAAAATTCGAAAAGGTTGCGATATTTCGTTTTATAGAAATAAATATTTTATGCATTGAGTGCACCTTGCATGTTGCATAATTAGCACTAATAATTACAGAAGCTTAGAGAAAGAAGGAAATTTAGTATGTTGTTGAATTAAGATTAGTCTACATAAAAAGAATATGACAAAGAAATAGAAAAAACTCAATTCCATACACTGAAATTTTACTATTAAATCGAGTTCTGTTAAGTTATAGTGATATCGTATAGTTTATATTACTGATACTAAAAAGAAATTGAAAAAAAAATCTACAAAAGAATTAGATCTATTATTATACATAGGTAATAGGTATACATATATATATTAAACAGATTTTGAAGTAAACGTTAAATAAGATCAGAATTTACAGTACAGGATCAACATATAGAGGGTTCTTTTATTTTACATTTTGCAAGCATAGCCTCTATAGTTATAAAATGCACAATAACATTTTGACGTGATAACAGATATTTGTTGGTATAAATACACACACACCCAGAAAATTTAAGAGCAAGCATTGGATTTTGAACTTTTAAACCACATACCCTGTTTCTACGTTACCAATGTAAGAAGAGAACAAAAAAATGTAACAAAAAAATGAATGAAATATAAATAGATAGGATTATCAATCACATAAAAAGAAAAATTACCGAAAATTTCTCCGTGACCATTCCTGTTGGTGACTTCATTTACGAGCAGCAGGAAAGCAAGAAAAAAATACCCTTTGTTAAGAGTCGTTATTAATTAAATTAATTTGTTACTTACTTTAAAAAGGGTAGAAAAAAAACCAACAACAACAACAACGACAGAAAACTAAATGAATTAATGAATGGGGTGAAGGTAAAACAGTTTGTTAATTACAAGTTTGATTTTTTTTAGCACCAAATTGTGAAACTGTTTCGTTAGTAATAATTGTGTACAACAATTAAGCGCAAAGCAGTGTGATATGTATAAATATATAGTTTTATTGAATTTATTTCATAAATAACTTACAATGATCAACGCTGGGCTTGGAGTCTGTAGATAATATCAGCAAATGTCAGCACCGAGAATAAAAAGAAATTTCGTATACATTAAATTACGAAAATTTACGATGTACAGTAACATTCAACGTGGCATTTTACATTTTTCCACCTTTCCTTTTACTTCCACTTTTACGAGGACTTCAAGGAGATAACGTGAATTAATTTCACCAAGAAAAGAAGTTAAAACTAGGCTGAATAATATTATAAAAAATAAGAAATTAGAAAATAAAAAATAAAGTAAATATAAATAACTTTCAAATAAATATAATGCATTACGTTTTTATTTATTAAATCTATTTTCTTTAGAAAAATATTTGAATTCAAACGAATAATTTTGCACAATTTAGATCGATGTGTATAAAAATAAATCGACTATACGCATATAATTACGTAATAAATAATTATTACGATAATGATTATAGATAATATTATTTCAATGACGATTGCACCAGGCACTAATTGATAATTTACCACTTTTTTTTCTTTCTTTCTCTCTTCCCTTTTTCTATATAGAGTGTCGTGACTTCCTGTATATAAAAGATAAGACGGGGAGAAGACAAACACATACACGCAATGAAAGAATTACGACGGGGCGTGTCAAAGTCCTCGCAATCAGTACATTACATGTATAGGTACATGTATCTATGTATATTATACACGTCGTTTAGTCGGTGATCTAAAGTCAACGATCGATCTTTCGTTAAAAATATATTATGTATAATTAATAATGAGATTATATAACAATAATAATAAATTTTAAACAAATAAATAAATTGAAAAAAAAAAAAAAACTGACCTGACATTTTCATAATTTAGAAGGAAAAAAAATAAAAGAATGTTGTTCCGACTCTTTTCCGATTAAAAAATTATCTGTTATTGCAGGAAATTTTATTTTCCGTGCATAACAACAGAGATATCTAATTTATAATTGACAATAAATGGTCGTTTTTGCCTGTTGCAGCAAACGCGGAGCTGAAGACGAAAACGACAACGAAGAAGAAGAAGAATAATAAGAAGAAGGAGAGGAAGGAGGATAAAAATGACTCAACGTCTGAGACCTTTTAAAAGCGGTTATAAAAAAGAGAAAATAAAATTGGTTAGCGCGGCAGTGAAACGTATAGAAATTTATTGTCTCATCCTTATTAAAAAATATATATTAAAAATAAATCGGAAGAAGGCAAAAAAAAATTAAAAAAAAAAAAAATATAATTGCAGACCTAAGATCCTCGCGTTAATCAATTCGCGAGGCGATTCAATGTATGTCGAGGTTGTGAAATTATAAAAATATCTTTACTTGTTATATACCTAGTCTGCACTCGCGATACAAATACCTATACGTACATAGGTACATACATACATCGATATAAAACGCTCGTTGAGAAATTGAAATTATTAAAACGAGATCAATGATCAAATTAACAAAAAATGATTTTTGAACGTAATAATTTGTTATGATAATTGATCGACTGATCGAAGAATTCGATGAAATTTCATCGAATCTGAAACTTTGGGAATATACCTATGTATGTACATCTGTGAGGTATAATATGATATCGCAATATCGACACTGTGAGTATAACAATAATTAGTACATACATTGCTCGTAATCTCGAATTCAATATTATCATTCCACTGCAGTCACGTATCTATCAGCCATAAAATGAAAAAATGAAAACTCAAGAAAAAAAAACCGAAGAATAGAGATATCTCCGAAGACGTAAGCCGAATGAAATGTACATACGTTAAATTGTTAAGAAACTCGATTAAAAATATCGATCTGAAAATCCACAAACTTTGATAAGAAATTTTTCTTTTTTTTCAATCTGCGAATCCCTTAACGGTATACTTAAACGAATATATATGTAGTTTTTTTTTCTTTCTTTTTCTTTCTTGCTTTGTTATCTAGAATCTAAATATTTGAGACAGTATATGTATATATATATTCAAAGCGCGAGTTTTCTCAGTCTCTGTGTACATTCTCTCAACTACTATAACGTGTTATACGTATGTACATACATACATACATACGTTAATACACGTTTTGCCCGAAGGGGATATAGAGTGAGTCTGTCTATTGTAGCTGTGTTATTGAATTACCAAGGACTGCCTAAGGCGAGGCCGTAGGGCAAATGAAAATTCACTAATAATAATAAGAATAAAAATAAGTAAGTAGGTAATAACCGTTAAGGCGTAAACCGTTTGTCAAGAATTTTCACAAAACGGTGCCGTCAATGTAAAAAGGAAAGGAGAAAAAAAAACGAAAAATATATATAATCAATAAATCAATAAATAAAAAATATATATATATCGACAGCAATAAATTATAGGTCAACCTGAAACCCTAAGTTCATTTCTAGTATTTTATATTTTCTATTTGTTTGTTAAATATATATGTATATAAGTATCCGCACTCATTAACGAAGAATTCTTATCCAACTCACAAAACGACGACATTATTATACCTATATGGATATAGACGCACCCGCATTTGTGCAAATATGTACACATTACGCGTACAATATGGATAGAAAAATTATTATGATTATGATTATGACGACGACGACGACGATGATTAGCAAAAAAATTTCAACATCGTTAAAAAATTTCGTTGTACCTAATTATATTGTTTCTATTTTTATCGATTTCTACGGTAAGATATTTTTTCTTTTCTGCGATTCTATTTCTCACATATTGATCACAAATCTCATCGATATATTATGTATTATAAATATATCCATAATTCGTCTCTTTCTCTTTAATTCTTTTCTTTTCTTTTCTTTTTTTATTTTATCATTATTTTTTTTCTCTATATATCTATGTTTTCAATTCTGAGTATAATCGACGAGTTCTGTAGTCGGATGAAGTCGTCTGGAGACGTTTTAATACCATTTAAGGACAGATTTATACAAGTCAAGAGTTTTACGGCTTTCCGGATTGCGGTTTTGGCGGTTTGTCGGCGTGGTTTAACGTCCTATACGTTCTATACGGACTTAGGTCTGCAACCGTTTTATACAAATGAGAACACATTTCAAACTACATACATATGTTATATATGTCTCTGTACACTGATATATAATGATATATGTTATCTTGAGTTAAGTATATACATATATGTATATATTACATGTCGCGATGTATACATATAATATAATTGCAGTCATTTATCAATTACTTGAATAAAATATACATATAAGAAGAAAAAAATTTCTCTTTTTACTTTTCCTCCTTTTTTTCTTTTCAATTTGCGGACTTAAAGAAGAAGAAGAAGTCGAAAATCTTGGAAAATCTGGTAATTCGCCAGAGAAGAACTTTTTTGGAATCGACAATAGACAAAAAAAAAATAATAAAACAAAATGAAAAATCCGAAAAACTTACCGCATTCGATTTCGGCTTCGAAGCGGCCACGTAAGCCAAATACTGGATCACCTTTTTCGTATTTTCTGTTTTTCCAGCGCCAGATTCACCGGTGCATAAAATAGCCTGATCTTCGCGATCTGGAAGAAAATTTGTAATGAAAAAAAACAACACGTAATGATATACAAATTTTTATCATTTTGTATAAACAATTAAGAAATTAAAAATCGAATTATTATTAATTTTTTTTTCTTTCTTATCATTTTCTCGTACGTTCAAAAAAAAATTTTTTTTCACATTTCAATCAAAATGTATAGTATATTCAGATTCCGTATTGTCTTCTACAATTTTTATCATAATTTTAAGCAATATATCTTACAACGTATACTTTACAGAGATTAGTTTAGAAAATTTACGTTCAATTACCTTGCAACATTGAGCGATAAGCGGTGTCCGTAATGGCAAATACGTGTGGCGGTACTTCGTGACGTTTTATACCCTTATACCTTTCCATAATTTTTTCTGTGTAAATCGGCAGTCTCTTGTAAGGATTGACAACCACGCAGAAGAGGCCGGAGTAGGTCTGCAAAAATTGATTGAAAATTAAAAATAAATCATGTACATACATTTAAACATCGATAAAAAAAATAAAATTTCACAATCGAAATACAATTTTTTGAAAAAAAAAAAAAAAGAAAACTGTTTCATTTGATCTATCATATTTTTTTTTTTTTTTTTTTAAGCTTCATGGAAGGAAAAAGAATTCGTTCGAAGTTCGTATAAAATTCCAGAAAAAAAAATTTGAGCCAGTTTTAAAATGCTATAGATATTGTTATAACGACTTGTTGACCATTTTTAACTAATGACATCATAAGTTGGAAATATTTGAATTTTAATGACAGTAAAATGTCGAACGTTGATATTAATATACAATGAGTTGTTATTAAACGAAAAATTGCTAATCGAGGTATAAATTGTCGCAATATAATATATTGTGGAAATGTGTAATTGTGCGAATAAATGATACGTGACAAATGTTTAAGTTTCGAATAAATCGAGCTGTTAATTTACCGGTAAAACCACCGGAAACAGCTCTTCGGAAAATGAGGACATTACATATGTATATTGCTCATATATGATTAAAAGCGTAGGCCGGTTTTGGCCTGCGGTTCTGGTGGGTTAAAAAATCGCATATACGGTATACGATACGACACAATAATAAGAGTTTCGTGTTTCTTCATTCTCGCGCATCGTAGGCTTGAAATAATTTTACTTGAAAGGCATTTCTGTTGTGCACCGTTGCACATATTTATAATAAGGAATGTAGACGTCTTAAATCGCTCGACTGCACCGCAAATTATCGAAGAGTATTCTCAACCTCTTCTCCTCTCACACCGCGTGGGCGACTTGATTAACCCACGGACTGATAAACTTGCCATTCAAGCTATCGTCACGGCTATTCGGGATCTTCATTGCCGATATATACTCATAGTGAACAAAAGTCATGATTCTCTGTCTCAGTTTCGCATTCCTCGTAAAAAACCGACGCGAAATTATCCCAGCTAAAAGTTCGTGGGTCCAACAGTTTTTGAATTATAGGCAGTTGAAGTTCTGACCAATCGAAGCTCGCCCGCGCGCGTCAAGAATAACGGTCGTAGTGGGCGGGGCTTAGCCGTGATTGGTCAACTTGAAATCGTTGCCATTTAAAAACTATTAAAGTTACAAATTTTTCACCTAGATAATTTAGTCTCAATTTTTCGCAAGGAATCCACCCACGCAAGATTTAGAATATATATATATATATATATATATATATATATATATATATATATATATATATATATATATATATATATATATATATATATATATATATATATATATATATATATATATATATATATATATATATATATATATATATATATATATATATATATATATATATATATATATATATATATATAAAATGAAAAATCAGGGGTCATGGAACGCGTTTAATTGTTCAGAGACGATAAAATCTAATCGTTGCGCAAGTGTTAGCGCGCAGCGTATATACACGTATTATGGACGGAAATTAATTGTTGCATCAATAAAATGGCTATAAAAATCATCGATAAATCAATAAAGCAGCTGTCATTTTGCCTTGTGCTGCTAAAATAGGGTATATACTCGGCACGTATATATCAATCCGCTTTAATACTGAAATTAGCTGGTTTTCTCGAGTTTAACAGTGTACATATAGCGACTAGCTCACTGATCTTTGCCCAACCGCGTGTGGAATTAATCTATTTATAAATAGATCTACGCAGTTTCATATTTGAACGAAAATTTGTATGATTTTACAAAGATTTTCGTACGTATTAAATTCCATTCATTTTTACTCTCAGAATGGTAGATATACATACAAACCTACCCTATAAAATATTTCAATACACGATATATGTAAGATATTATTTTTTCTTTCTTTCTTAAACAATAATTATCATTCAACTTTACATGTTTCTGTTTATTTTTTTATGTTTTTTTTTAAATTAAAATAATTAAATTACAACACAAGTTTGTATAGAAAATATGCGTTTCATTTTTTTTCTGTATCTAGACTCGATTTTCAAAGACAAAAAAAAAAAAAAACGATAGTGGAATTCGTCCGTATTTGGGTATACGCCTAAAAAATTCTATCGAGTGACTCTTTTTTTTTCTTGCAGATTGTTCATTTCATTTCATTCATTCATTCATTACACAAGAATTCAAACGAGAATAAGAATCATAATTATAATTTTGAATGAAACAATGAACTCGTGGTATTCTTGTCAAGGTTCTCCTCGCGTTTGGTATTTACAGTTAATAGTACCGATCCACCCACAAATGGACAATCATATAAGTAAGAATTTTCTTCGGTTTTTTTTTTTTTTTTTTTATACACGCTACAAAAGTGACGTCACGATCCAACATTCCATCGTACGTAACATACCAACGTACTACATATTATTACACAAATCCATTCGAATTCTAACACCATATGCTGTACATATAATACTATAATAGCATACCTATGTATACCTAACTACACGATGCATCACAAGTAGGTATTTCTGGAGTAAATATTTTTCAAATACAATATACACATGTTTATACCTATACCTATATATATCTTGTTGATAAATCGACCTGGCAATATTTCGAATCTAAATAGCTTTTTAGAGGTACATGAATTTCATGTTTTTTGTTTTTTTTTTCTTTTTTTTTTATACAAGTTTTCGTGATACATAATATATATTATATATGTATATATGGCACATTCCACGTGATTCACAGACACCCAAAAAAAATGACTAAACCTTAAAAATCTTCTACACATCGGGGTATAAAATTACAATACTTTTGCCAAGTATTACGGTCCATGCGGTGATTCAATCATGCGCTGAGTTACGCGCATTTAGCGTTTTTTCTTCGAACGAAGCGATATAATTTCCCGAAAACTGTGCCTCATACCGGAAATTATTGGAAATCAGAAAATTCGGTCATTTCATCGACCACAATACGAACAAATTTAATCAGAACTTTTTCGAACAGTCTGGACCAAATTTTCGAGGGTAAAAAAATAAAAAAAGAAAGAAAAAAAAAACAAATAAATTTTGGGCTGACCGAGAACCCATCGATATTTGTATAGGTAATTATTTTTTTTTTCTCGTATATTCTGACAGAAGTTTTGTGAAAAAAAAATCCGTCACGAAGAAACCGATCGTTTCAAAATTAATTTTTGAGTGGCTGAAGTCACACATCGAATGTGCCATATATATACATACCTATGTATATACCACGTCGATATACAATCACGATTAGGTATAATATACGTGTGAATGCATGTGTCCAGTGTGAGTATAATAATAAATTGTTTAAAACGATATTGTTCTGAAATAGTATTATACGTATACATATATATACGATGTCAGCAATATTAAACTGCAGCAACAGGAGACGCGTGTGCAGCAGTGCAGGCAGCCAGCCAGGCAGGCAGGCAGGCAGACAGGCCTTGGTGGGAAAGTATAAGTGATGGTGATGGTGATGATGAAAGGTTCAACAAACGATAATTGACATTGATCTCACATATATGTATATACCGCGTTATTTAAATACGCTGACGATAATTATCACGAGTTATAAAAATTCTACGAAATTGTATTAAATTCAACAATTAGTAGGTAATTGAGAGCAGTTTTGTGTTTTTTGTTTTTTATTTTTTTTTCTCCCGCTTATATATATATATACCTTATATTGTATATACATGCGTATCTATAGGATATTTTACGTAGTCCACACACACACACGCATACGTATGTGCAGTTTGTAATTCGTACTAACGATCTTTATATATATAATAAAGTGTGATGAAATTGATGTTATTATATGCAATTTATATAATATTATATAATAATAATATTATATATGCAGTTATTTATATGCAATCAATTAATTCACATCCACGTATACATCGTATATATGTATATATCGAAGATTGAAACTCAAAAACAAAATGAATAAATAAATAGATTAATGAATGAAAACGCAGTATATAAAATTAGAGCCAACAATCATGAGAATAATAATGATAAAAATCATAATAATAAATTAGTAAGAACTATACATATATAGTGGGACAAATCACCGTCTTATCTACCTAATTACTCCCGATTCTTTATCATACCGACCAGGTATTTACGTACGTGGTAATTATCGGTTCTTAGAATTTTGCTATGAAAAAAAATATATATATACACGCATGTGTGTGGATATTGAATTTAGGTATAGATGCTGACTAGATACACATATGTGTGTATGTATATATAGATACGTTTGTGTCCATATAGATATACGTATATCTACGTATACACGGAGCCCAATTATCATGTAGGTAATGATGGAAAAAAAAAAAAACGTGAGATCCGTTATAGGTACACAAAGATATTATATCATTGAAACATCATCGTATAATATCATATAGTATCAAAGAGTGTAGGTTGAAAACTTTTCCGATATTGTTTATAGGATATAAGTTTCGTGGATGGTGGGTGCAGCGGCGTATTATACCTGGAGATTATCTCCGCAGTACCTTAACCTATACAAAGTACAAATATTTGAACTACATATATATACAATCTTGGGTCAGATGTGTTTACTAAAAAATACTGACACCGAGAGAGATAAATGATAGAAAAAAAAATAAAATAAACAGAAAATTACAAAAATGTATAATAGATATCAAATTATCGGTCAATCGGTCACCTACAATTTTTTCTTTCGTCGTTCCTTTACCAATTAATTAATTAATTCATTTTATTTTTTTATCACATGGATATTTAATCGTATTATATATATAATATAATATATGTATATATAAATTTCTTTTTGGTGGTTTCTTTATTTTTCTTGTCACCGCTGATATAAGTATCTATATGATCCAAGATACATTAAACTGCGTTTATTGTAAAAAAAAAAAAAATAGTTGCTATAAATAGTTCGGAGTCAAATATATCTCAAATGACTACTGCGGTAAAATACTTTCTTCGGACATTTTTCAATATATTAGTCACCCACCCGCAGGAAATTACTGTATTATAAACGTTTCTTCGAAATTCCTGACAGCGCATCTATATGTCAGTAGTACCTACGTATAGACGTCGTACACGGAAGAGAACAAAAAAAAAAAAAAAAAAAAAAATTGGGAAACAAATTACCTCCCGATAATATAGTACATATATGTATATAGGTATATACGTATATAATACCAATATATATGCTGCAGTTAATTTGTATCCGGCGTGAGTAACCAATCAGCTGACATCGACCTTCTTCTTCTGTACCTTCCTTCCTTATTTTTTTTTTTATTTTTTTATTTTTTTGCACATATATAGGTATATTCTCTATCCTATCCACGGTGGAAACCGTGATCCTATCCCATATTTCTTGCAAAGTTCGCTCCCGTAACGTGAATCATCGAATACTTTCCCCGCTGCAGGTATACGCACGATGACGACAACGACGAAGAACTAAGAACGAAGAACGACGATATATACCTACATACGTTGGTATACGAAACACGCGTGAACTATAGCGATTCGTATATATGCGTATACATAACATGTATATGTATATAAACCAACGATCGATTCTATTCGTCATCGGAACTAATTCTCATATGTATACGTGCGTGCCTCCGTGAGTTAGTGAGTCAGTATAAAGTGCGTGATCAGTTTCGATGACGCTCACTCACCTCAGGCTCATCATGATCAGATAGAAATACCGCTAATCGTATAACAGCGCGTTATACCGAACACATATATAAAATATAGTTTGATATATCTATAGTCAATATACGTATGGAGAAACGATCTTCTCTGATAACAGAATAGATAACAGAATATGTACCCATATGCGTATATTTCTGTATATACAATTTTACCAAAGTATTTTTCCCTACAGATTCAATTTTCATACAAATTTGAAAATTATGTAGTAAAATTAAGAAAATATATATGAGCCATTCCACCAAATCCTGTACGCAAATCCGGCCTCCAAATTTTTTATGTTTCTTTCACATTATTTAGGTGTCAAAGAATAAATTTCTCGAGTATGAAAAATCTCTGACTTCAGTTAATAGGGGTTTTCGTAATAATTAGATTTTGCTTCGAAATTTTTCATTCTAATTAAACGGTTCAAAAAATGCCTGAAAAAAAAAAAAATTAAAAACATGGTGTTTGATCGGAAATTTTTTGAATTTTTCGTAAATGATGATCAGTTTTTTTTTCACTTGTCATTTTCAGCGCGAAATTCAAAAAATAAGACTGAAAATGTAAATTTTACCGTGTTCTCCATCGTTTTTTGAAAATCGGATTTTGTTTTCTGAAAATTCAGAAAATTTCTGGCGAAAATCAAGTCTAAAAATTTTCCGCTCGTTCACCTCCAGGTCACAGTTACGGTTTAAATAAAATTTTCGGAGTTTTTCTAATTATTTGTGCATTTCTTTATTTATTCTTGATCCAGAATATAACGGCGAAATATTTTTAGACATGATTTTCATCTGAAATTTCCTGAATTTTCAGAAAAAAAATCCGAATTTCAAAAAACGATGGAGAACATGTTGAAATTGACATTTTAAGTCTTATTTTTTGAATTTCGCGCTGAAAATGACAAGTGAAAAAAAAAATGATCATCATTTTCGAAAAATTCAGAAAATTTCCGATCAAACACTATATTTTTATTTTTTTTCAGGGCATTTTTGGAACCGTTTAATTCGAATGAAAAATTTCGAAGCAAAATCTAATAATTACGAAAACCCCTGTTAACTGAAATCAGAGATCTTTCATACCCGATAAATCTTTTTGTTGACACCTAAATAATGTGAAAGAAACATAAAAAATTTGGAGGCCGGATTTGCGTACAGTATTTGGTGGAATGGCTCATATATATACCTAATCTGAAGAAAAATCAAACTCTTTTCTTTCTTTTTTTTATTTATATGCATAAATATCTATACACATAATATATTATAACGATGATTTTTTTTTCTGCCAAAAAACACCGTCAATCGGTATATACCTATATTATTTGGTAGTTGATTTTTAAGATCTGTCGCTTCGAAGACCCTGAAACCGGTCTCCAAACCGAATGTCGACGACCTGTCCAACATTCCTGTTTAGCTTACGTATCCGCGATGTGTATATATCTATATACAATATACTATACACATACACAGATACACACATGTACCTGTAGAGTTAAGATAGTATATACAGACACGCGACATACATATAGTTAGGTATATATAAATTTTAGACGTTATAACGAACAGCGTGAAAATGAATTTAAACACAACCCTCTTAATTAGCAGTTAAAGAAAAAAAAAAGAACGTTCTTATTTTAATATTCATGTATTCATTGATATTCGACGAGGTTTTCGTTTTCCTTTGATTTTGACCAAAGAACAAAAAAAAAAAAAAAAAAAAAACAAGTATTTTAATCTCCCCGATCAAAACGCTCGACGATTCGATTGAGGGAGACCCCGAAGAGTATATGGGGCGACCATATAAGGCAGCAGAGTGAGCGAACGGAGTTCTACACGTCGCGGTAGTGTTCGATGCAATGTGCGAGCGAGTAAGCCGCGAGGCAGACACTACACGTCGCGGGGACTCGGTCAGCGTGGTTCTTCTCATAGCAGTGATCGTAGTTGTCGTCGTCCGTCGTATTCGTCGTATGGTCGGTTTTATTTCCATCGGTACGGTGTTCTCGAGAACCGCGGGGAGAGGTTTGTATACGGCTACGAAAACCGGGTTAAGGACGCCTCTGCCTTAAAAGGAAGCGTCTTTGCCGGTTTGTCATTTTACAACCACCTCTTCCCGCTCGCTCGCTCGCTCGCTCGATTACTGCACGATATATAACTATAACTATATACCTATATACAGATATATACCTTTATAATTGCGCTGTTTAAAACTGGACTAACGTCTCTCTCTCTCTCTCTCTCTCTCGATTGTATTTATACAGCCGGATATACCTATACGTACTTGCACTCTCGCCTCGATCGAAAGTACCGATCGGATATATCGTATACCTTGATATAGGTATACATATATATACATGTCCGATTTCGTACTCCGGCTGTCAAACGAAAATGGGCGTAATCAGAGTGAACGCCGAGATTAATTGTACCGGAGAGGTGAAAAATGGAAAGAAAAAAGAGAAGAAAAAAAATTCATATCATTACCATACGAGTCGATTTCCGACAATAATTGATGAATGCAATTTTGGAAATTACTTTTTAGAAGAAAAAAAAAAAAAAAAATGAATTTTGGAATGAGTTTAAAAACAAAATAAAAAAAAAAACGACGGTTTACTATAACCGAGGATTAAAATTACTTACACCAGAGATTATATATAGGTATATACATATATGTATAGTATTAATTACGGTAGTGAACTTCCAATCCGATATAACTTGAGCCTCTGAAAACCCGGCTCACCTAATAAGTTAATATTGTTATACATTTATTGCCTGTTCTTTATTTTCACATTCTTTTGGGGTGTTTTTTTTTTTTTTTCTTGCTTTCTTTATAGTAAGAAATCGATTGAATCCTTCAAAAGTTGTTGGTGATTAATCTCGTCGAGGGTCAGAGAGTTATAACGTTCGATTGTGCAAATCAATACCTACGAATCTAAAAAAAAAAAAACGTTCGTCGTTGATAAAAACGATCGGGATTTTTTTTTCCTTCTTTTTCAATTTTCCGAATCTTTTTCAATAATTTCGAAAATTTCTGCTGCCAAAAAAAAAACGATCAATTTACGTATTTACTCATTAAAAAAAAATTGTTTTTTTTTCATTTTTATTAAATTTTAAAAAATTGAAATAATAATCAGAATAATCGTAATTATAACAGAAGTAAATGAATACGAGCAAATTAGCCGGTTAGGTCTATAACCGAATTCGTTAATCGCAGAGGACTGGGCTCTATAATATAACGTCCGAAGCAGGTGTAGGTATCTACGTGAACGTATGGGATAGGTATGCAGGTAGGTAGGTAGGTAGGTAGGTAGGTATAAGGTTTTAAATCGTAAGCTAAACGAATCGCGCGATTCTGGTAGGTTTTAATTTTTTTTTCTACCGCGCCCACAAGCTGACGCTATTATAGGTATATATACCTATTTCCTTTGTTTTCAAACTATCTGAATAAGAGTAACTATTATCTATTATTCATAACTACCTGTACGTATACATATGTATACCCAATTACCTATAAACTAACTCGATTTATTTCCGGTGTTTATATGAGATTGAAGTTCGTAAAGTTAACGCAACAAGATGTAGATATATCGAATCAACCAATTTTCTATTTCAGTACGCGAAAGTTTCAAAAAAACAACAAAAACAGAACAAAAAAAAAAAAAAAACGTATACGTAAATACGAAATTTTCCAAGTTTCTTTTTTATTTTGTTGACTACGTTTTTTTTTCTTTTTTTTGTCCTATTTCTGTTCTTCTCTCTCAATGTTTTTGAAGACGAAACATAGAAGAAAAAAAAAACAGATCCTTGGACCTGACCTATGACTAAACAAGTTTATTAAAATCATGTTGACGTGCGATAATTATGACGCGTTTATTATCTATAAATGTATACTATGTAGGTATACCTAACACGTATATAAATAATATTATAACTTAATCAAAGTTCATTTATCAATTACGTTTTTTCACTAGAAAACTTTTGTTTCGATACAATTTGCAAAACTTCACTATACCATATACCTACATACCGTATTTGTATACTATTTTTGTTTCATTTGTTTATTCATTCTTATTTTTTGTTCATTCATAACACGTCCGATAACGCTTATTTTTATTCAATCGTATGTGAAACAAAAGAACGTCATCTATTATACCTATATGCATTCAAGAACGTTATATATCTTGCAGTAGGAGTTTGAATATTTGAATAATAATAATAATAATAATAATAATGATGATAATAATAACAATAATATTGAATGTACTAAATTAATTTAAGTGAGTCATCATTAATCGATCGATGATATAATTTATGAAAGATTAAAAAATTTTAATCTATATGTATAAATGATTGCAATAAACGGATATTATAAAGATAATTGTATATATATATATATATATATATATATATGTATACAATACAACAGGTATTATGAATTAACAGACGACACGAGAAAAAAACTTATTATTCCATATATTTTCTACCATTATAATACGTCCAAAATCGTATCTTTAATTTCGATAAATTTTTTATTAATTCGAGAACTAATTGTGAAAATTAAGAAGGAAAAAAAAAAAACGAAAAGAAAAAGAAATAATAACGAATTAAGAATTTTATGTCTTCGAGACTGTTGATCGCCAATTGTTTTATAACTTAAGAACCGTAAAAAAAAAGAGAAAAAAAAAACAAAAAATAGAAATTTAATTTTGAATCTATGAATATGGTCTTGATTATAATAATGGTATATATACATATGTAGGTATATTCAGAAATAATAATTATAATAATAATAATAAAGCATATGAATGAAAGATAAGAATAATAATCCATGAAAAGGAATGACAAGGACGTACGATAGATGTATAATTCCTCTTTTTTTTTTTTTTTTTTTTTTTTTACAATATAGTGATGAATGTAATGTAATGTAGGTATAGTATAGGCATATATGTATACCTCGATTGTGTAAAAGATCGTGTAGTTGAGAAAAAAAAAAAGAAAAATGTTATTATTTCGCAAACGATCGGTGTAATAATAATAACAATAATAATATAATGTATAATATAAGCTATTCCTCGGTCGTCTTCGTCTTCGTCTTCGTCATCATCGTTGGTATGTGGTATGTTATATACATACATACATACGTACGTACGTACGTATGGTATATGGTATGTACTACACGGTATATCGTGTGCGTATATACCCGGGTTCGAAAATATTTATTATATGTTTTTACACCGGGCACCGCGGCGGCGTGGAAGCAGCGCGCGGTAGTGACATCATCCTGGACGAGAGAACCGTACACTACATACATACATACATACATATATATATATATATGTAAATATACATACATACGTATATATCCGATACGATGACAAGGAACACACATGGCTAGCTGGGTTCCATTCGTTAACGTGACGTCATTCGTTCCTGGACATTACCACTCGATAAAACCAACTCATATGTATATCTATCCACGTATGTAGGTATATATAATGTACGTATGTAGCTAAGGTAAGGTAAGGTAAGGTAGTATATCTACGTAGTACCATCGTTAAAAAAAAAAAGAAAGAAAAAAAAAAGATATATACTTATATGTGAACATATGTATGTATGTATGTATGTACGAGACAGCCCTGGCTCTTGTCAGTTATAACGTCGGTATAGAATGCCATCCGTTGCGAAAAGAGAGAGAAAACAGAAAAAAAAAAATAACATCAAAAAGATGAAAGAGACGTAAAAGATGAAACGAAAAAAAAAAAAAAAAAGGTTGGAAAAAGTGAAACGCAGAGAAGGGGAAAAAAAGAAAACATCAAATAAAAAGATTTTCTACGGATAAAGTGTATTGATGATGATAAAAAAGAAGAAAAAGTTGAAAATTCTTTTTCGCGAATGTGAATGCGGGAAAAAAAAAATAAATAAATAAAAATCTCGTACGATACAACGATAATTTTGCATAAATGCCGTATCGGTATTGATTGATTATTATAACATAGGTGGAAAAAAATAAAATAAGAAAATAAAACAAAAATTGAAACAATCAAATTGCTTTCGAAGGGGGGTTATACATATATAGAGCCGTATATAATATATAGCTGGAGGACAAAACGTATATAGGTATACGATACAGCTGATGTAGAGATAAAAATTGTTAACTTTAATTGATTAATTAGCGATCGAGTATATATACAAAGTATGTATGTACGTGTATGTAAAGTCAGGTATATAAATTCAAGTAATTATCTACAGGTGGTCAATTATATCATAATGTATTACATATATATAGTAGGTATAATATATGTAACATATTGTAAGTATAATATATATGAGAAGAAAGAGAGCGTAGTGTGTAATTTTTTTGTTTCTCTTTTCTTTTCTTTTTCTCTGTTTTTTTTTTTTTTTTCTTTGAACCTGTCCAACGACTCTATATACATATACTAAATTACCTACAATCAATTTTCAACATATTAGGCATCGCCAATCCTTCGCGAAGCTGACGCGTGATACAAATTCGGTCCTTTTAAGGTAACAAATAAATCGAGTATATATATATATATAGGTACACTATATGTTACATGTATATTTTATATGTATATATACGTATATACCTAACTTGCGAGAGGTCAGGACTAAACTCTGCGTGCCAAGATATAAGGTTGTCCTAATTTTCTGTTTCCAAATAAGAAAAAGACGAATGAAGGTAAAAAAAAAAAAAAGTATTGCTCAAAGGTAGTTTGTGTAAGAGCTGATTGAGAGATCTGCTGTATGTACATCGATATGGACATACAAGTTGCATTTAGGTACGTTACATAAATATATATGCAAACGATGTAATTCTGCAATTTCAATTTCTCTCTCTCTCTCTCCCTCTCTTTTTCTATTGCAGACTCAGGTGAACAAAAACGAAATTAAAGAAACGAAAAAAATTAAAATAAAAAAAATTCATGCATCCTCCCCGCATGTGTATTTCCAATCAATACATCCGTCTGCGAACCGAAGAAATGGAGATGACGAAAATTTCAGATAGGAAAATGAAAAGAAATTATTTCACAAAAATATTATATTTGATTAAATTTTAGAAATTTGTTAATTTAATTTGTCAAAAAATAAATCAAATGTATAAATGAAACAAAATCATCTCGAATTATAGTTCTAAAAAACGTATAAATCTATGTAAGCTGTTTGATATAACTCCGAATTTTGTATTTTTTGGTATCTCAATTTTTTTTTTTGTCTAGTTTTTTGTTATACCTATACTCCCAAATTTGACCAATATTCTTAACCTGACTCAACAATTCGTTATGTTTAAAATGATTCGAGGGTACGTTCACCCCAGAACCTCGGCCGCCGACACCCCCAGCCGCGTACCAGACGTCTCCTAGCCTCTAGTCTAGCCTACCCTAACCCAACCCAACTTTTACCGTAGTAACTTAGAGCCAGGCGGAAAGAGAGGAGAGTACGCGGATGTAGTCAGATAAAATAGTTTCGTTTTTTTTATTTAATTATTTGTTTTTAATTTTCATCTATTTATTTTTTCTTACGATGTATTAAATTTTGGCAAAAATTATTTACGACATTAAATACAGAGTCAACGTCCTCTCTCTAGTTCTTTATACCCATAACTTATGTATTATACTATTATAGTATAGAATAAAATATTATAAAAATTCGGAGAAAATCATATGATCATCGGTGCACGGTATCTTCCTACAATTATTTTTTATTTACTTTTTTTTTTTTTTTCTCAATGGTATTCTATATTCGTGAGTCACGGATGAGTGATTCTGTAAATAAACTTTGAAGAGACTCATCTGTGGGCAAATATATACACATATGCTGTGCATATAGCATGTATACTAGGGTGGTCCTTATTTTGGATATTTTCGATTTTTTTTCCACGATCCCCCTAAATCGGTTCTAAATAAATAAAAAAAAATTCCTGCCAAATCGGAGCTCGATATTTCAATTTTAACCCGGCCCCCCCGGCAATCAAAGTTTTAAACGGGAAAATACGTGTATTTTAGACTGTCAATTGTTTGAACATTTTTCCAACCTAGTGAAAATTAATATAAAAATTCGAGATAAGGCACAAGTATTCCTCATAGTATAAGGTATAATTGAAGTAGTATATCAAATTTTTACATCCGTAATTTCTGGAGTTATGATCTATATAAATATCAATTTGATATTCATAAAAAAATAAATAAATTGAAAAAAAAAAATTGATATACTACTACAACTATACCTTATACTGTGGGGAATATTTGTGCCAAATCTCGAATTTTTATATCAATTTGTACTAGGTTGGAAAAATGTTCAAACAATTGACAGTCTAAAATACACGTATTTTCCCGTTTAAAACTTTGATTGCCGGGGGGGCCGGGTTAAAATTGAAATATCGAGCTCCGATTTGGCAGGAATTTTTTTTTATTTATTTAGAACCGATTTAGGGGGATCGTGGAAAAAAAATCGAAAATATCCAAAATAAGGACCACCCTAATGTATACATATATATACCCGTATCTAATAGTTATTTCCAGTGAATATACATATATATAGGGTATATAATCATAATTGCAGAGATTATAGGTATATATATTTGATTTCGTTAGAAATTTGAACATGTAATGAATTATTCTTCATTTTTTTTTTTTTTTTTTGATGACGCTATGAATAATTGCGTTTAGTAAACGCCTATCGCGATTTGCAGTGTATATATTCCGATCACGTGGTCTTGTGTCAGCGAATTATTTACGTTTAGTTTAGAGAGAAAAAAAAAAACGCGTTGTTCATTTCAACGCCTGTTGAATATATCTATGTATGTACAAATTATACTTTATATAATTAAATATGCAATTAAAAAAAAAAATTAAAAACTTAAAAAAAAAATGGCAAGAACGAAAGAAAGAAAAAGATGCAAAAAAAAGGAGAATTATTCGCAAAAGGTACTTTTCATATTTTAATTCCGTAATTAGTTTTTTTTTATACATATAGGTATAATTCTTGGGTTTTTTTTTGTCAATTTTTTTTCTTCTATATACGTATACATTTATCGAAAATCGCTGTTTAAAACAGACACGCGCACACACATGGTGGCCTAAAAACAACCGGGGCTGTCATTTTGGTATTCCTAAACGAAACAATGGATTTTACTCGTTTTAGTCACACAGATGCGAGTAGTTCGGGGCTAGGAGTCGGGCAGGTATAGAGACAACGAGTAACCTCGCATTCAAATTCCATCACCCCACTTATCCGAGAGCTACCAGCGAGTTCGTTTCGTAGATAAAGTAAACGAGGAGGTATAGGTGGCATATATACACGGTATACATATATGTATATAGAGATATATACCTTATACCTATAATGCGTATACAAGCATATATAAGTATTTTTACATACGTATATACATACCTATACATATATGTGTGTAACAAGAATTTCTTGGAGAAATATAGGATAACGATAATAAGTCTTATGACGAGATCTTAAACTTTGTGTACAATATATTATTAAAGAAGATGATAAAGAAAAACATTCCGTTCTTATACCTGTACCGTTTTATTTATTCGATTCCGGTATACTGCGGCATGTGGCAGTATACTTATATCGTATATATACGAAATTTACAAAGTCTTCTCGAGGAATAATAATAATAATAATTAATATTATTATAATTATAATAATACGAAATAAGAAGCTCAAGACTTCGAAGAATTGATATAACAATAATTGTTATAGACGACAATAGCTTTAATATATTGACGCTGTGTCTGTTACTTTAGTAAAAAATCGTTCCGTATAATTGATTTTGATTTCTTTTTTGATTTTTTTTTTTTTCTTACTTTCTTTCTCGTTTTTTTTGAACTTCTCGAAGTTATACCTGACATAACCGTCTCCCACTATCCACCTGTCTATAAGCATATATTTTCTTGTTTGAAGAGCTAATGGGGATTTCGTGTGTGATCAAAATGGAAAGAAAATAATATGTGAAGAAAAAATAAAATAAAATAAAATATAAATGCATAATAATTTTTTATGAATTAAATTAATAAAAAATAATCAAATATTAATATAATTTTTAAACGGGAAAAAGAACGGCTGCATATTCGTTATCATTTTATCGTTGTTATTATCGTATTATCAATTGCGTTATCATTAACGGAATGCAAAATTACGTTTTGAGATGAAATTTGACTGTGTATATTCATGTATACATGCATATTATACATATGTATGTATAATAAAATATGAAAGCTGGGCGATTTTATGGAGAATAATAACTTGACTGTGTATATAATATGGGTATATATATATAATATAAATGATATGTGCATATGATCAGTTTGTGAATAAGTAGTGCAAACGCAATTGTTACAGTAGCGAGAGACTCGCGATAGACGACAGACGGGGATAGAGAGACTAGACAGTTATCTGTCAAGCTGACAGCGCGTTAAACTCTGCTATCTGCACGCGATGAAAGTAAAAGGAATGGAACGAACGTACGAGCGAACGAACGAACGAACGAACGAACGAATGAACGAGACTCGTCTTCTCTTTCGTTATTTTTCGTGCATTAAAAAGGGTTTATAACTATTAAAGACTTTCGCGGTGAGAGTAGAGCGAAAATTTGAGAAGGAAGAATCTTTGTTGATTAAATAAACAAAAGAGACGGGGAAAGAGCTGAAAGAGATACACATAGAAATGAAATGAAATGAAATAAAAATATGTACTTCGTTCGTTGTTGCCTCGTGACTGAACTTTAAGCGAACGGACATATGGAACAGAACGACGAAACGAAATGAAACAACGAATGAAGGGAAGGGAAGGGAAGGGAAGGGAAGGGAAGGGAAGAGAAGAGAAGTAACAGCAGCGGACCGGGCGAGTTAGTTAGTCGTCTCTGTCGGTGATTCTCACGTCTTGAATTTTCGAAGGGGGAACACGGCGACGACGACGACGACGACGACGAAATATCGGTACGGATGGGCGGAGCCCCCGAACAAAGACGGATCGCATGAATCGCGTGAAAAACTTAGCCTTCCACAAACGTAGTCCTCTTATCAAGAGTTTGATAAGAGAAAAAAAAAATAAAAAATGCCTAGCCGTAATTTCACCAAGTTATGACTCACGGTACTAATTATTCTAGCGGCTTGAAAAAAAAAGGTGTGCGTGTATGAAACAAACAGCTCGTTACACTCAAAACCCATGAAAAAAGAAATAAGAATAACCTAAAAACGTAACTAATCTCAAACAAAACACAAAAAAAAAAAATCATTTCGCCCAATCTAACTGTAAAAATCTCTCTCCCTTTTTCTAACTGACTCATACAAATTACTAGAATTATTACTGTCATCGGAAATTGACCCAACCTTCTCTCCACGATTAACTAACGATAGCAGATTTTTAATCTCCTCGTAAAAGAATATACAAAAAGAAATTTAAAAAAAAAACGTATTCTTAGTATCTTTCTTTCGCGCTATCAAAGAGACATTACACATACATGGGAGTATATAAAACGATTTTAAAACCAGTTTTACTATCAACTAGGCCAACGAATAATAATTTTCTTACGAGTACATTTTTTTTTTTTTTTTTTCTTCGTTTTTTTTTGTCGTTGATGTTTTTTTCTAGAGGAGAATTGACAAATATAAGAAGAAAAAAAAACGAAAAATAACATACGAGTCTAGAGGTTTGTGTTAAAGAAGGTTTATAATGGTCATGTCACTCACGTAAATAAGGCCGGAGTAGTAACGATCTTTGAGGTTATGAAGTACCGAGGCTTCGTTGAGACAGGTCAACTCTGCCATGTCTTCGACCTTGTCAAATTTAGGGGGATTCATTTTTTGGATGTCATCTTTAGCGACCAAGACGCGTTTCCCGGTCTCGGCCACTTCAACCTCAACTTCATCACCACGTTCCCCTTTTATGCCGGCCGCAACGAATCCCTGTGACTCGTGAGGCACCCATACAAGCTTCTTCTGTGTCCATTCCGCCTGTGTAGCTGGGTCGTTGAAGCTGTTTCTATCCACGGAAAGATATTTCAGCTCAGGATCAGACCGGTCCACCCTGGAGTCGCCGTCCGCCATCTTTGTTTAGCGCGACAATGCGCCGAGGAACGCGGGTTTACGTGCGAAAATACACCTCCTCGAGAGTAATACAGAGTTTAATAATAATAAACTTGTTTCACTCG
Source organism: Macrophya alboannulata (assembly GCA_949628255.1). NCBI lineage: Eukaryota > Metazoa > Arthropoda > Insecta > Hymenoptera > Tenthredinidae > Macrophya > Macrophya alboannulata. The sequence goes on along the minus strand of OX451207.1, from coordinate 38,150,627 downwards.
TATCGTTATTCAAACGTCCACGAATTTTTAATTATCGCACCTTTAAACCGATCAGTTATATTGTTTTTGGTTGCTTTTCTGTTTCCTTTTCTCTCTCTCTCTCTCTTTTTTTTTTCTTTTATTTTATTAAAAGCGGCTAAATCCCGACTTACAATACTACTTCGATATATTACTTTATACCTCCGAGCTCTACCGTTGCCGCACCACTTCTGACTCTATGGATGCGTGCTCTCCAGGTCTCAGGTCTGCCCGTGAGCCGAGCCACCGCACGACTGTCGGTCGAATTTAGTTGTGTATGTGAACGTCGGTGTTCAAGCTTTCAATTGTATTAGAGAGACTGTGTAGAGCCAGTCGACTTGCGGTCGACTGTCGACTGTATTTATTCACGAGTATAATGCAGGTTTTCAACTTGAGAAAGAGTGACGCTATTCCGTTGATATTTTATGTGTATATCATTTGAACGATTAAAACTTTACAATATTCACCCTTAGTTGTTAATTTTTATTGAAAAGGATCGATATCGGTGTACATAGATACGCACGGTTTTACGTTTATTTTACTAGACAGTAGCAGCAGGTTATTTCAGTTTCGATTAATCGCCGGTATGTCAAAGGCGATATCGATCCTAAACACCTTTATATCTCGTTTGTCATTAACGGATAAAAACCGATCGCATGATTCAAAATTACGGTTTCTTTCATTTTTCTGTTACTAAGTCTTGGATAAAAGTAATTTTCGGTGGATGTTGTTGTATGTACGACACGGTTTTTGCTATTTTCAACAATCTTACATAAAACGAAACTCCTTTATCGTTAATTACGGTTATTTTTGTAAAGAAAAATATATATAAAACCATATAAAATTAACATGCGAAGAATAATACATATCAGGTTTTACTTTTCGCGGATTGGTACTTTCGAATTTTTCAAACTATATATATATATAATAATTTAAAACTGTGTGAGGGTCGCGTCAGTTGGTGGTAACGGCTGTTACTCACACACGTAAGACCGCCACTCCCGAAGATTATACTTAGCCGATATAAGTCCAGAGCGCGCTGATGTAGCGTGTATACATATGGATATTACTCTCTTGTACGCTTATTTTGAACTGCCTATTTTAATTCGAATAAATATAATTACCGGACTATTTTTATACATGCATTTCACTCATTGGGTTTAACGTACGTAGTACGACCTCTCGTTCCTTTACTACCCCGCTTTCTGAATGTGAGATTATTTTAGCATCAGGTTAAAGAACCGGCATTGAAGAATATCTATAACGAAAGTGTGTATGTATAATGTTTACAAACGGCGGTTATACACACACACACACACACGGCTATGCACTGACCAACTCGCATCCGTTTTCTTGAGAGTTTAAGCGAATTGCTGTCTGCTGTTAGTCCTTGATACACGTTTGCTTTTCTTCTTGATATTTTGATCGCTTTTGATATATTGTCGAGATTGTAACATACAATATACCTATTTGTATATAGGAATTTTTTATTTTTATATGGACATGTAGGACTGTCTATAATGCGAGGAATTAATGAATTGCATTAGAATTCCTTACATCGAGAGAGAAGAATATATGTCTTTAACCTGGTTTCTAGTACTTAAAACCCATGACTCACGGCTCTTTCCAAATATGGAAGATATATCGGTTTATTTTTATGACGCAACGTAAAACTTGTATATTTCAGAGTTTCAGACCCTGTTTGGACTCCCGGAGCTCGTATCGTACCATCATGCAATTTTAAACACAGATCGCATGTATATTACGGTCTTTGGGTCAGCGCGCGGTGTGATACGATTTAAGTAAATGTGTTAATTTTTACATACTGTCCAAGTACAAGCATTCAATAAAAATCGTAGCGTATATAAGTAGTTATATTATTTAATTGGTATATATCTTGGTTGGTTAATTTTGGAGCGATTTACGGCCATTCATTTATCTCAAACGACTCGTATTTAATCATGCATGGTATGTATGACGAATAACCGACCATATTTGGGCAAGCTAAGCCTCAGAGCGAATGTGTTATGAAATCTGTGAGCTGAGAAAGTCATGTCTCACACATGTATAACGTATCCTTTAGTGTAGTCGCGCATTCGCATTATAATTTCTGTATTTTTTTTTATTTTCATTTTTTCTTTTTTCTCGATGTATTGTATGTCAAAGCTGTACATATAGCCGTGATATCAGAGCGGGATAATGTATGTACTTATATGTCTCAATAAAACCATTCAAGTAAAATCTAGTCCCTCCAAAAAACAAGAAAAATACAAGAAACGGTATTTATTCTTCATTTTTGTTCCTCTTTGCATCGTTATGTTAGATGTTTTGTACTTAGAAAGCAATGTAGCATAACTAAACGAATTGCGGTCGCACGATCATGCGGGCCAGTATAAATTGAACTGTCTAAAACTCTAGACAACATCCAATGACGGCTATAAATATATCGACTCCATATTTGGGACTTATACTGATGGATTGTACATAAAAATAGTTTGATCGTATAAGAACTGCCGTTTAATGAAACGGTTTAAATTTGGATGACTTAATCGTGTAGGAATCTCGATTTATTATGATCACAAGTATTACGTACAACGTATTCGAATTTGCGCGCCTTTAAAATCGATGGCAGACGACGGTCGCGATTCGAGTCTATCGATCACGTGATCTATACGTCATGGCGGGCCGGTTTTGAATTTAAATTTAAATTGCTGGGTGTAACTTACCCTTCGCTCTTTTCTACGTTTAAATATTCGTCGAAATTTAATCGCCAACAAGTTGCTCGGCCGTACCATTTTATCCTAAACCCAAGATAACTCATTTTAAAATCCTGCGGTTAATGGAACTATAAGTATAATTATAATTGAACCTATGCCTATAGACACGTGTAACTTGATATCAAACTGTCGCACAAGTTCCATGGCTCATTGAGATCGGTCGCAATTAGTACGTTGAAGTATTCGTAACTAAAATCGAAATTTTCATCATTTAAATTTCCGCGAGTTGTTTTTTTAGATTCCCATTGCTCAATGCCAATTTTTTTCGCTGTACTTTCGACCAATCAGAAAAAGAAAACTGATTCTGGCACAGCCAACAACTACTGTTATACAATCGTTGGTCGCGGCTCATTTATGGATCATATACTATTGCGCATCTCCGGTCGACTGCTCGGATGATATTACAGTGCTACTATCGTGATGTAGGAAACCCGTTCACGATGCTTTTATACTCCCCAATTATAAATTGAGAACTCTTTCGTTTCAGTTTGATAAGTTTCGCTTAGCGACTTCAACGAGTAAGTAGTCTGCAGTAAAAATCGTCCCGATATACGTGTGTTTACTTCTCAATTTATCTACACGTTATTTTTTATTTTTTTTTTTTACTGATTTGATAAGTTATCAGTTACTACAATTACCGATTCTGCAACGTTCTCGTAATACTTCGTATCATTCCAACTAGTCTATCTTATACTCGCGCGTGAATTACAATTCGACTCGTAACAACGATGGCAAGTTACGGAGGAATCGCTGGTGATAAAATTCATTCTTACGCGATGGAAAAAAATGTAAGTAATAAACGAAAGAAATAAAGAAAAATAAGAACGCAACCGAGAGGCGAGAACACATGCAACATGTTACCTATACCTTTTATTATTTTCTTATAGGCGACCATCGTCGACCTACGAAGCGATACCATGACAAAACCTTCTCCGGCTATGAGGAAAGCCATGTTCAACGCAGAAGTTGGCGATGATGTTTACGAGGAGGATCCTACGGTTGAAGGTACACATGACAATAAGAGATGACAATTTATTGAATTGTCTTTCAAGGGGACCCACTAGTACGTCGCGATTGTAAAAACTAAACTTACAATTAGTCCAAAATCAATTTATTTCATCACCAAAGTCCATTTCACATATCATTACAATCGTCTCATTTCGAAACACCTGCAGCACGAATTTCGGCACACAGTTGGTCCGATTTGACTTATCTAGGATCAATTTTCTGCGGAATACGGACCGTCACAAACTCAGAGCGCGGAAAATTGGAAAATTCTATTTTCGCGGCCAAATTATTCGCAAATAAGGGAATCAGAATTATCGTCAGTTTGCTTATTTGCAAATAACTTAACGATTTTATTGATGTGAAATGGACTTTGGTGATGAAATAAATGATTTTGGACTACGTTTAATTTTCAAAATCGCGACATACCGGTTCCAGGATTAGCTGTTTTAACTTTCCTTAAAACGGATTTTTTGATTTCTTTCGAACTTTCTTTCTTTCGATTTACAGAACTTCAGAAAACGGCCGCCTCTCTCTTGGGCAAAGAGGCCGCCTTATTCGTAACTTCTGGAACCATGGGAAATCTGATAGCCAGTAAGTATGTACAAAATACTGGGAAAAATATGCAAAAGTGAAACGTAGGTGACTATTATACATATAAGTCTCGAACTACACCGTTTTACTTATGAAATGATTATTTACATTCTTAACTTAATTCTCTGAATTTTTTTCTTTCTCTTTTTCGCAAAGTTATGAATCACTGCGATGTTCGAGGCAGTGAAGCTTACTGCGGCGAAGAATCGCACACATTTTTGCACGAGCAGGGAGGAGCGGCTCAATTAGCTGGAGTGACGCTCTGCACGCTACCAAACAACTCGGACGGTACATACGACCTAAAAACGCTCGAAAAACGGATAAGATCCGACCGCATTCACGAGCCGATCTCAAAGCTTATTCTTATCGAAAATACATTCAACGGAAAAATTTTACCGCAATCTTGGATCGAAGAGGTAGCGATCTTCGCTAAGAAGCATAATCTCAAGCTTCACATGGACGGTGCAAGACTTTGGAATGCGTCGATCGGTTCAAACATATCCGCAAAAGAGATCGTACGCTCTTGCGATTCCGTTACATTTTGTTTAAGCAAAGGACTGGGAGCTCCAGTCGGCTCTGTTCTCTGCGGCAGTAAATCTTTCATTAATAAGGCAAAAATCGTTCGAAAAGTTCTGGGCGGTGGAATGAGACAAGTTGGAGTACTGGCAGCACCCGGATTGGTTGCGCTAAAGGAAACGGTCCTGATTCTCAAGGACGATCACAGGCGAGCATTTCTGATCGCAAAAACAATAAACGATTTAGGTTCGCCGGTATTTAAGGTAGACCTTAAGACCACCGCGACCAACATGGTCATGGTTAATATTAATTCCGAAAAAATAACCGCACAGAATTTCGTCGATAGATTAGAATCGGTTTTGGACGACGTAGATGATGATAGAATCATCGTGAGAAGCCTTATGATGAATTCTAGTCTAGCCAGATTCGTTTTATACTTCGACATAGACGATAAGGCGGTGGAAAAAGCGCTGCGAAAAATTTCTTACGTTATTAAAAAACTTGACGGCGGAAATAAAGTATAATCAAAAATTATGGTAGGGATTTAGCTCTCTTCATTCTGTGATGGATATTTTATTTGTATAAAAAACGATGTAACAAGTAGTTTCGATTGTTATTTGTGAACAAAAAAAAAAAACAAAAAAACAAACAATAAAAAATTCAAAATCATAGGAACAAATCCATTCAATGGTCTTTATTCTTTTACCGGTTTTTATTTACAATTACAGTCGTCGTCGTCGCCGCGATTCTTTTCTGAGATGTATAAGAATTGGATTAGGAAATTGGATGTAAAATAGTATCTGGCAGTCTTGATGGTAGTGTTTGGAGTATGATCTATTCATAGATCCATTTCTCTGCCCAGGAAGCCCAGTCGACAACTTCCGTAGTTGCCTTCTCTCCAAACCAAAGTTTGATCTCTTTGTTAGCAGATTCAACGGCATCTGATCCATGGATGATGTTGCGGCCTACCTGGATGCAAAAGTCGCCGCGAATTGTTCCTGGCGCTGAATCTTTAGGGTTGGTCTCACCCAACATAACACGGCCGGTTTTTACCACATTCAAACCCTCCCAGACCTGGAAAATTGAATATTTAGTACATTTAGTTAATTTCAAGACTCATTGACTCAGTATACGGGGTGAGTTTTTTTTTTTTTCAAGTGTTACAAGCGAATATTTCGAGAACTGTTCAAGGTATTTAAAAAAAAATGATATACGAAAAATTGATGGTAAAAAGGGAGACTTATCTGGGATTATATGAAATTTCAATGGATCAAGGGATTTCAAGGATATCCGATTCAACTTTGTTTTTTTTTTATGAAAGGCTATATTTTTGGCTATCGTGGCGTGCCATCAATTTTTTGTAAATTATATTTTTTTCAATACCTCGAACCGTTATCGAGATATTCGCTCGTAAAAAAAAAACTCACCCTGTATGTATAAATCGAATAATTTTTGATCGTGTTCTATCTTACCATTGGTACTACTGGGCCAGAGCTCATGTACTTGACTAGACCTGGGAAGAAGGGCCTTGCAGACAAATCGGCGTAGTGTTGTTTCAGGAGGTCCTCGGAAGCCTGAAAAATGTGAAGTAGTAAAGCGAACTGATAATTTCGTGATGACAAAAATAGATATATCAATCGTGATATTATTTTTTCTTCGAAAGAATAGACCGAGCGAATCGAATGGGATGTAAGATAATCGGTATAACAACTCATCGACCTTTGGGTGATCGTGAAGGTCAATTATTTAATCGAATATCCGCGCTTCTATATCAGATATGAAAACCAATTAGATTCTATGTAATCAGATTACAGGCTTAGCTCTTTGGCTCGAATGCAATATGACACGTTGACTTCGGACTGACGGATATTAAATCGAATGAGTAAATGCAGGTATCGCATTGGCCGGATAAATTGGAACTACACCTCGTTTCGAGATGTTAATTAATTATTGCACGTAAATCATTGTCCGTTAGAGAAATTTGAGGCGGAAATTAAGAGCGGAAACAATTGCACGTGTATCAGATTTTATTAATCTAATAAATGTAGAATCAGGGCGATTGGGGTTTTATCGTCAATATATTAAGAACACCGCGACCACGTGTTCGCTGACAATGATGGCCGCGGTGGTTAGATATCGTTCGACACTTACCCACACCATCTTGAGGGCGACAAGCTTGAATCCTTTTTCTTCAAATCGTTGAATGATCTTTCCAACGAGTCCGCGCTGAACACCGTCAGGCTTGACCATGATGAAAGTACGCTCTTTATTGTCGCCCATTATGAATATTTAGATATTTGGAAATTAACCCAAAACAATCAGAACAAGAAACGAGACAAACGACACCGGCTGGCGACAGGAGAATGAGACCGGGGTGACGGCTGGTACTAGCTGAAAAGTGGTGGGAGTCAAAGATCCTCATGCAAGGGTGTATCAATGCGTGCATTTTCGCTGGGAATTATTTTTCTTGAATTCTTTTCCAAAAATTATTGCGTACATCAAGTTACATCGTTCGAAAAAAATATGTAGCATTAAAATATGAGCAGTATTAGTGAAATTTAATAAAATTATGGCACTGTTCTTTATCATTGCACATCCCAAAATGAAATTCTTCAATTCTTTGTCACTGATGACGTTCCTGAAATTTATTCGACCGTTAAATTTGACAGAAGAATATTCATGTGCCTGGGCTCCGATTCGGCTAGGCACGGCCCTGTCGATTCTAACCGGAAGTCGGTGAGGTTCCATATTTGTAGGAAATGACGTAATGTATCGCGTGTAGAAAAAGCCTCGAACCCAGACGTTCCAAATCGATTTTTCTCCGATGAATTGGCAATAGATTCGTTATTAAAGAGTTTAAATTCGGATATTCAGAGAAAAGAAGTTAACAAACTGTATGTGAGTGGAATAATGATAGATAGAAAGCGTTTTATAGAATAAATTACCCGGTGTACGGACTTAATTCAAAATGGCGGCCGCATGGCGATCGCGTTCGTGATTTGGCCGACGAAGTTGCGGTTGCGAGATATTGTTTTGTTTTATCAATTGGCTTGTAAAGACGAAGTGATCGAGTCTTTATGAACAAAACTTAGTGGCTAAAAATTATAATTAATATAAATATAACTTTCCACGATCTCAAATGACGAGCTTTTAACCGTTCTTTTAATGTTTTAAAAAACTGGAAACTAACTACACCGCAGAAGACTTAATTTTGGAGTACGGGATAAGAACTATTATCACTATTCTCAAATGCAGGCTCAGCAGCAGCAAGGACACCAGCAAATTGCGGGGGCAAATGTCATATTAAAAATGAATGAAATTCAGCAGTTGTCAACAGTCGGTGAGTTCATATCTATAAACTGCAAGTACAATATTCATCGAAATAAATCGATGCACAGCTAAAACGCTTAAATTAGAGGAAAAAAAAAACAAAGTACGATCTATTCTCATTCGGAAATTTTCAAAAATCAACCGAATCTACATTCGTATAAATTGCTAGTCTTCATCCACAACTTCGCATATTGAAGCCAGACATCGGATTAAAGCATGTCTATAAAACTCACTCTACTCGTTATCTTAAATTTGCAAGATATTTACAATGTTATTATCGACCTGTTAACGGAGCCTTGATAATTATATCCGTTAATGAGAAGCATGATTTTTTTTCTTTTGTTGTTTTAAATCTTTTATTGATATAATTTTCATTCAAGATGGCTTCCCCGTCTACTAAATAGCAAAAATTTAAAATAACTCGAATTTTTTTTACATAAAGAAAAAAGACCGCACGATCTTTTATAGATATTTTTCATTTCTTTCAAATATCTCAACACACACGTGGGTCGGGAAAATGAGTAGTCGGTTTCGTCTGTATGATACAAAATGGCAAATCCCATTCCCTCTCTCTTTCTCTCTTTCTATAATCTGTCCGTAAGCGCGATCTGTGTACTGGACAATTTAGGACAGGTGCTTTTTTCCCTATAGGTATATATCTAATTCACAAATGTCATACTTATTCATTATTTTGTCGGAGTAATATATCGCCAGCTAGGTCATGACATTAAACTTAGAAAAAAAAAGTCAAGAGTTGCGTAAGCTTTAGCATAGTTCGATTATTCTTAAAACCTATTATCGGTATTACAAAACTTAATAGGACGGTGAAAAAAAAAAACAAAAAAAAAAACGATAGAATACGTATGTATTTTTATTTTGTATAGTTTCGCAGGAAAACGACAATTATATAAAAAAAAGAGGTGAAAAATTAACATCGTAGAGGAAAACGAAAGCTGAGGATCTCTCTTTTATATATTTTTTTTTGTTTATTTTTATTTTTAGACAGTACAATATTGTTAATAATAATAATAATACTAATAATATCGCAACGTGTTGATATTATTATTATTATTATTATTATTATTATATAAGTAGCTGCGAATTCGGTAAGGAGTTAATCAAAATCGATTATATGTACAGAAAATAATTAACGGTAGGAAAGGATATTCGTTATTCAAGTACACGTCTCATATTGTAGAATGTTTAATAATGATCATTTTCGTATAAATTACTATAATGTCGTTTCGCGTATTTGAGAAGGTCAGCTGCATGACACGGAGCAATGAATAAGTCGAATACAAGGCTGTGTATTTTTGCTATGAAACATTCGAATTGAATAAAAATATGTAAAATACGTGTAATAATGATAATAGAAATATAAAAAGATATCGAAATTCTTCTTAAAAAAAAAAATAATAATAATAACGGTTCTTCATCGCTCACAGTTATCAACTCTTCGTTATTCACTTTTATACCTTATCTTCCGCCACGCGTTTCATAATTAATTACCAGAAAAAAAAAGTTAAACGTAACTTCTTTGTTCGTTCTTTTTTTTTTCTCTCTCTCTTTTCTTTCTTTACTTTACTTTTAACTTCCCGGTTGAAAATTTTTCCACGCGAAACGGTTGGTTGGCGGCTGGCCGGCTGTAACCTTATACATATACCTACCCGCTGTCAAAACCGATGGAATATTCCACTGGGTATACCGATGCCATCTGCTTCATCGAGACGAGAGTGGGGGGCGACGGGGGGAAGGGAGGGAGGGAGAGTGTTTCCCCTTTTGCCGATGCTACCGATTCTCCCATCCAACAAAGTACATATCCAAGTTTTAAAGGTGCCAGTAGCTTTAAAGTTGATATTTCAAAAAACTCATTTCGGAATTAAATACAATGATACAAAATAAATAAAACAAAAATTTATATGTCTCGTATGAAAATGAAATTTTATTAGAATTGTAAAAGAATTTTCAATTTTTAATTTTTTTTTATTTTTTTTTAGACAAGAGGACTTATTTAGAATTTAGATAATAATTTTTATTAATCTCCTTTCTCCGCACCCCGACTATGTACATACATACTTTCACGTAATAAAACGTCCCTGCGTTATCCCCCTGAACGTCCATTGAGCGAGCTCCCCTACTTTAGGTTTTGGCCCCATCGTTGCTGTCGAGGGGGGTCAGGAGGAGGGGAGGGGAGGGAGAAAGGGAGATATAGGTTCTAGGTATGCCAAACGCGAAACGGCAAAGAGCTGAGGCTGGCTAGTCTGTGTATTATATAGCTAAGCGTAGTAACGGAGTATGCATACATATGTATACATTGAATGTTCAAACTTAAATCGCGAATCTATCAGATCGAATTAATCGAATTAATCGAATTAATTCTTATTATTATTTTTTAATTAATTTTACTCGATATTTTCATTTTATTTCTATTTCGTTTTCCTGATCAATCAAATTACATCGCAAGATGATGAGCAGTCAAGTGCAGAATAGAGTCAATTTAAACATCGATTCAAAAACAGCAGTTAATAATATTAACAACGTACCGACTTTACTCGTTGATAATTCAAACGGTATTATTGGACAACAAAATGGACAAAACCTGTTGGTTGTTACACGAGACGCACAAGGCAAGGAGGTTCTTGCTGTAGCTGACGAACAAACCATCGCTAATCTCAACCTAGACTCGTATTGTTCGTATTTTATATACATTTTAATATTATTTTTATTCTATCGTTGAATTTCACATTTTTTTTTTCTTCTCAATTTACAATTTTCACGTTCAGATCCATTTCATTTCTTTTCCATTCCTTGCATATCGCATCTCAATCGCTTTTAGGATTTTTTTTTTCTATAAAAGATGAAAAGAGAGGGCGAGTTTCATAAAAAAAAAAAAAAAAAAAACATATATGTATAATAAAAAAAATTACAACAAAAAAAAACTCGTAGAAAACTAAAACTGAAAAATAATTTAATTCATGTATAATATACCCTACATTGATATTAGGCAATTTTTGTATCAAGATTTTTTTTTTATATATATATCTAATAACAATAAAGGTATTCAATGTGTACGGATTTTGTGAGATTATTGATTATTCATAGTTATTTGTATCCATTATACGTTTATAGTGTTTAAAAAAAAATCACATCGTATTGTAATACGTGATTTGTAGTAAAGCCAATCCGTTAGGAATTATACGTATCAGAACGAATGAAGAAGTATTTTTTTTTTTATTAATTTATTTATTTTCTTTTCAGAGTGAATAAAAGATTTGTCTAAAACCATAGACCATTTGTTAAGTTTTTGAAATTGAATATAAATATGTATAAAAAGATTCTGAAATTCATTGTTTGAAATTTTTCTATTTTCAGGGCTGCTGGAGTTGGCTCACAGAGAATACCAGGCAGGAGATTATGAAAATGCGGAAAGACATTGCATGCAGTTATGGAGACAAGAAACTAACAACACCGGAGTTCTTCTTCTCCTCTCTTCTATTCATTTTCAATGTCGTAGGCTTGACAAGTAGGTTTAGTAAAAAAAACAATCAAAAATTTTGCTAAACAATTCAATCCTTGCATAAAAACGTGTTTCAAAAAATTTTCAAATATCTCACAAGGCTGTGTCGTAATGTAATATTATTTTTCCCCCTTAATACAAAGATTGATCATAATATATAAATAAAATCTTTATTAAGAAAAATAACAGTTTTCTTGTCTATTTGTGTAGCTCGTTAATTGTTATTTTTAATTTATTAATCATACTGATTCAAGACCTTATTTTTAAGGTCAGCACACTTCAGCACACTTGCAATAAAGCAGAATCCATTACTCGCCGAAGCCTATAGCAATTTGGGAAACGTATTCAAAGAACGTGGCCAGTTGCAGGAGGCTTTGGAAAATTATCGTCACGCTGTTAGACTGAAGCCAGACTTTATCGATGGATACATCAACCTTGCAGCAGCTCTTGTCGCTGCTGGTGACATGGAACAAGCTGTACAGGCTTATGTTACAGCTCTGCAATATAATCCTGTGAGCAGATATCATCATTCTTATTTAAATTTCATTTTCCTATAGACTTATAATCGTAGAATTTGATATTTCACAGTTTTTTCTAAGTATATAGTTATTACTCTTGACCACGTTGATTAAGGAACAGTTTTATTCATTAAGAATTTTTTTTTTGTTTTTGAAACTAGCTTTACACGAAATGGAAAAATTATATAAATTTTTTTTCGTTTTCAGGATCTCTACTGTGTGCGCAGTGATCTTGGTAATCTTTTGAAAGCATTAGCAAGACTTGACGAGGCCAAGGTAAGTTGAAGTTTTTCAAATTCTGTGTAAGTTTAGACACTAATCCTAACACTTCACATCTAATATTGTGTTTTTACATTTGTTTGAAAAAGTGTCTAGATCCTTTTTGTCATTGATAAAATTGACAAATTCATTTAACGGATAACAAAATTATTTTTTAATAATATTTGAGGGAAATTATTCTTTCAACTTTAAACTTAACTTTTGGATCAATTCAACAATCGGTAGAAACTAATATTGGTGTGTTGTGTAATCCTGTGGCTAGTGTAGTTCCGAGGAATGTGTAGAGCGAATGTTTTGTGTACGTAGCTCATGCGGAAAGCTGTCTTTCTTTGCCATGCTGAAAAAAAAACAACAAAAGAACACAAAGAAAAAAAAATAAAAAATGCGCGGCGCGCGATCTGCCATCAAAATAAAAACGTGTGTTTTATATATACATTTTTCCATTCTCTTGTTTCAGCATTAACGTTTTGATTGCAGAAGAAAACATATTGTTGTGTACTCTTGCTTTTGGGAATTTTGGGTTTACCATATTTGACACTAGAAATTTAAGGAACACAATTCAATTCTCATATACTCATTATGAAATGTTTTTACTTAACTTGACAAGCCTTGATTTTTTATTAATAATTCAAACTAAATTCGGACTAAACTTGTCTTTATTCTTGTGTCAGACATGGTTGATGGGTTTAGGTTTGTGAAGTTGTTGGAGGCGGCGCGGAAACAACATCAACTTATGCGCGAAAAATTGATGCAACTCCATTATTAAATATCATTCAAAAATGGTGTTACAACAATTAATTTAATAAATCTTTTTTTGTTGACCCTGTAAAAGTCTATCACTCCATCGCGAAAAAATTATTCAATTTGAAAATTTGAAATTTCTACAAACTTGAAAAATTAATCAATATCAAATTAATATCAATTTTTTCAATTCTAATGTGTAGCATGAAATAGGGTCAGCAGTCAGCGCGCGCGTAGTACATAAGTTTCTCATTAGACCTTTGGTTCCTTATAATTTATTTACTTTTTTTTGTACAGCGCTTTGTTCATCTATATACGCAAGTAGTTGGTTTCAACTGCTTGTTTTGGCGCGAGATTATTTGACTAGACTATACATTAGCTATACTTTTGTATCAAGAATAAAGAAAAACTCATTTAAATACATTTCTTCTTATGATTCGAATGAATAATACTGATATTTCTGTTCATTTTTTAAATATATTGTCTAAAAGAAATGAAATACAAACTTGAGGTAAACTTGATCCAAGATATAGTTGTGTCAGTCAAATAATCTGCTGCAGCGCGGCGCTTGGCGATCTTCGATAAATGTGATCTGAATTGAAGGTATATCTTAATTTGGTTGAAAACCTTTCATAATTATCCCGCATCATTCATGAATATATAAGTTGTTAAATTCTTTCGTTCCCCCGCTTTTTTTTTTACCATAATTGTGTTTTCACCTTTATTTGAGTATATACATTATCAATTCAGAACGCAGCGGCAATGAGGGAAGTTTTCTGCAACTTTAATCGCCATTCCTAAGAACTCACTAGCGTCTCATCTATTCCACTTCTAATCTCCATCAGCCACGTTGATTTTTTTTTCAAATTTAAACTAATCGATCTATCAACGAAAATCAAACGTTTTAATATTCATTCAGATCATCACGCGTAGCAAGTTGTTTATTTATTATCCAAATTCTAACATCGAATAAACGAAAATTGTCTTTAAAACTTGAACGTCATTTTCTCTGGCGAAATTAAGAGTGTGAAAAAAGAAATTGCAATGATAACTTGATAAATTTTGAAGAAAGAAAGAAAGAAACAATAATTTATTTTTCACTTAGTCTTGTGCAAGTGGCTGATGAGTATAACGAAAATGTGTTAATAACGGAACTATAAGCAACTAAAAAAAAAAAGTTGAGGTAATGTAGTGGTGAAAAGAGATTAACGCAGCTATCTTGTTGTTGTGGATGGAATGAACAGCTCTAGGACGGGAGATTGGAGCTATGCAAATGGCCGGTATCCGTGCTGGTTTCTTCGTCGTGAAAGGGTGCAAATCTGAATCTGGTTATTCAGTAACACACTCTCTCAGTCTATGTTTATTATGAGAGATTTCGACCCATACCTACCATCAACCTACCGAAGGGTAATCTGAAGGTAAAGTAGCTCCCGCGGCCGGTCTCTATCCCATCCTAAAATTTATCCATCGACAAAGCATTGTGCCCGATCTCACTGGTCGCTATTAACTTTCTCCGTTGATTAAATGACGTTGATTAATACGAGATAATTTGAGCTAGAATCAAATCAAATCAAACTATAAGATTTATATGAAATTATTCATTATTTTTGATTGCTGAATAATCGCAGGAATCCGTCGAAAAAGATTTGTCCAAATCATTGACAAAAAACGATTTTTTTTTTATAGAATATGAAAGTTATTAGATACTTTTGAATTGTGGGGTACAAGCCGTCTCGTTCCATTTGGATAAACGTCCAGTCAGGAAGCCTTGCCTCTTCAGAGACCGAGCCAACTGAAAATCCTGTTTTTTTTTTCTTTTTTTCTTCCATTTATTTATTTTTAGGCACGGAATTATAATGTTTTTAATGCTGCCCACCTCTCGGCGTGCGCGAATCATAATCATGCTTGTAATCTGGAGCGTCATTGCATTAAATTAAATTAAATTGAAACAATTATTTTTGGCGGGAAAAGTGGATTGATAATTTAATAAACGTTGACAAATATCTAATAATAATCGAATTCAATATATTTGTATATTGAAAGTTTCTTTTATATCAAACATACCTTTGTCATGTATGATTGAATACAAATTAATACCTTAAGATTGAGATAAGAAATTTGATCTTCTAAATTTGTCTCTTATTCATTTAAAAATTCTTTACTCTTTCTGAACTAATGCCTATTTGTTTCTGTTTTATTTACAATTCTTTCTACAAAGAAAAAAAAAGAAATAATACAATCTGTCAAGTTTTTTTATGGAATGATTATTAAATAATAATTGAAATAAAAAAAATTCACTGTTCGAATCGCCAAATTTTCTATTTAAACATGATGATTTATTATGGTTCAATTTATGTAAAAATAGATAATGATTAGTGTTCGTGTGCCAATTATTCCACCGGACGCATTTCGGAGAATATTTAGCACCTTATTACTTTTAAATACGAGTATGACGCTTCAATGCGCGTTGTTAATTATCTTATCACTAATTTTCTGTAGTATTTTTTATAGCAAAAAAGATTGGTACGTAGAGTTTGATTCAACAAATCGTCACACAAGTATCTATTGACACAAGTGTGCAGGCGTCGGGCATATATATACATAAATATACATATATATGTATATATATGTGTGTGATTAATTATTGTAACCAACAACGTATATACATATATACATACATATAATTATTGCAAACGATTGCCTCTTCAGAGAATCTCACGCCGATACTTCTAACGATAAACTATTTCTGTTTTAGGTTGGTCTATACCCCGTAGTCTCACAACTCGATCAATGAAATAAAATAATTAATTAATTAATTGATTAATTAATTAATTGAATGAATAAATAAATAGATAAATAGAAACAGTTGATTACTTATTGTCACACTCGAGATAGTGAACGTGCTTAGGGGAATGAATATTTTTGCTGTTGGAAAATTTATACATATCAATACAATCTGAATATCAGATAAAATTTTTTTTTTCTCTTTTTGTTTTTTTCTTGAATTTCATTCGGTGAAGATGATTCTATCTTATTTCTACCCGAAAAATTCTAAGTCTGTAAGCTCGAGTGTGACAATGATAATTCTGCTACTACTTTGCGTAGAGTTTGTTGCGCCGAAACGTATATATACCATAATGTGTTCATCATTGGGATATTGATTTTTTCTTCTAAGGCTTCTTGAACTGTTATTGTACTCGACAAAAATCAACGATATTTTTAAATTGTCTGTAAAATTTTAGCCTTTGAATTTGGTCAAATGTTATCCTCGGAATATCATTTTATAGAAATGAAATATTATATATTCAATGTCTACGGGGAACAAAAACAGTCGAGGTGATATCGTAAGATTATAAAGCCACTAGGAATGTTCCAACTTCAGGGAAGATCTGCTGGGATTATGTATAATGTATATAAAACATTACGCCGTGGCTGTATGATCGAAGGATAAAAAAAACTCGGCTGTTTAAAAATTCTTTGGTATTTTTTTCTTTATATTATTTGTTTATTTATTTGTTTTTCTTGAATATTTAACGATTTTTGACGGGTTCAATACGGAGGCTGCTGCGCGGCGTATACATAGAAAGAAAGAGAGAGAGAGAGAGAGAGGTTGGGCAATGGCGCGGCGCATCCATTTCAGAATCGCGAATATCGTTTACCTACGATATTATTTTTGACTTTAGGCCTGCTACCTCAAGGCCATTGAAACACGACCAGACTTTGCTGTCGCTTGGAGTAATCTTGGGTGCGTCTTCAATGCTCAGGGTGAAATATGGCTCGCTATACACCATTTTGAAAAGGCTGTTGCTTTAGATCCAAATTTTTTGGACGCTTACATCAATCTGGGAAACGTACTCAAGGAGGCAAGGATATTCGACAGGTAAGAAACTGACTCGTTTATTTTCTAAAAATTTTTCACATTGTTAGGAAATTTTGTTTTGTTTATAATTGATAATAAACGAAAAATTTGGAACTGGTTTTATTCGGTTCTTTACTTTCTAAGATAACAAAAAAAATAATAATACGCCGCGTTGTTTTATTTATGTTATATTATGTCAAAGATACGAAATGAAATACGGCAAACGATCATTTTTTCAAAAATTCTAAGAAATTTAATGGGAAATATAATTGCAGAATTTTTTTTTCTACAACTTTTTATTCCACTTTTTTTAATTGCGTAGAAAAAAATCTAAAAAATTGTTAATAAAAGAAAAACTTCTAAAAGAATAATTCTTCAAGATTATTTGCATGAAATTACGCAATTTTTGTATCTTGAAATTTGTTTCTGCAAACTTGATATTTTATAAAAAGTATAGGTTTCCATTAAAAAAAAGTTGACCTTCATATCATCGATGTGCCTTGATCCATTGAAATTTCATATAAAGCCAGATAAAGTGCCCCCCTTCGTTCCATCAATTTTTCGTATATTATTTTTTCTCAATACCTCGAACTGTTTTCGAGCTATTTGCTTGTAACACTTTGAAAAAACTCATAAAAAAAACTACAGACAAAGCACTAGAATACGTACCCACCCTATTTTCGCGAAACTATTTTGTACCTACCATAAGGTCGTCGACGTATATTATTGATAAGCGAAAATATCGTGCCTGAATATGTTACGTTTTCAAGACACGTATTTTTATACACGTATACCGGATTTTTTTTTCCCTCGGTTATAGGAAAAGTCTTGGGTTCTGCTTTAAAGCAGTTTTGCCAATATTGTCTTCGAGTGTTCGTTTAAGTATATACCTATGCTCGGAATAATAAGAAGCAAACTTTATTCAAATCATTTGAATGTCTCTTTTTTAGTTTCATTCTTTCATACTACGGATTTAGAAAGTTCGTAAAGCTCGGCTCTATAACATATATACGCATACATCTTCAAAGAGAAATGTGATGCACTGATTATTATTCAACGAGATTTTTTTCATTTTCTTTTTTTTTTTTTATCCCCATTGTATTAAAAATTTTGTCTCGTTACCTCGAAAACCGTATCAATCTTTATTTTTATTTCTAATCGTTTTTCTTTGTTCTTCTCTCACTTTTTATTCCGTTTCGTGGCGATAATAAAAACAAAAAATTATTGAATTTCCGTGCAAAAAATTGAATTCTCCTTATTTTGACAAATTTTCCAAGTTTCCGGGATACAAAAATTACCGTATCTCATTCGATTTGAATATATTTTTTTTCCTTATGAAAATCTAAACAATTCCTCACGCATATTTCGTTATACCTTGTTACCGGTAATCAGACGGATTTCCAAGGTGATTAAAAAGTACCGTGGAAAACGACTGTTTTTACATGCTGTTTTATCATTTTATTCAGTAACCACGGTACTAAATCTTAAAGCCTTTGTTATAACTTACGTTGTATGGTAATTTTCGAAAATTTGTTAATTGTTTCCAGTAATTTTATTCCATGTACAAAAAGAAGGAAGAAAAAATGCGCAAAGTTATATCCGGGGTTGTTAAACCTTGGGCGTTAAGTAAGGACATTAATTCAAATCATATAATTCACCCATACAAATTCATGTATGTATACGTATAAAATAAATTGTAATTCAGGGGTAGGCCGTGCTAAAAGAAAATTGTTGGCTCAAGTACGAGTATTACACCTAATATAAATGCCAACCAAATGTTTTCCAATGAATTATTCATACAGCGACGTATTGTATGTATAGGTATGTATACAATTCCATAGTATATAATATATATACACATACCTCTGTATGTATAACCGAAAGAGAGAGACCCAATTTTATAAATAAAAGACACGTACCTACTATACAGAACGGGATGCGATAGGCATCGAAATAACAATAAGAAAATAGCTATTATAGATAAGCGGTGAAATCGAATCGGCGCATTGACTCGTAACGACGAGAAAATAAAGGAAAAACAAATTAAAACAAAATGAACCATGAATCTAAGTTATATCCCTACAAAAACTATCTAAAAATCCTTTTCAAGAGTTTTTCTTCAATTTTTTTTATTATTATTTCGAATTTATCATCCCTGAGGAGTAGAGAGAAAGAGAAATAGAGAGAGGCACTCCTTTTATAAATCTCGGGTCTTTGAGAACCCGAAAACGCTTTGGTCAGCAGAATTTTTTTTCATTTCTCTTTTTCTTTTTTATTTGGCTATGAATGGAGATTTTCATGAGACGAGGCACTATCAGTTTTTTGTACCGAAAGATCTATCTTATGCGGTGCAGATTTTACGATTATCTCGTAAAACCAACCCACAGATGATCAGATATCTTACGGGCTTCTAGTATAGATATATATTATAATATTATATCTTGATCTGCGAAGCAGATACTTCACATTCACAGAAAATTTTTCTAGAATTATCATACAATATATTATCGTGGTAAAATAGACACGATCTCTAAGTATACCTATATACCTATATATATAAGCACTTTTCATCTCAATTTCATATATAATATCACGGGTCGACGAACGAAGCAAATTGCGCGCCGTCTTATTGAGAGAACAAATAGATAAAGAAAAAGAGAAACGAAAACGAAAAAAAAAATTAAAAAAATACTATACGAAATTTATCATGAAAAAATTCCCGGAGGTCTGCGATCCCCTCGAAAGATTCGTTAGCACGTTTATTTGACGCCACATTTCGATAATACGGTTCTAGCTCTTTGTCTCTGAAGGGATAAAAGCTGGCCGGAGAATGAGATCTGTTTTTTTTTTTTTCTTTTGTTTTTTACGTGAGCAGGTTTGCAATTTCCAAAATTTTATATACGAATTATTTGTTATTTATTTATTTATTTTTCTTGAAGAAAAGTCAGCAAAAATAGGAAATCTCAATAAATTTCTTCTTCAAAGTTTCGCGGATGTTGAATTTCTTTTTAAATTATTTCTGACTCGAACCCTAAGAAACCGAATCTCGTACCGATAGAAAAATTTTCTTCACATTTTACACGTGTACATTAGGGTGGTCCTTATTTAGGACTCGGACGAATTTTTTATCAGACGCCCCCCAAATCGGCTCAAAATAATTCAAAAACAATTACCTATTTTTTTCAGATTTTTATCTCAACTCTAACCCCTCCCCCCAAGAGAGTGGATCTCCCCATTTAAAATACACGTGTACCGGCTATATTCTCAGTATATATTTTATGGTAAGGGTAATAATTGTTGAAAAATTCTGTAACTACGATATTTTAGTGGGCATTGATCCCACTATCTGACAAAAAATTCACATCATCATACCGGGCAATCCAGACGAATTGCACGCACGCTTAATCTAACTTTTTGTTACAATTCGTCAGATTTAGAGGGCGTCCAATTCGTCTAGATTGCCCGGTATGATGATGTGAATTTTTTGTCAGATAGTAGGATCAATGCCCACTAAAATCTCGTAGTCACAGATTTTTTCAACAATTATTACCCTTACCATAAAATATATACTGAGAATATAGCCAGAACACGTGTATTTTAAATGGGGTGATCCACCCTCTTGGGGGGGGGGGGAGAGGTTAGAGTTGAGATAAAGATCTGAGAAAAATAGGGAATTGTTTTTGAATTATTTTGAGCCGATTTGGAGGGCGTCTGCTGAAAAATTCGTCCCGAGTCCTAAATAAGGACCACCCTGGTGTACATACAGGTATTTGAAAACGGCACAGACTGTTTTACTCAAAAAAAGAAAAAAAAAAAAAAACCAGATGCTGCGGTATTTTATTAAATTCTTTCCACGAGACGCGAGGATGGGATAGAAAAAAATTCTAAAAAGTACAGAAGTGAACCTCGATTTGTTCGAAGTGAGAAACTTCGTCGAACTTTTTCTGGAAAAAAAAAAAAAAAAAAATTTGATAAAAATACCCTCGAGGCTTAAACTTTCGGGACCGGGATATGATACAGTCTATATAACAAAAGCTAAAAAAAACAACCTGTAAAATAAACAAATATTTTTTTTTTTTTTTTTTCTAGCCCCGGGCTCGTTTACGCTATAACATGTCTGTATGTTCTTGTTGCGAATTTGCGAAAATATCAATACATTAGAAATTTACATATTATCATGGCGTATGTACAGGCAGGAGGTACGAAATATCGTATTATAAGGGGCATTGAAACTATATTTTAAAAATATACCTAACAAAACGGTCGTTATGATCCGTATACCTATATATAGGTAGTCTATATCGACTACAGACTTCGCAGATACAATTTGTAAATACATTTCCACCTATATAGCTATACCGCTATTAAGGGTCGTCCGTATCTCTTCGAAAGGACCATTCGCCCAATCGACTATTGGTATACGTACGTAGTACCTCTACGACGACACGACGGTCTAGCATCGCAACGTTTATTGCCAAAGCACTCGACTTTGACCGAGATCAAACTAGATTGAATGGTACGAAGGATAGCGACAGTAATTGAACACCTTATATACCCTGTAGAACCTTACGTACACACCCACGTATAAATTATACCTCGAATTTCCCACAAATCATTGCGATTTAATACACTTTACTATATATCCTTCGTAATTATATCTCGTCGTAGGTATAATAGGTACGCACTTACGAGGATTGGAAAAATCGGTTTTAGTTCAATTGAAGGGGTAGATAAATTTTTTTCTTTCTTTTCGATACGAAGATACGCTTTGGAAAATTATATATTTTTTTTTTTTGCTCAATAAGTCAGAATTTTCACAGTTAATTACCAGCGTTTGAGATTTTATTGACCGAGACTTACGTCGATCGGCCAGTCTATGGAAGAGAAAAATCGTTTTGACTTTTAGTTTCAATCTAAGTAGAAAATTGAAAAAATAAAAAAAAAAACTCATAATATCCGAAATAATTTTAAATTATGTCTAAAAAATGGTAGCTGCGAAAATACTGAGCCAATCGAATATTTCTTCGAAACTTTACGGGTATAGGTTATTGGTGTAATAATCCGAAACGAGAGAAAAAAAAAAAAAATTGGTCGCCAAAAAAAAATTCCTATACCTAGTCATTTTTATAAACGAAGAAATCGGAGCTTGATATCCAATTTTTTGTCTTTTTTTTTTTTCTTCTTCGTCGGTTTCGGACCACTCTGTTATATGGCCGAACTCGCCAATTAGTATAGATATTAGCGAACGAAACGGCGTTCAAGATAGTCTGGAAACCCATAGTCGCTAATTCAGAGACTTTCGAGGTCAGCCATGTGTATGTATGTACTACATAGTGTACATAGGTACTGCATATAACGTATCGGAAAATTGCGCACTGCCGCAGTACTCTCGGTGTACTTTTTCTTTCTCTTCTCTTCTCTTCTCTCTCTCCCTCTTTCACTCTTTTCCTTCTGTTTTCCAACTTTAATTCCACAGTACTTCGTACCGGTGAGATAAAAGAGTAGATATAAATTCTTGTCGCCTCGTTGCAGAGCTTTCCACGATAACAATTCTTTAAAGTGAATTGATAAATAATTAATGATTTCTCAGACTAATCTATGCCCCAAACTCTTCGTCTTTTCATTATCTTATCTTCTCTCTTTATCTCGGTATCATGAAAGAGTGTCTATTTATTCGAAATAGACTTTGAAAAGGAGAGTCTATTTATCCTATATTTGAAGAACTCAAATCGCGACTGAAATGACCGTAAAAAATTGAAAAAAAAAAAAACGAATGAAAAATTATCTGTTTTTTTATTTTTTGTTTTTTTTTTTACGAAACGAATTTTTTGGGGGATGAAGAAATATGAAATATGAAGCTTTATGCAAAAATTTGAAAAAAGAGTTTGGAAATAATTTCGAATAATTATTATATTTCGCGAAAGAATTGAAAGTTTCGTTATTAAAGATCTGACAGATCTCTTCTCGGGTCAAAGTGTCAACTTGTAGGTATTATATAGGTAAGAGACGACTGACGACAGACGTCGTCGCGACAGCGGTCGCCAGTTTCAAAATACCGTCGGAGCTTATAAACCCCCTCCCAGAACACCCGCAGTAGCAAGGGCGATATTACCAAATCAATAACGCCGATTTCCCGGAGCGAGTATCAGGAGTCCAGAAACCCTTCGGAAGTTGAACTAACTATACGATATGTTCGGTTTTATTATTGCTTCGCGGAGTAGCTTGAAGGGTTTCGAAATTTTTAATTTCGCGATAAAAGAGAAAGAATGAAATTACAGAAAAAAAAAAACAAAAATGAAAATTTTTTTCCAGAAATTTTTGTCTTACATTTTATCGTGTTTTTTTTTTTGTTGTTTTTTGTTTGTATAATAATTTGAAAATTCGGAGTTTGTCACCTTTCGGAACTTTCAAAATTGGGAAATTCCAATCCGGTCCATTTCTGACCATGTATATATAAATCGAAGCTATACATTTTATATTCGCGTATATAAAAATATATATATAGAGTAAAAAATCGATTCATAGTACAAAGCAGATCCCGGTGATGATATAACGCGAATAAAAATCCTCTTCGGTCCGCTTTTCTAACCTTAATCCTTAAATCCCCCAAAATGATCTCTCCGCCGGTGAGATGGAAGATTCTCTTCTCCCAAAGTAGCTACATATTACAATTTCTGAAGTATAGCTGATGTATGTTATATAGCCTCAGTGAATTCGGGGGAGAGAGATACACGCTCATCCTCGGGCTAATAAAACGGAAAAAGCACAAAAAAAAAGAAACAAAGAAAGAAAAAAACAGAAAAATTTCCATCCAGAGTCTGCAAAGCCTTAAGCGAAAAACGAAAATATAAACGAGAAAAAAAATATCATCCGCATGATTATAACATACAGAATTTCGTATAACAACGAAACAAATGGGTAAATTATTTTATTTCGGATCGCGAATTGGCGGTATAAAACGAAATTTGAGAATAGGGAATAATTATTCGATATAATAATGAACGAAAAAAAAAAGAGGAGAGAACACAGGGAAAACTAAACCACCGATCGATCGAAATTGCTATTCTTCTTTTTTTTATTTATTTCATTCCTTTTCTCTACTTTTCTCTTCTTTTTTTTGCAACATGGGATGCGGGGAATCCTTTATAACATAAGCCGCTTCATCGGGCTCAAAGCCACGCCCGTGAACCTTTTGGCTCGAGCCCTTGCTATTCGGAGATATCTAGGCTTGAGAATACTGCAACCATGTTGGTTAGGTAGGGTAGCTAGCTGTATAAGGCATAGTCCTTCCCTAGGCTTCTTGCCTCAATTTAGGGGTTGATTTATCCAACATGAGAGAGAACCTTGAGGGATCTATTCCCGAGAAGATCTTATACGCTTATATGCGAGGTATAAAAAGGCGGGAAATGGGAACGGTACGGTTTTTTTTCTTTTTTTTTCTTATCTAAAAGGAAAAGACGGTCGGAATATGTAAACCGAATCCGCACATATGTGGCGAAAACTAGAAAAATGAAAAATCTCACCGTTCTTTTTTTTTTTTTCTTTTTGTCTTTATTTTTGATACCAAAAATTTATATATAGGCATATATATATATATATATATATTATATACGGGGTAGTTTGAAATCAGGTTACACGAGAGGCGTTTTTGGTACCTCTTTGTGAGATTTGTCAGCCGTTTCTCATTCCCTTTAAATATCCTGATGGAAATCTCCTGAGGAAACGAGCTTCTGGATATATATATAATATATATGTATATACATATATCTCCAGTCTCTAGAGTCTCGTCTTCTTGGCGAAAGGGCGTCTAATATCCTCGGTGGAAATTACCCGTTAATGACTCAAGGTGGAACCTACCTACCTCCCTCTCCCTCTCTGCTTTCAACTGCGTTCATTTACTCGTCTCTCTTGCGTATAATAATAATAATAATAATGGCAATAATTTAGCAGCAAGAAATTTCCTTCCTTACTTGAAGGATGTAATATTACATAATTTCACAGATTACGATTTTACAGAACCCCAAGTCTGTAAAGTTACCTTTAAGAGCTTGTCATGGCTGAACTATTGCTTAAAAAAAGGTAAAAAATAAAAATAAAATAGCTCCAAGGACACTTTTTGCGGAGAATTTAATTCCCTGTAAAACACATGTCTGAAATTTTTTTTTTTTTTGTCATAAAACCCGGCTGAGTAGTACGTAAACTTTCAAAAAAAAAAAAAAAATCATGTCCTTTTTTTAGGGTCTTTAAGGGGACCAGTACAGCTTGGTTTTTGGGAATTTGGAGTACTCCAAAATTTATTTATTTGTCAACCAAAGTTTATTTCACATCAATAAAAAATGTTCTTCGAAGAACTTTGTCGTAAGGTTTCAGGCACATCGTTGGTCCAATTCAACCTCTCAAGGTCTTGCTTTGTTCAGACAACAATTCTACATCTTATGAACGTAGGGATCGGTAAAAAAAAATTCATGTGAAAAGTTACGGTCAGTTATCCAAAAATTCCAATATTTAGGACACTAATTTGCAAATAACTTGGTCAACACGAAATTGTAAAACAATTCCCTCGTTCACACGATGAGGATTTCTTTTCTGAACAAAATGAGCCCTCAACGACCTTAATCGGAACAACGATGTGCCTAAAACCTCACGACAAAGGTTTTCAAAGAAAATCTTTTTTTTTTTATGTGAAATAAATTTTGAAGTACTCCGAATTTCCAAAACCAAGCTGTACCGCTTTCCTTAAAGATGGGTAAAATTTTTATAAATCATTGAGATATATTTAATGAAATTTGTTTTTAGCGCTAGGTTTACTTTTTGGCCTTGTCTTTAACGGACTATACCGATAAGAGATATGTCGAGATTCAATATTTGAGACGCGTGAAGGAAAAATCTTACCACGTTACATCCGGGATTAAATATTCATGAAACACAAGTGAATAGGTGTTATAATATATGTATAAGGCCGTTTAGCTCATTTCGGATAACTGTAGAACTCGTTTTCGGAGGTTTTTTTTTTCATTGCTGTTTACTTTTGATAAGATTTTTTTCGGGGGCGTCAAGAGGCCTGAAGCGAGGGATATAAGGCCGTTTTATAGCCAATTTTCGTTATTATTATTATTATTATTATTTTTCTTTCTTTCTTTGTCAGTGTTTTTTTTTCGTCTTTTTTTTTCCCCTCTTCACCTCGGGAAAGAGAAACTTATTGGTGTTTACTTCTATACAGGAGATTGGAGTGGAAGCTAATTGTTATCTGACAGGGATCGGCGCCCGTTTTTACTTCGTGTTTCCGCCATGTCGCCTCGTTCCATACCACTCTGAATTAATTAATTTTCCACTCACGTTTTCGGAGCGCTGCTCTTGATGTCAGAAAATATTTACCGAATTTTCACCCGTTTTTTTTTTTTTTTTCGCCTCGTTTCTAAAAATTTTATTCGAAAAATTGATTCGATTTGGTAAATTGAGAAGACAGAAAAAAATTACATTTTCAAAAAATGTTCATATTTTGATCAATCGAGTCTGCAAAGAGTCTGCAGTATTAATAAACAAAAAAAGTAACGATTTTTGTTTTTGTTTTTTTTTTTTTGATTGTCAAATAAATTTGCCGTGAATCGCAAATCTTTTTGCGGTTAATACAGCGTGAGAAAAATGTCCCATATACATATACATATGCATATTTGTATAGATATATAGATATATCGAGAATAAATTATATGGAATGAGAGAAAGATAAAAATGAACGATAAATTTCAAAGCTTGAATCGTTATGGGTATTTTTCAATCCCTTTGACATCTAATACCCTCGAGAGAGTATGTGTATATAAAAAGCATACTCAGTCTTCAAAGGGACAATCCCTTCTTAAAGAAAGAAAGAAAGAAAGAAAGAAAGAAAGAAAGAAAGAAAGAAAAAGGTGGTGTGGAAAGAGAAGATCTGCTGACCGATGAGCAGATATAAGAATCGCGTCTTCTTCTTCTCCTCCCTTTTCTTTTGATACCAAAAATCTATATACAGTATAGTCTCAAAGGGATCATAAGCAGACTTTAAAAAAAAAAAAAAAAACGAGCAGAAACGTCGATAAAATATCCGTTACACTTCGTATACTGTGATTTATTGTTTAGAAATACGCAACAAGACGGCTAAAGACTTTTTCTATACGATATTTTATCCCATTTCCTTCTTTTTTTTTCCAGTCTTTTCCCCCTTTTTCCGATATATCCAGGATGAATCGAGGTTAGGCAAGGGTGGTTTTGTAAACAGGAAAGCTCTTTATCGAGAATCTTTTGATTATTATTATTTTCTCGTTTTTTTTTTTTCGTTATCTGAAATTGAAATCTAGAGATTTTTATCTGCGATTTTTTATTCATTTATTTATTTATTTTATTCTATTTTTTTCTTACTGTTTCAAATCGTTTTTTCAAATCTCTAAGTCAGAAGTTTTCAACCCCCTCTCATTTTTCCCTTTTCCTTCTTATTTTATCCTCAATAAAATTGAAAAATGAAACCCATTCTGGTCCGCAGTTTGGGATTGGAATTGGAATTTTAAAAGGACTGTCATATGCACAGTTTGATCAATTGCTGTCCTGCTTTTGTGGACTTCAATTTTAAAGTCTGTGCTAAATTAACGCGGTTGCTGGCAGTTTTGACGCTATTTTTTTGTCTCCATTTCTCATGGCGTGTGTCTATACCCATGGGACGTATCTCCCAGCAACTCGACAATTTGTTCAAGTTTATAAAACAATTTTGCTCACTCTTGCCTATATTATTATACCCATATACCACCTCTGCATATACCTATATACCTATTTTCAATTTCAGAAATTGTCTGTTATATTAGATTTAATTCTCATTCAACCGTACAAGTCCTCGGTGCGAAGGGAATAGAAGGTGATAAAAAAAAAAAAAATCTAAATGAAAAGAGAAACGGTGTCGCGTTCTTAAAGCAGAAAAACAGAGTAAAAATTTTCATAAAAACGAAAATGAAAATGGAAAAATGCAAAAATAAAAAAGAAAAAGAAAAAAATTTTACATTTCAGTCAGAATTCGGCTGGAAATTAGATATGTACCAAAAAATTACATGAACACTTCTCTCTCTTTTTTTAATTAAAAAAATTTTTTTTTTCTTTGTTCCTTGTTCGATATTTGTGTTTCAATTATCTGAAATTTGATTAACAAATTAGTTTCTGACCTGCAAACAAACGTGAATATATACCTCCACAAAAATTACCCGGTTTTAAAGACCCAAAAAAACAAAAAAAATGATAAAAGAATAAAAAATTATACTTGAAACGGAGTAATTAAGCTTCTGGCAGGCAAGGTGTGTCTAATTATCCCAAACTTTTATTACACCACGTGGAGTGGGCACACGGACACGGTTAAACTACCTCATAATTTACGGCCAATTCGAAAATTTTGAATTTTTTCCGAACG
The DNA here is from genome assembly GCA_949628255.1 of Macrophya alboannulata. Classification (NCBI taxonomy): domain Eukaryota; kingdom Metazoa; phylum Arthropoda; class Insecta; order Hymenoptera; family Tenthredinidae; genus Macrophya; species Macrophya alboannulata. The sequence continues at coordinate 38,122,051 of OX451207.1, read as the reverse complement.
AGTATAATTGTAAAGAACTTTTGAGATATTTTTCCACTCGAAGGATTCTTCGGGGCGTCTATATTAAATTTCAAAAATACCCAGAATAAGAACCACCCTAGACTATACATACTAGGAATTTTGAAATTGGTATATTTTATTTAACCGTTAATCTTTTTGCCTGATATAATTAACGACGCCACGTTACACTCACATTAGTCAGAAATGTAACAAACTTTCCATATTATACGTCCGGAGGATAGCAAAGTCTACGTACATGTTTAGCACTAAAACCTCTGACTCTCACGGTTTTCCCTCGGGAGAAAATTCCTCCTAGAATTTATAGCTCGTTTAAGTAGATACGCGTTTACGTGCTAATGCATAATAATTACTTGAGAAAATCTAGAGACAAAAGTATGTACATACCTTGAAAGTAAGTAAGTAAGTAAGACAGACAGAAAAGTAATGCATAATACTACTATAATCATAATCTAGCTAATGTTCAGTTGGCTTTAAAATCTCTGGTTTAATTCAGTATTAGGGAATATAGATATTTTCAAGGTGAATTATGTTATGCGAAATTTGAGATATGAAGGCTATAATATGGGCTTTTTTCTTTGCATCTTAAAATTATATGTTAAAAAACGAGGTAAACCAAATTGGACTTTTTTTTCCCCCCACCCTCGTTTATTAACGTCGACGGGGTGATAAATTCAAATCAGTTTTACAACCCCTGGAAATTTTTTCTATTTTTTTTTTTTTTTTATTTCTTTCCCCTCCTTCAAAATTTATCTTGGTGATGGCATATCGAGTTTAAGACGACGACGACGACGAGGATGAGGAGAAACTATAGTATAAAGAATTTTACCTTTTTTCTTTTTTCTCCGATATATTTGGTACAGAGCTGGGGAAAATCGCGAACGATGTAATATCAAATTTTCAATACACGACAAGGAAGAATTCAAATTAATGTCACGATCAAAGAATCGAGGGGAAAATCGAAAACGCTGTTTTTCCTTTATTCTACGTTCTTCTTTCTGCTTTCTTCTTTTTACTGTTTGGTTTATTTTTTTCTTCTTCTTGTTTCGGGTTTAAATACGATCCCCGAACTTAGATTCTAGGCCTTGCCTGGTGTATCGAGCTGTTATTCCACTTCGGTGAAAACTACCTAATCCCGGTAAAGCTTAGGCGGAAGTAAAAGCACCGTGGAAACTTGGGGGGGGGGGGGGGAAACTTGAGTGTGTACCGGCAGCAGCTTTTCTTCCCAAAAGACTTAGAATTTTTCGGTCAGAGATCACGTCAAATATACACGTGTATAAACCCGTATATATACTATATATATATATATTTCTAGGGAATCAATTATTATATATACATACGAGATATGAGTGACAATGATATATATGCATATATATACTTAAAACGAGTACCGTATAAATCAATTCAGAAAAGGATTTAGCCATCGAATACCTTTTTCTAGTATAAGACGTACAGCTATATCAAGTTGTTTTGAGGATAAAGAAAAAAATCGCAGAGGGAGAGAGAGAGAGAGAAATAGCAATAAAGGCGATAATAGAAATATGTACTACGTGGAAATTGGATAAGTGGAAGATATCTCTATACCGATACCTATAACTGTTAATCGATATAAACGATATTGCTAAAGTGGTGAAAGATCATATATAAAGATACAAGTTTTCAGAAATCAAGTATATACAGTATTCATATGGTATATAGACACAAATGAGCGGAAATTGAATACCGGAATGTAATACTTTTTTTCTTTCTTCAAAAAACGTAAAAAAAAAAAGTACAACCGAAATTTTAAGTCTTTGAAATATTTTTTTCTTTTTTATATTAATTCGTGTTTTTGAAAATTTGATCGAAATTCAATCAGACGGTGACAAATTTTTTATTCCTGTAGAATAGGAAAAAAAATTTGAAAAAAGAAAAGAAACAAGAAAAAAAAAAAATGCATCATTGAATTGGGTATCGTATATATACCGCGAAACGTCGAGAGTGAAATCGTGCGTGAGTAAAGTCTGAAAGGAGAAAAGATATCAAAAGGGTTTATGTACACGTATACCCTATAACTATATCGTACATAGATGTGTGGGCAGAGAAAGGAGCATAAGCTGAGGTAAAAAGGTTGCCTTGGTCACCGCGAGCAGGCTACGTCATTAGTTGATACTGCGTATACGTATATACATGTATACCTGTAATATGCTTCTGTACCGAACTATCCTCGAGAGAGAAAGATATATATAGATAGTTATACCCTATACGTATACATACGTACGATAGAGATGATGAAGAGAAAAGCAGTATCTAGAATAAAGGGGATATGTTATATTGGATACGTCGTCTCGTATCTGTATACCCTCTACCTATATATGATACCATCGCTGGGGGAGAGTCGAGAAATAAATTTATTGCATTATTTATCGGTTCTACCTATACCAAAAATCTGTTGTTTTCAACGTCAACTCCACACATGTACAGCGTTTTTATATTATATATTTCGTTTGACAGTGAATTTGAAAAATAGTTTCGAGTTTGTTTTGTCAAGGTTGATATCGAAGTTCAAAACTTCGAAACCACTGTCACATGATTTGGTATATACATATATAGGTAATACAAACCGGAAAGCAAACAACAACAGTCGTGTATACAGTTTTACAAGAAAAAAAAAGAAAAAAGAAAATCGTGATAAAGTAAACAGCTAAGAAGAAAAAACAGAAAAAAATTCTCCGTGTGACGATTGGTATCATTTACAATCCACTAAATAATGATGATAATGATCAGGAACCGTGGAAAATATATACTTATATCCTTAAAAAAAAAAAAAGAAGAAAAAAAAATAAACGGAGCCGATTACAAGTTCGGGACTTTATATACGTTTATTAAGGGGGGTAGAAAGACTTCCGCGTCCGAAGTTATTTTCGAGGAAAATTTCTTGAGAGACATAATGGGAAGAGGGGGCGGTAGATAAAAAGCGAAAGAATAGCAGTCAAAAACAAAAAAAAAAAGAGATAAAAAATAAAAAATAAAAAGGAGATAGAAAGAAAAGAAATAAAAAAAGTTCATAACGGAGGGAAAGCTACGTATACTATATTGATCGAATCTCGTGATTAAACGAATGAAATGAAACTGAAATTGGGGACGTTAACTCTTACACTATGTATACCTACCCACCTTATATCTAGCTATCGATCAAGGATTCGAATCTGTGTAATTAACACGCGAATAAACGTAACTTCCGCGGGGTTTTGATTAACGATTGATTTTCTTTATTTTTATTTTTCATTTTTAACGATAGATAAACTTAGAGAGAGATAAAAAGATGTGTGCGAAACTTGTGTCTGACGATAAGTTTATCTTTGAATTTAATTTTCTCATTATATACGTATATATATATACATATATACATCAATTAAAAGTTAAGATAATAAAGTTTAATCATTGTTGCAACTTGTTATGCGAGCTATGAAAGTTATACTGTAATGTACTTCGTACTCTGTATATACAGTTTCCATCGCGAAATTACTAGCACAACTAGCTAAATTATATACAGGATGTCCCGTTTAAAGGAAAAAAAAAAACAAAAAAATATGATAATAAATCGAGACGTCGTACAAGAAAAAAATAAAAATAAAAAAATGTTTGAGACAAAAATTATCGGATTTTGATGGGGACATTTAATAATGTTGTGGGTTTTGAATTTTCATCGAGTCTTATGAGGTTTTCTTGAGGTTACATCTGTTTTTTTTTTTTTTTTTTCTTCACAATAAAAAAAACTGTTCCATCAAAAATATGAGGTCAAAGAAAAAAAAGTATCGAGAGTAAAAAAGTTTTTTTTTTTTGTTTTTATTTTTATCGATCAATCGTGGCAAGTCATTTTTGAAAATTCATTATTCCACGATGAGAAAATTGAACTTTTAGAAGAAAAAAAAAAAATAAAACAAAAAAAGTTTTGTTGCAAAAGTATCGTAATTTTTTTTTTCCGTACATTACGAATCTGCACTAGAAAATATGGGTTTCTATTAAAAAAAAAACAAAAGTAACCTCATAAAAACCCCATAAAAACCCTACACAAAAATTCGAACCCATAACATTATCAAATGCCCCCCCGACCCTTCGAAATTCTATAACTTTTGTCTGAAACAGTGTTTTTTGTTTATTTTGTACGATCTCATCTTTTCCATTTATTTCAATACTTTTTTTTTTTTTTAATTGGACACCCTGTATACGTATACTTTATGAGGAGAGAATTCGTCTGTAAAGTTTTCTCAACTATGTGTATTAAGACCTCTAGTCTTATAGTGATGGAGATATTTTAAAAAACTTTACAATAACCCTCCAGAGACTATACTTGCATTACGAAAATTGAAACTTATTCACTCGTATTATAAGCATAGACTCTCTCACAATTCCTGTAAGATAAATAATTTCTTTTCTTGATATTCTGCAGCGATAAAGATCTGTACGTAGATATACCTAATATCGCCAATTTCGATTCGATGAAACTGAATTTTCTCCTCGAAAATTATATTATCCGATTTACAAAACGAAGTTTTTTCGTTAGCAGCTCGTTTTTTTATTTTTATTTTTTTTTGTCCGTTTGCGATTCTCGCTGAGTTTGTCCGATTAGCAATTGCCAAGTTGTGATCGAAATTAACGAAGTTAAGACGAGCTATCGATTTCCACTCCTGCAGCAAACTCTCGGTTCGATAAGTGGCAGGAAGCAGGACGAGACTCTATGCTCGCTGCTCTTGCCGAGTCCAAGAAGCTCTCTCATACGAGATGTAATTTAATTATCTTGAAAGTGTTCGAATTTGGTAATAAATTTATCCGTATCAAGAGACTCGGTAGAGTCTCGCGCCAAGTATACAGATATACCCGAAGTATAGTTGAGTTGATAAATAAATTACTCGGTAAATTTTTACTCCATAAAGTTATCATTCGTAACTTCAATTATATTCTATACATTTAGATATATAACATTAGCTACGTTCGAATAGGATTGAGGAGATAAATTTTTCCCTCTCAAATTATACGACCTCGACGACGTTCGAGGTTTTTAGCCTGGCTCGGAGATTTTCACAGAGTTATTTTAACGACAGGATACAAATTGGACGTCATTCTTTTTAACGCGGGTTCGGATTTGTTCTAAGATTTGTTACCTTGAGTGGATAAATTATTAACTATATTAAATCACGTCTTAATTTAGCTTTTCTCACGATATTCACGTACAATTACCTATAAGTACATATTTTATCGAATTTATACGCTTGTTTTTTTTTTTACTCGTGAGATATTAACCATTCAGGAAAAAAAAGAAAAAAATGGTTACAGGTCAATTTTGTCCAAAATTATCAAAGAAAAAATCCCAAAAATAATTTTGAATCGAATCGAATTTACAAAATTAAAAAAAAAAATATTCTATGTACACGTCGAATAATTTTCAAATTCTTTAGAATTGAAGAAAAAAAAAATCGATGTAATCATCGAAACTGTAATGGCTTTGAAATGAATTAGAGAAATTCAACATTAAGCATGTGGACTATAAAAGGCGCATGAGCGTGCTCGGAAGCTCTGAATGGAACGTGTAATCTTTTGAATCAATATCGGGACACGACGTCTCAGTGCCCTTCACACTAACCCGGATTCAAATAAATCGCAGTTCTTGATGCGGAATTGGGGAAACTGGAAATCTACCCTGTACATATACATATATCTATGTAAGTACATCAGTATCCGCGAACGTGATGAATCGAGGGTCCAAAAACATCATATACCATTACAAATCGCTGTTATACCTTACATAACGATTTTACAAAACAAAAAAAAAAATGAACAATGAAAACAGATCACAGAACTTTCAAAAAATTCTTACTGCACCTTAAACAAAAAAAAAAATAAAAATAAAAATGGTCCTTCTCTCCCAAAAGCCATAGAGTTCTGCAGGGGATGCGTGGATAGCCAATCCCTCTTCTCGACCTTGGCGTATCTAATTCGGTAACTGGGGCAACGGTTTTGGGTAAAATGCAGTTGAGCTAGTGATTCATAAATTCGATGTGAAAAATCGTGTGACCCGGTTTATAAATTTTTTGAAACAACCCTCACATACTGCAGGAGTGCACTGTATATAGGTATATGTATAGGTATACGTAGGTGTGTGGACTATAATGCACAGTAGCTTCGTTTGCAGAGTTTCGGTTCGCAATACGGTCCAGATTTTTCTAGGGACAATACTTAACATAACTTTATAGATATAACGTCAAGATTTAAATATTATTACACTTACCTATAACCCTCGTCAAAGTCAAGTGTTTTTTTTTTTTTTTCTCATTTTGAGTTGGAGTCTTTCATTCTAAATTAAATTTTTGTCTTTTAAAATAGAATTTTTCCATTCTAGAATCAACTTTGGGTCCATTAAAATTCAGTTCTTTTTCTCTAACACTGATATTTTTGGATTTTGAAGTCAAGCTTTATACATAGGTATATTTTGAAACGAAGTTTCACCGTTCGAAATTAAATTTTTGCCCTTTAAAATCCAGTTCATTCATTTTAATCCGAACTAATTCTTTCTCATCAAAATTTGAGTTTTTTCTTTTTTTTTTTCGTTCCATACAAAAATCGAGTTTTTTCTCTTTCGAAATGAAAGATTCTTATTTAAAAATCAGGTTTTCGTATTCCAAAATCATCTTTATGTACGTGTTTTGTACGATAAATTAATTGTTTATAAAACTTTCGATTGTAAATTCGCGAGTTTCGGATTGATCGACTTTTGCTAATCCCTTATCGTGATTGTTTCCAACCTATATATCTATAGTACAGGTATAATATATATGTTCAACCTGATTTTCTCTAAAAGCAAAAGAATTAACGGTTAAGCTCAGCCCGTATAACTTTATGTGCTTGGTCTGTTATATACGTGGTATATACAGCCGTTTACACGACAGTTGCTGTTTGAGTATCTGCCCCAATCAAATAACCCTTTGCCAAAGACGATAGCTGAATTCTCGGACGATAGTTCTCCGGAAAAAATTCCGTCGAAATAAGCTGATGTTTTCGCGAAATGTGTGGTAACGTTTACTTTATACCGTGTACACATAGAATGAAGGAATTTTTCAATTTTCTTCATTCGAATAGTTGAAAATACGTATATATGTATAAAGATGAAAATATAGTGAATTTCGTGACGTGTTACGGAAGGCAGCATTTTTCTCACGTTTTATATTACGATTTTATGACAAATTGAAACAAAAATTGCGCATATATCTATACGTAACCTTATGTGTTCATAAATTTCGTCGATATGTATGGGGCATCCGATGACATCTCGATCAAGATTCTAAGTCGATGTCTCAGATTGGTTTTATAATTTTTTGTATGAAAGTACACGACGAAAAACGCCATCGCAATTTTTTTTTCAGAATTTTTCGACCCAGCGTATCTGAAGTACGATTTAAAAACTTGGAAAAAAAAAACCCCTGCCGGGGTTTTTTTTTTCCAAGTTTTTAAATCGTACTTCAGATACGCTGGGTCGAAAAATTCTGAAAAAAAAATTGCGATGGCGTTTTTCGTCGTGTACTTTCATACAAAAAATTATAAAACCAATCTGAGACATCGACTTAGAATCTTGATCGAGATGTCATCGGATGCCCCGTATATTGAAAATTGAAGATATCGGGTTATGAACTGTTTTTTTTTTATGTATGATACTCCAAAGGGTCAGAATTTTCGAACAGACCGTTAGAAAATATTTCGCGACTCCATGGATATCGTCGACATTCATTTATTTATATAATTTAATCTTGATCGTCTGTTATCGAGCTCGTTCGTGTTGAATTAATCCGAATATACATGTAAAATGAAAGAGTAAAAGAAAAAGAGCGAATGAATCCCCCTCCCCCTCTAAAAAAATACACGTGACTGATAATATTTGGCATTGCCAAAAAACAAAACAAAAAAAAAACCAAAATTGAAATAAAATGAAATAACGAAGATGACAAATTTTTTGGGGCATAAATAGATAAAACGACGTTTAGCATCGGGGCTCCCATTTGCTTTCTAATAACGTCTCTGCGGCAATGAGCAGTAAATTTAATCGGCCCGTCACGACGGCGTGTTACGCCCACGTAAAGTCCCGCAAAGTTACGACAACAATGTGCAATTAATTAATCTTTGAGCTCTGAGCTTTGGGCTTTGAGCTTTCGCGGCACAAGGTCGTTCATATACTATATGTATATAATAAACGTGACCGTGGATTTCGTGCGTCAAGTTATTTATTTATCTGTTTATTTGTTTTTTTTTACTATTTGTGAAAATAATCTCGAGGATCCTAGATATTATACGATAGCTTGATATCGCACCGTTAGAAATCGCTATAGATATATATTGCCGGGCGAAATGATTTGCGAAATGCATCGAGAAATGTATAGGGATGCGCGTTGGCATTGGTTAAGCGGGGGCGCGCTCGTTGGTCTTGCTCTGTAATATTCGTAAGAAAAAAAATACAAAAAAAAAAAAAAAGAAAAAACGTCGAATCGCCTAGCAACGGCCATCCCCTCCACAGACCACTCGTCGACGATGAGCGTCGCGACGCGCCACCGCCACCGCCACCACCGCTGGGAAGCCCACTGCCGCCCCTGACGGCCGGCTAACCAGTAGTTTAGTTCGTAGCCTCTGCAACACGCTGTCTATCAGTCTATCCATCTATTCTTCGATGATATTTCACCTATTCTATAATACATATAGTATATTCAAGGAAAAATAAAATAAAAATAACAAAAAAAAAAAAAAAACATTTACATATATATTATTAAATATATATATATAATAACGTTATATGCATTTATCGTTAATTATAATTAACACGATATTTCGTACAATTATTATATAATTCGTTATCGCGAATTATACCTGTAATACTGTATCGCTGTTTATTATTGCCATCCAACAATTTCGCTTTATTAGTATAATTATTATTTAAGATATATATTTTTTTTTTACATATCGAGTGTGAGAAGTTTAATCTTAACTTTCATCTACCTACACAAATTTCTTCCTATTTATTTATTTTTTTTTCTTCTTTCGTACTCGGTATTGAAGGTAATAATTATCACGGTGATTATCCGTTAGTTTTATTGATGATTCCTTTTTTTTTTTTCATTTTTCTTCTTGCTGTCGAAACACAACTTCGCGATCGTCGATCAAAAATTTTAGTGTAAATAATTGAAGAAAGATAGAAGAACCAGAATAAAAAATAATAAACAAAAACGATCCTCTTCTCTGGATAAATCTAGATTTTAGAATCTTTTCTCTCGCTCATATCCGTATACTGTACGTATATATACTTGCATGACCTATATTTCTAAATCTCTCAATTCAATCGAAAGTTTTGAATATTAATTAGAAAATAATTAAATATTTTTTTTATCTTTCACTTTCTTAACATTTTCGTGTCACATTTAGTTTGAGTCTTCACTCTAGTTTTATTAACGGAAGAAAACCCATATAACTAAAATCGAGTAAAACTTTTGGCGCGAGAGATCGTTTGTCAATTTTAAATTGTTTGACGTATATTTGCGATGTTTTCGATTTATGTACATAAAAACCAAAACCAAAAAAAATTAATATAAACGAAAACTTTCTGCAGTAATTCAATAGTTCGTGTAATTATTACTATTTTTCATTATTATTATTATTATTATTACTGTTATTTTACTCCAGCTAGCTCGGATTTAGGCAGTGTAATGAAATTTTTGTGAATTAAGTAAAAACAAAAAAACAGAAAATTAACTGTTATTGTTAGGTGAATGGAAAATAGTTGAAACGAGAAGGGAATAAACCGATAACGAGTTATGAGAACTATATCGTGAAAATTGAAAGTGCGTGTGGGGAATAAAATTTATAATGCCGAGAGAGTCAAATCTCTATAATGATAATCGATTTGTTCATTAAGGACAATAATATTAACCCCCTAAAACGGTTTAAAAACCATATAATTGCTATTTTGTTATTGAGGAGCTGGTTACATAGAAAAGAAAAATAATAATAATCATAATAAAAAAAAAAACAAAGAAAAAGTGCGATTAAATATTAGCAACTACGAAGACTGATAAGAGGGGGAGACAGAAAAAAAAAATCAAAAAAGTTTTCGAGAAAAAGATCTATTCATGATTGATTGATTGATCGATCGAAGTGAATATTCAAAGAGACAATGCATCTGTAAATCGGATTTGGAATATCGGGCAAAATTGAGATAATAATTATTTAAGTTTTCTTTGTGATTGAACCCAAGAGACTGACTCGTATATTTCAAACTAAACTGAGAAAGCTCAAAATATACTAAATGTAGATCCATTGATCGTTAAAATTCGTAAAGATAATTTTCTGACGGTTGAAAATAAAAAAAAACAAAAAAAGCGGTGGAGAGTACGAGCTCTGAATTTAGCATTATTAAATATACCGAAGGGAATGACGTATGAAACTAAAAAACTAAAAAATGAAAAAAATTTTGAATTAAAGTAAAGACAAAAAAAAAACGGAGAGGTAAACTGCTTCCTGTTAGTTCGAGCTTAAAAGAAAAAAAATCTTACGAGCTAATTTTAAAGTTTTTTAATGCGTGTATGATAAAATTCGCGTAAAATAAAATGTTAGTCGTATAAATCGTGATTAGGTATAATAATAGTACTAAAAAAAAAAAATGGTGAATGTTATCTAATTTTTATTAAGATGATATATTAAAATATATATATGTGGTGTATACGGTCGAAGTTTAATAGAGAAATAAATCGATCAAATTTATATACGTAAATCGATAATTGTTGAATAATTTAGAGATATATATAAGAAAAAAAAAAAAAAAAAAAATATTGAAATCTATGATCGTTAAAATATTAACTATGGATGAGGAATGGAGTACCAGTGTGTCATAGTTTATACGGTGATTTCACCCTCAACTACGGTTGCACCATCGTTCCGTCTGCAATTGGAAAGCACTATATCTCGTCCACCACCTCCCGGATGTATTGAATGGATAAAATCCTGGATTAAGAGGTTCATAAATTCAACGATTTCATTTTTACAGTCGAATAGAAAAATAATAAGGTTTTTTTTTTTTTTTTTAATCCCAAGTGTAAAGAAACTAGCCGAAAAAAGAAATCAGGATTTTTCGCGGTACTTATCCTCAATTTGAAAATCGATGTAATTTGGAAACGAAAAGTCAATAATGAGAAGCCGATTTTTTTTCTCGTAGAAGCAATGCTTCGAATTAAACGAAACATGAACATTTTTCATACCCAATTTGAGATAATTCGGCGAGTTTGTCCTACAGACCCAAATCTGTCTGAAAAAAAAAAATTTAAAAAACGTTTTTTCGGACCTTAGCGGCCTCGAAAATACAAAGATTTGACGAAATGATCAAAAGTCATTTGTCTACAGAAACCAATACTCTTCTTATCCCACCAAAGTGGTGAAAAGTATATAAACAAAAATAAAAAAAATAAAAAAACAAGGGCAAAGTCTTCGTTATACCGAAAATCAATTCCGTTCACAAATCGAAAAACTTCGGATTTATTTAACGGATTATTTGATGCGGTAACCGTGATTCAGTTTTTCGAATGAAAGAAACTGATTCACCCAATTCTCACGATTCTCTGATCTCATTATCCCATAATTCTAATCCTTCTAATAAAGGATAAGCTCATATCAATGCCGTTTATCTCTTCTGTAAAGATCGTTATAAGCGAATTCAAACTGTATTATTATCATATCCTACTCTGTGCAAGAATCCCCGTATAGAAATTGGAGGATTTCAATTATCTCAATGAATTTATCCAACGAAATCAAAAAAAAAAGGAGAAAATTTTACGCGATAAATTATCGTAAAGAATGATTCATTTAATTTCCCCAGCTATACATTTCCACCGTCGATTCTATTCTTTTTACATTATCTATCATATCTCTTATCAAACGATCGAGTTAGTTGCCATAGAGAAGCTTAAATGATTTCATAAAAATTATTCAGGGGAAAAAATAATATAATACATTATTTCCTTCTCAGAATTTAACGAAAAAAATTATGTGTTTTTATTTCAGAGCCGTTGCGGCTTATCTTCGAGCGTTAAATCTCAGTCCGAACAATGCAGTTGTACATGGAAACTTGGCCTGCGTTTACTATGAACAGGGGTAAGGATGATTTGTGTGAAAAAAAAACTTGAACCTTGTATAAATATTATTAAACAATTTTTATTTGCTATTTTTTTTTTGCAGACTCATTGACCTTGCGATCGACACCTATCGTCGAGCTATCGAACTGCAGCCAAATTTTCCAGATGCTTATTGTAATCTGGCTAATGCACTTAAAGAAAAGGGCCAAGTCGTCGAAGCAGAAGAATGCTACAACACTGCCCTACGTCTTTGTCCAACCCATGCAGACTCCCTTAACAATCTGGTGAGTAAAAGCTTAATCTCAATTTTTAAATAATATCAAATTTATTAATTCTATTAGTTAAACATCTAAATATACAACATCGGATGACAAAGCCTTTCGAAAATAAAGTTATGCTTAAAGAGATGATGCAATGGACATCCCACGGGCCTTACATACTCTTCACAGCATCCAACATCATTATCAACTCTTTCAATTTTCTAATTCACCAATTAACAGCCACATTTTACAGTTAGCATCTCGCTCTGCTCTGGTATACCAGTATTCACGTTATCTCTGTTAAGACCTTAGGATAACGTCGCTTATCAATTGATAAATAAACTCACTAAAAATAGTAGCCGAATTAAGTACACAGCATTCTAACTAGCTCAAAAAATATTCCGCTAAGCAATAATCTGTAAAACATGCACAAAATTATAATCCTATCTACGTAAGGCTTGTGCATATCTAAGGTCCAATTCCGAAAACTGCGTTCATAAACTTAAAGAGTCTTAAAAGAGCTGGATAATGTTTCACAATGCAAAATGGGATGGTTACAATGTTTTAACTCACATGGTAGAAAGTTTGAAAAATTTCTGTGTATATAGTATGTAAATTATGATATAAAAAATCGATGTGAGAGTTGAAAATGAATTGTTTTGTTATTTTTGTCAACAGGCCAACATAAAGCGCGAACAAGGATACATAGAAGAAGCTACCCGCTTATACTTAAAGGCGTTAGAAGTATTCCCAGAATTTGCCGCAGCGCACAGCAATTTAGCATCAGTTTTACAGCAACAAGGAAAGTTAAATGAGGCACTCATGCATTACAAAGAAGCAATCCGTATTCAGCCTACTTTCGCTGATGCGTATTCAAACATGGGAAATACTCTTAAAGAAATGCAAGATATTCAAGGAGCTCTACAATGCTATACCAGAGCAATTCAGATAAATCCTGCATTTGCCGATGCTCATTCAAATCTTGCATCGATTCATAAAGATTCTGGAAACATTCCCGAAGCTATACAATCTTACAGAACTGCTCTGAAACTTAAACCAGACTTTCCCGACGCTTATTGCAATCTCGCTCATTGTCTACAAATTGTTTGCGATTGGACAGATTACGAGGCCAGAATGAAGAAACTAGTCTCTATTGTTGCTGAACAATTGGATAAGAATAGACTACCCAGTGTTCATCCGCATCATTCCATGCTTTATCCTTTATCTCATGACTTCAGGAAGGCTATCGCCGCTAGACATGCTAATTTATGCATTGAAAAGGTGAATAAATTAATTGAAATTAATTTTTGTACCATCGATTCGTTAGCTCCATATCATTGATAACTTTTATTAGCAATATATTTTGGTAAAATAAAAGATAAGATAAATTATAATCACTTTAAAAGAATTTTCCAACTTGAAAGTAAATTGTTTTTTTTTGTTCAAATCTTATTTTCTTCAATTTTCTATCGGTAGACTCAGTCTCTGTAATGCTCTGTTCATAAAATTTCAAATAATTCAGAATTATGTTTGAAAATATTTGAAATTCAACAAATATATTGAATAAAAAACAAAAAATGATTTTATTACAGATTCACGTCCTACACAAACAGCCGTATAAATATCCTCGTGAAATAGGAGCTCGTTTAAAGATCGGCTACGTTTCTTCAGATTTCGGTAATCATCCGACGAGTCATTTGATGCAGTCCATTCCCGGTCTTCACGAGAAAAATAACGTGGAAATATTCTGTTACGCTCTTAGCGTTGACGACGGCACAGCTTTTCGAGCAAAAATAGCCAGAGAGGCCGAACACTTTATAGATCTATCCCAAATTCCGTGTAACGGAAAAGCTGCAGATCGTATAAACGCAGATGGAATTCACATTCTTGTCAATATGAACGGATATACCAAAGGAGCTAGAAATGAAATATTTGCTCTTAGACCAGCGCCTGTTCAAGTCATGTGGCTTGGATATCCAGGAACTTCCGGCGCTAGTTTTATGGACTATCTTATAACTGACGAAGTCACTTCTCCGTTGGAACTAGCCAGTCAATACAGTGAAAAACTTGCTTACATGCCGCACACTTACTTCATCGGAGATCACAGGTGAGATAATAACTATAGAATTACTTTTTAAAGACTAATCGATCATTTTTTTTTCTAAACATTTTGTTTGTTCAATGATTCTAAACCCAGAAAAAATTGTTAGTAAAATTAAGTAGGTATTACTTGAGTGAGAAACAAAATATATCGTTTTACTTTTACTTTTCTAGGCAAATGTTCCCGCACTTGAAAGAACGGCTTATATTGACCGACAAATTGAACTCTAAAGGCAAAGTAGCAGATAATGTAGCCGTTATAAACGCTACGGATCTTTCACCGATGATGGAAAGTACTCTGATCAAAGAAATCCGCGAAGTTATAAATCCAGATTCTAAGAATAAACCTGTCGAAATATCTCTGAAAGTTGCTGAACTACCGACAACTACACCTATCGAGACAATGATAGCTTCCGGACAGTGTCAAATGTCTGTTAACGGCGTTGTTGTTCAAAATGGTATGGCTACTACACAAGTTAACAACAAAACAGCGACTGGTGAAGAGGTGCCACAAAATATCGTAATCACAACTAGACAACAGTACGGTTTACCAGAGGACGCGGTCGTTTATTGCAACTTTAATCAGCTCTACAAAATCGATCCTCTCACGCTCCACATGTGGGCATATGTAAGTGCGATCGGTTTTCTTTTTATTTTGATTTTTTTTGATCCAAGGATCAATTAACAAATCGAATCTTTAACTCATTTTCAGATTCTAAAACACGTGCCAAACTCAGTTTTATGGCTTCTCCGTTTTCCTGCTGTCGGTGAACCAAACTTACAGGCCACAGCTCAACAACTTGGTCTTGCTCCGGGGAGGATTTTATTCAGTAACGTTGCTGCTAAGGAGGAACACGTCAGACGTGGACAATTGGCTGATGTATGCTTAGACACACCACTTTGTAACGGACACACTACCAGCATGGACGTTTTGTGGACCGGTACACCAGTCGTCACACTTCCAGGAGAAACTTTAGCCTCACGAGTAGCTGCTAGCCAGCTAAATACTCTCGGAGCTCCTGAACTCGTTGCTAGAACGAGACAGGAGTATCAAGACATTGCTGTACGGCTAGGAACCGATCGGGAATTGTGAGCAAACATTGATTTCTTATTTTCAATGAATTTTAAAGCTTTGGGAATTTGAAGCGCTGACTCAAATAAAACTGTAGTATTCTTTGAAAGAGATAGAAATCGACATTCAATCAAGAGAATGTATCATTTCTATCTATGAAATGATAGTATTGGATTTTTAAAATTGCATTATGATTCTGAAAAAATTAAATATTCATTAAATTATATTTCCTAGCATATTCACAAGTGAATAAGCTTCATGCTATCTTACACTCACTTTCCTAATCAATATCATTAATTTTTTTTCCTTTTTTATTCTATAGCTTGAAGGCGGTTCGTGCCAAAGTATGGAAAGCTCGATCTGACAGTCCGCTGTTTAACTGCAAGATGTACGCACAAGGAATGGAGATGCTTTACGTTCGTATGTGGGAGCGTTACTCTCGCGGTGAGAAACCTGACCATGTAGCAGCAATCGACAAGTCAGATCAGTCTCAAAATCAGATGTCTGATTAGATATTATGGTTTATATCAGTCAGTCGTTCGTTTATTTTCATCTTTTTGAATATCACTTTTGATCGATCTAACGCCCATGGTTATTATGAGCAGACTATTAGCCCTTTCCCTCTAAAAAAAAAAAAAAGCTTCGCTTCTACTTAAACGCTGTCCCCGATCGTCGTCAAATTATCGTATTTTTCTTTTTTTTTTTAGTAACATCATTTTGTATCATACAATGTAACGATGATAAATTAACTTTTCGATAATTATTTATCTATCAATTAGTTTATCAGTTTATCCTTATAGAGGTGTAGCGGCTAAAAACGACAAAATATCACAAAAAATGCTTAACGTTTATATCGGAATTAATTTTGTAATATTGATTTGACAAATAGTACAATTCTAGTACGTATTTTTTAGTTTTTTTCGAAATTGATCGATTGTACACGTTGGGAAAAATAATTGGCATAAAAATGTAAACTTTATATTTGTTGTTTTAATGAATATTTGTACTACATGCATGAGATATCGCGAATAGGTATCTACATAAATATTTGATTTCAAACACGTTGTTATTAGTTTGTCAAATTTTAAATACCGTTTCTTTTTCAATCGTTAATTTAATTTTTTTTCAACTGATATACGGATTCCATCGATAACACATATTCGATTCCCTTTTTTTTTGTACAAATATTCAATAAAAATCAATAATCAATTTTTTTTTCCTTTTTTTTTTCTTTTTTTTTTTTGTTTGTTTTTTCGTCAAGTTCACATCGTACACGAGAAACCGAATTATCTATCTACCCGTATAACAGCCAATCTTTTTTTTATCAATACATGGCTTTGTATGAGTTTAATTTTACCGATGATCGGCGACTTCATTAGAATATACATATTTAAGTATGAATAAACGTATAATTAGCAAAGTATCTGTGAATTTTTTTCTTTTCGAAAGAAAAAGAAAAAGAAGATGACGATTAAAATGAAGATGAAGATGATGAAAAAAAAAAAAAAAAAGATAAAGAAAAAGAAATGTGATCGTATAGTAGCGTATTTATGTATTACGCATTAATTGACGATCTAAACTTACTATGATTGTATGATATTGGTCGACTATTGATATACCAAACCTGTACATAGTTGAAATATATTATTATTATTATTATTATTATTATTATTATTTTAATTTTAACTTGATAGTTTATAGAATGAATTGGAAGATCGAAAGTGTGAGATAGGTATGAAAAGCATTGTAATACTTACTGATACCGTTGCATATACCGATGTGAAACGAAAAAAAATATAAAATGTGTAAAATCGTAGTTCTCATGGTTTTTGTTTTTCTTTCTATCTTTCATTAATTTCCTTTAATTTACATTTCCAGTTGAAAGATAAGTAAATAAATAAATAAAATGAAATAAACTAAAAGGACGATGAGATGGTAGGTTCTTGCCAAAAAAACAGTATTTGCTTAAATTTCTCAGATGAAGATTTTTTTTTTGTTCTTTTTTTTTATTTTTGCTTTTTGTTTTCAATTTGAGGTGATATCAGGTATATTAATATTGAAAATATCGATATTTGTCCAGTTTTGTTGATTGTTTTATTAACGAAAGTATCGAATTGTAAAGGAAAATGTGAAATAAATTCAAATTATGATTGATTTAAAAAATTGATAGAAAAAAAAAAATCAATAATTTTCTATTCCTGATATAGTTTTCTTGGTGGTAATTTATTGTCAAATTGAGGATATTTAGGGACAGGGTATGTAATGGATTATACATATATACTACATAGGTATACATTACGAGCTTAATCACTCTTATTAAATTTGTCTATCAGTAATTTATTTGGTTTTAGATTGATCTTCAAAGTCTTACAATTGCGTATGACGATGTGTATTATGTATATCTATCTTTTTTTTTTTTTCTTAACGAACATAGGTATGTATGTATGTATGTAACAATACATTTACCTTGTGCCTAATCTGAGTGAGGTATAATTTAATTTTAGGAGATGACAACTAAAATCGAGATTCATGTATTCAAAGTAAATACACTAAATGCGATCGTAATACTAATTCGTGGAAAGTGACGTAAACGCGAATTATAGTAAATCCGTTAATCACATTATTGAGTATTGATTCATTAATTTATTTAGCTATTTATTTATTAATTTTTTTACAATAGCTAGAATTTAAATCAAAGATATTATAAATGCCACTGAGGTGTCATATTTAATCCTTTACCTCTTTGTCTTTATATAATCTTTTTCCTCCTAATAATATTCAGAAATTCATTTATACCAAATAATGATACACATTTAACTAATTAGTACTTTAGTAGGTCAGATAAAAAGACGCGATTGCAAATATCTGGAGAAACTAAACAGCGCTAGTCGTGATAAATGACTATACCGTGTGTTGTATACGTATACATTTTGCATAATCGCTTATCTATATACATACACAATATCCTTATACGTTCTATATTATTACAATTGGTCACATAATCATTAATATGCATATAGACATTTATAATTGTGACTTGTTTCATAATGGAACTCTGTGTAATACATGCTCTGTTATTCTATCGTAATAACGGTATACTGCACGTATGATAACCGTCCATATATAGATGATTAGTTGAGAATATTTAAATTTTCTCACTCGTTATCAACCGATTGACGAATTTTTACTTTTTAATGTTAAAAATCTGAGGTTATGTTATATTATGAATAATTGCGGTCAGAACGCTGCAGCTAGCTGCGCGCGGTCAGTAGCTATACATATACATATATTACTTAAATATTCCTATACATATATGTATACTATATACTATATATCTAGAACTATACACGTTTCGGAATATGGGACATCGGACATGATACCAACGGGCGGTACACTAATTAATTTCAATTGTATAGAGTTACATCGTGTTCTGGGTAACTAAATGCGGGGCACTGTTTCTCGACAGGGGCAACTCTACATATTCATGTAATACGTATTACATACATACATACCATATACATTCCTCTCTGTACAGCTAATATTCAACAATTAAGTACATATTTATATAAATATTTGCTAAAAATCTACCAGTTATCAATTTCTAAAACAAAATTCATACATTATTCAAAGATCTTTGATACGCGTTTATTATTTCATCCGGAGAATAATTGCCGGTAAATTTTTCGGCAAAATATTATTATTATTATTTTTTATGTGCTATACTATTCTTGGAATGATTTTTTTAATTTATGTATCGTCTTTTTTTTTTAGAGTCTGATATGCCGACTCGAAAAAAACTCTTTCGCGGTATCCGGGAACTTTTGATCAACTTAAATTTTTTTTTTTTTTAGTACGATAGTTAATGGTCGTTTGACGAGTATACACATAAAACGATTTCTTGTAGACACGGAATAAACGGGATAATTGCATATTTACAACGCGGTGCTTAAGATCTTTGAAAAAAAAAAAAAACATTCTCTTGGGTCATATCTAAACTCGAACGCCCTTCATGGCAGATTCTCCTATTTTTATTGATAATATATATACATAATTCCTAAGCTTACACAACATATCTAACTGCTATAGGGAAAAAACTCTGCTTTTTATATTTTATTTCAGAAAATAAAACAAACGATTAAGCTAAGTAGATTCAAAGGTGCGAATTATTATCGAGACGGGTATTTAATCCTTGAGAAATAATTTGCCGAGAAGATTTGCGGATAAAAAGATTACGTAACATTACAGGCCGGTATATATATCCTGCGAATATTATAGCACCGCCAAAGGCGCAACGTCAAACATGTTATAAAATGGAAAATTTATGAATCTGCATGATTAGTGTGCGATCGAGACTGGGGATTCACTCTTGCAGATCTCCATACCAATTATCGTTAAGCTTTATATTTCTTGCAACGTTTTTTTAGACAGTTATTTTCTATCTCTTTTATTATTTTAGCCCATATTTTTTTTTTTTTTTGTAGCCAATCGAATAACTTATCTCAGCGTCTCCTATAGAACTCGCCTTACGCGTATACGTAATACATTCAGGCATCGACGCGGTTATTAATCACATATGCATATAAATTTAATCATTTAGTATAAGAATAAATGTTTCCTTATATGGAGTTTATAGTTTTCCAATAAATCGTACATCAGGATTAATTATTCAATCGTTAGTTTGTTAGACATATTATATCGCTCGGTTTATATCTCGAACCTCAGATTTTTTACAGTCTCTTATAAACCCTTTATAGAGACTCTGAGACAAGAATTTAAAATGGAATCTAAAGCATTTCGTGTGCTTAAACCATACGTGATGATATCCTGCGTTGTATGTGATAATTTAACCGAAAAATGTGTTTTTTTTTTTTTTCTTTTTATAAATATGAAATTGGTATAATTATTATACCTACGCAAAGTAACAAACGAGTACGCGCCCGGCCACCGCAACGGACAAGTTCGACTAACGTTCGTTCATCCTGCAGCGAAGCAAGTTTCCCGTTAAACCAAATCTAGCATACGGAGAGCCCTGGGGCGCTCGCTCCCCATTCCCTCAGTGCTTCATCCTCGGCTAGGAAACGACGCATAATTATTTAACGGAAGCGGTAGACAAGGCAACCGAGCCACGGTGAAGATCCATTCCCCGAAAGTGAGACGAAAGTTTTAATGCTTAGAACAACTCGCGGGAGCCAGGCACGAACGTCACGACGCCTTGCCTTGCCTTGCCTTACCTTCGTCTTTACACGTGTATGACCTGCGCCCGCGCGACACCTGACTAAATCGTAAGGGGGCTAAGCTGAGGCCTGCTTCGCGACGGGATCTTGGCATGGGTCACATATCCGTGGCACACGTACCACATGCCCGAAATCGTTGCCTCTATATCGACGCATTATAAGCTGCTACCTATAACGTCTGGTTTTTTTTTCATTTCTTTTAATTTTTTTTTTTTTGCTTATCGATACTCGACAGCGTCATATCACGTCAGTTGATTTCAGTTCGTGATGTTGCAGACTGTATATCTCGCGTGCTATGAGTTATATTCCTCAGTCGCCTCGATTTCTATACACAATAACTTATAGAGAGCTTAGGCAAAGGCGCCGAGTGCGCTGTACTGGTGACCTTCAAGGGCTAGAAGGCGTGGGAAAGTACCGCCTTCGTACCATCAATTCTATAAGAAAATTTTCCACTTGCGGCTCAAAGCCGCACGAAGGGGAAAGAAAGAAAAAATTCTTTCATGGTTTATGAAATTACGCCACATTTCTACATTCATCGCTTTTTATATTTGCACCGATCTGTACGTATATATCTACGTTCTACAGACTCAGTTAAATTTTTATACAGTAATTGCAGAGAAAAAAATAAAAAAATAAAAAATTGGAATTCTAGTACAGGTAAAACATCCCAGACATCATTTTTCAATATAAACCTAATCTAGTACAACGTATAAGATAGTCATTGAAATTCTATCGGATTAATCAAAGTCTCTACAAAAGAAAACAAAAAAAAAAAAAAAGAAAAATTGCGCTTTTTTGTTTATTTTGTTTTATCTTCGAGTGCGAATTGAAGGATATACCTATGTGAAATGAATAATTACGTGTGTTGGAATGACAATGTTTACGTTACCCGAATCGTTATACTGTGATAATAAACACGGTAAGCCCTTTGCCGCAGGATAGGGAAATTTGTATTTTATTTTATTTTTGAAAAATTATTAGCCTCGAGATTGATTCACAGATCAAACGTCGCGTGTTTACGAAAGAGGTGAAATTACATCAATTGGAGTTTGCGGAACGGTGAGGTTTGATTGATGATCTGAGTTCGCCGTCACGTTTTCCATTGAAACAGTTGAAAAACGAAATGTAAAAAAATAAAATTCAAAAATAAAACAAATCACTTCAAGGAAAAACATGCGTCATTAGGAAAGGTATGAACGAACTCGAAACGGGTTAGAGAAAAAAGCTACTGGAACTTTAACAGTGTAATGAGAGGGGAAACTACATATATTCGATTTCATAATATAACCAGCGTGCGTGCATTGCGTGTATCGTGCTAGGTCTAGGTACTATTATAGTGGGAACCGAAAGAGAAGGATATACAAAGATATTATACCATAAAGCGAGATGGGGATAAATAAAATATAATTCATCGCACGCTTCCTGAACCAGGTAACTACCGCGGTATAACCGACTGTTGCAGCTACTAACTAAAAACATAATATCATCAGCATTTGGTCACCGCAAATAAGACATAAGAGGGGTTTAAAATTACCCGAAAACAAAAAAAAAAAAAAAAGAGAAAAATTTATAGACAGAAGTAAAACAATTTTTTTTTTCTTTCTTCTTTTATCAACATTGATAAATCCATCGAATCGAATAACGGAGCCAAGGCAGCTTACAGAGGGCGAGTAAATAATTTGATGGCTTAGTCGTGTATATCAGGATCGTACCGAGAGGTCAACGGGCCTCGCTGACCTCTCGGTTTCGATTCGAGTATTAAAACTGGTTCCATTTTATACATCTGGTCAGATTAATTTAAAAGAGAGGGCAGACGGGGGATATCAGTGCCTGTACTAATTACCTCATACATCTATAGGTACATATTCATGTAAGTAATTATATTTATTGCCCCATTTTTTGTTGTTTTTTTGTTTTTTTGTTCACAGGGTAATTTTACGTAATTTTTTTTTTCCTTTTTTGAGCAAAAAAACTTTGACTAATCTCTACACTGCATCGGATATGGGGAGCTGTAAACTCGTAATAAATATATAATGACGGTGACGCGCGATATATCTCGGGACTGGTGCAGCAGCGAGGAGTATATGAGCTTAAAACTGCATCTGCAGTAACAGCAGCAGAGTTGTAACATTTTTTTTTTCTGTTTTTTTATAAGGAATTATATAATTCCTAGAAAGTTGGATAGAAAAAATAAAAAAAATAGATACGTTTAACCCTTATTTCGTACGATTTCGAAGTAAGACGAACGGACGTCGGCAAAAGGTTAAAGGAGAACGGTCTTCTCCCATTACCGAGACCGCGGTAACAGCTACGCCACTGATTTCTCCCTCTCTCTGACTATACCCCGCGTGTATATCCATTCTTTCAATGCTTCCGCGGCTCCCGAAGGATCATAAATCTTGTTGAAGGTTGGGGCGGTTCGCCTGAGGCCCTGGTGGACCGTATCCGGCATTGGCGGCTTTAGGATCCACCCTCCAATTCGACTAAGAAATAAAATAACCCGACGCCTTTACCTGGAAAGCAAGGAAACCATTGGGCCCCAAACTAGAAACCCAAGGACTAAAACCGTACGCCGCGGCGCGGCGCGGTGTGCCTTGTGGCTGTAGTCTATGCATGGCGCACCCGGCCAACCTGAAAAGGTGTGCATATAACCGCACCGCAACGGTCCAAAAGCTAAGTCAGGTAGGTATATCAGCCAGGCAGGTCAGTTGAGCTCTGAGCCCGCCCTGTTTCGTCTAGTTGTGTATATAACACGTCTATAATGCGTCTATATATACATGTATACATGTATACCGCGGTATACGGTACGCTGATTCTTTTTCCAGGTAAAAATACCTGGGCAAGTTTAGTTACAAAATGGACGTTCTGGGATATATATACGACGTCTAACTCGATGGGAAGAAAATGAGGAGGAAAAAAACCCATCATTTAAATTATGTATTCCCACATCCAGTCAGCGCGATCTGAAGCCGCAAATTCTTCAAATAATTAACCGTACCTTTATCCTTTGCCGATTTGCCTGCAGCAGCATTCGCATTCACCGCGGAAAATGTACGAAAGATCTTTATAAACGTTTAATATGATGATATATGCGTTTCGTTTTATCGTAGCTGTATATCTATTTATCATTATAATAACCATATACCTTATATACGCGTACTTTCCTATATCTATGACGAAATTGTTAACTTTCGAGTATAGGTAGGTATATATCGGTTATACAGCCGGAATCCGGTGTACTGCAGGATTAATTATATAAGCTTACGATTAGTACGGTAGTAAATACACCCGATATTTTATACGTTATATATGCGGGGCTGCGTGACACGGTATATCCTATGCGTGCCGTTCGTCGTTTAGGATGAACAAACGATAATCAAACGGCGTTAAACGAAATTAGTTCCTTTTTTTTCACGTTTTGGTTACCATCGGAAATTCTAATTTTTTTTAAGTACGGTTCGAACTTACCTTCCAGGTGCCCCATGACGTATAATACAAGCGCATACATGTGCCTTGCATCAAACCTTATAGTGCATCGAACATCATTAACGGTTACAAAAAGCTCTATAATAAAGGCGTTTTTTTCTTTTTTTTACACAGAGTTGCGAAACGACGAGATTCAACCCTTTCCTGCCTTCACTGTTCCATATCTGCGAAAACAATTTAGAAAAGGTCTAACCCGCGAAGAAGGTATTTTTTACCGATTTTCGAAGAAATTTGCCAGAAACGATATTTTTTTTTTACGAAGCTACAAATTTGGCCGAAAAGAGCTTGAGAAATAAATAAACCGAAAGAATTTCCACCTCCAAAGTGCATTAATTCATATTCCGTATGATTAATAATCTCTAAGGATTGAGTTTGATATGTGCACGACGCCCAATTGCAGCAATTTATTCGTCAATAAGTCGCACGGAAAAGAGACTCGGTAGAGTCCCGCGCCGAGTACATTAAAAAAATTATGTAATTCTGATTGTAGTTAATATAATTTATAAATGTATATACCTACATATATAATTGTATATATAGCTTGTATATAGGAAACGTGTCTTTTGTCCCGGCCAAAAGTATATAAGTGGAAGCGCAGCTCCTTCGTGCAGCACTCGAGAGCTGAAGGTGATATCGATTGGTACGGTAAACTACCTTAGGGGGTAACTAGGTCGAAACTACCCGGTTACTCGTCCGCTTCTTATATCCCTACGCGAATACCAAACACCGAGCTTCTGGTGGCCGGTGGTAGTGCCCCGGTGCCGGTGCTGGTGGTGGTTGCGGTGGTGGTGCGGCGCAGGATCCTTGACATAAATAATCAGGAGTAGAGCATCGCGGCGCCCGTAGCCATGACGACGCCATTGATCGAGACGCCTTCTCCGACGCTCCAGACCGCGCGATCTGGCTCCTATAGTCGCGTTCTAGTTTCGCGAGGCGCCCTAGAACCGGTCCACATCGAGGTACAACTATTTTCTATTACATTTTCGATCCATCTCTCACCCTCGTCGTTAGTCGCCATTATATCGATGAGAAGAAATTAGACAGACTTTACGGATATTGAAAAGAATATTTGTTCAATTGTATCGAATTGATTAGCACCGCTCTGATCACCTCAGTAATTTTCGTTGAAGATTTCAGGGCTCGATTGAACGAGGGACTAATTTAATCCAGGGCGTCTTTTCCGGAGATGAGATAAAAGATATATTGCCGAAAAATCACTTTTTACTATTCGAGTCCTCCAACTTTTCAATCATCGTAATATATTTGACCCTTAGCTGCCACATTCCCCAACCTTCATACCCCAACCACTAAAATGCATATCACAATTAAACTACTGGTTATTCAAATTCGCAAAAATTATCAGAGGGTCTTCAAATTGTTCTCTCAAAGATAGTACACGTGATTTTTGGAAAAAAAAATTTTAAGCCTAAGAAAAAAATTGAAAACTCAAAAAATATGAGGAAAATGACTATTTTGACAAGAAAAATCATAACTTTTTCAATTTTCAATTCAAAAATCTGAAATTTGGACTGAATACACTAGAGATATGATACTTCAGGTAAAAAAATTGTTTGATAGTGGTTTCCGAAAAAAAGCTATTTATTTTGACGTGTAAAGAGGCAAGTTTTGGTAAAAAAAAAAAGTGGCAGCAAGGATTAGAAAAAAAAAAAAAAAATATGGAAGTTCAGGTATTATTAACATTTGCAATTTCGCACGACTATACCTATATATCTGCACTGCAGCAGCTTCTTACCTTTGCATAAGTAATTATAATCATCTTCTCTTGTATAGGGTATATACCTACAATACAGACATCTTTGAAGAATTCATCTTTCACTGCGCGTTATTAGTTTCTGCCTGAATAGTAGCCCTGATTACTACCTATCAAAGATCAATGCACGAGCTGACTCTGGGATATCGACTTACTATGCATTATACTCCGAAAATGAAGAGTACGTAGCAATTATTATTCCTCGGTACGCTTTGTCGTTTGTAGCCAACGTTTCCTTTGAGTCTGATATATGGCTGGATGAAAAGACGATATTATGTTGTGCCAAAAGTATCGTAAATATGGAAACACAAAGACCCATATGTATCCGTTGTACTGGAATCGACTCTTTGGCCTGTATGATATGTACGATTTCTAACCCAATTTATACCCCACGTAGTGCGGAGTTTTGGCCGCTCAACCCCCTTCGTGAAACCCCTACGAGCCAGAGTTCTCTTGGCCTCGCCCCAGTTCCTCCCCTACAAAGGGTTTTCGTGGTGGTACCCGTGCCAGCTCTCCGTGTCACTCCAGCCCCTATACTATCCAGGACTCTGGAGTAGGCACGGAGAACTCCACCCCTCGCGCGTACGTCCCACTTACGGAATCCTACATATACCTCGTTGCAACAGCTCTATTCGTATGTACCGTAACGCGGTGTACCCTCATTTTTCAATTAGACAGTGGTAAGCCCACATTGTATTACTCGAATGCTACACATCACGGATACTGCGAAATTTTACCGAACTAGGAATTGATACGAGGGATTGCAGGTGGTGCCCGCAATGTTAATTAAGGGATGGACAATGTGGTGCAATTTATGAACGAAGTGGTCATGTAACCGTGTCCGGAGGCATGTGTTCTACATATCGAGTCACGTGTCCGGGAGGTTTTCATATCCGTACTATTCGTAGCTGACTAGAAGAGCCGTAAATAGTCTATGAAAAAAATTTAGGTGATGGAAAGTGACGTTTAAACTCGGTTTAATAAGTTCTGATAGAATTGTAGCTCTGTCATTGCAATACACTCTCGAAACAACGACCTGAACTGTTGAGTCGTTCTTCATGGTCGAGCGGGTTTTAGAAGAGATTTGATTCGACGTTGTAATCGTTGTCGAGTCCTTGACTCGCGGCTATCAAAAACAAAAGCCCAAGAGTTTTTAATTCGAAAGGAATTCGAACTTGTGAATCGTTTTTTGAAAAAAAAAAGACACGCTCCATATAATCTGACTTCAAGATTCATTGGAACGTGATTTCCGCTTACACATGTACATTCGGGAACCCTTATTGTCCCACATTGCCGCTATGACACGGTCAACTATTTCAGGTACTATTTTGGAAGTACCTGGTCCTGCAGTCTCCGGTTTTAAGTCTCCTGCACGGATGGTACCCGCATAGCTATATATACCATATTATCCATACATGTATGTACCAGCTCATACGTATATTCTTACAATACTCTGGACCAGTTCTGAGAACCGGAAATGGCCAGTCTGACGTCATCCCCCCCAGACGAGAAGAGATCGTTCTCTTCTCCTTCGGGTCCCTCATTTCGCCTTAGCTCAAACGTCACCGAATTTGAATGACTAAAAAATTGAAATAAAAAAGGTAAATTATTACTTCTGATCGAGAAACTGGGGTCCGGTATCCCTCTTTCCCGGGTAGGTATATAATTCGGGAAAGAGGGGATATAGAAAAAAAAAAAAAAAAAAAAGAAGACGGCGGCGGCGGCTATCGCCCGCTCACGTTTCGCCCACTTATCTATCCACTATTATACCTGCTCTATACACGAGCAGTAAAGAACGGGTATTTGATCCACGTATAGCGTAGGTGAAGAGTTGGATGTGTGCGTCTACGCCGTTCGGAGTTATAGGCAAGCTCGCTAGGTGCTTCCTGTACACCAGAAATGAGGAGGCGTTCCCTTTTTTGGCAGTTTCTCGACTCCCTCCTAACCGCGGGGCGAGGCGAGGCAAGGCAAGGCAAGGCAAGGTTCGAACGGCCCCGAGGAATAACCGTTACCATCGTTGTCTTCATGCTCGCATGGACGACGCCAGCGCCCTGAGCCATTCAGAATTTCGCCTCGATCGAAGAGCCGAAGGTCGAGAGGCGCGGAAACGCTACTCCTCAAATACTTCGAGACTCGAAAACCCCCAAGAACATGCTGTCAATCTGCCACTTGTTCCTTATACAAGTATACTGCACAAACATCTCAATACGATCGGAAGACAAAGACACATTTTTCAGGATGTGAGTGTGCTCTTGACTTATACATTGAAAACTAGATTTTCGGAAAACTAGGAGTCGGAATATACGTTCCGAATTGTCTGAGTTCCAAACGATCCAAAATACGAATTGATTGGACACAGTTTCGAATTTCCAGAAACGTTCAAGTCCAGAATATTCGAATTGGCAAAGATCGGAATTGCAGATAACTCAGAATACTCGGAAAATCAAAAACTCCAAAAGTCCAAAAACCCGAAAATTTAATGAAAAGGCACGACGTTCCAAACGAGAATTTTGGACTTCCGGATCTTCAGCTTTCGGAATTTTTAAATCGACTATTCAGACGTTCAGGGCATGTATTCTCCTTCCAAAAACCGTGATTCGGTTATATTAAAATTCGGATAACATTGAAGAAAAATGACTAAACAACAATGCGATAGGAACTTAGAAACATCAGAGTAATAATAATGCGGCAACAGATCGAACTTCGAAATTGATGAATTGAAATCCATTGAACGCTATTCTTCATCTTGACGTTTATACTTTTCAAATGCGATAGTGACTGATGTATGTATGTACAAAGTCTGGATAGATGATATTCCATTTGATATTGAAGTTTCCGGAATTTAATATTTTCGGTATATGTTGGGCGCCTGATGATAGAGCTTCGAGTCCGTTAGTGCGTTGTATGGGTTTGTTATACTAACACATATAACATGTCTGTATGTAGAAAGAGCTCTTTGAGCTCGAGCTAATCTAGGAGTACCTTGGAGTCCCACGCACACGAGGCTAGGCTAGGCTAGAGGCTCTGCCCTCCTCTGCTCTGCGTGTCCGGGTATAGCCTCGACGCAAAAATACCAAACTGTAGTCTCAACGTGCATAACAGGGGTTCACCTCGTTCCCATGGTAACGAACCAAACCGAACCTAGCCCAACCTTGATAATCTCGATTTATAAGTTTCCTTATAGCAGCCAGTTCTAGTCAAACTTTCCTGAAGTCATTCATTCGATTCACGTAACACGCACTGTCTGCAGTCGCATAAGCTGTTACTTCTTCGAAACGGTTGATCCCGGAATATGAGATTCAAACCGCGGATATGAATCGCAATGAATGAACGTCGTTTAACGAAAGAGTTTAAAGTACCGAAAATTGACGAAAATTTTCTCAACTTTAGATACAGCTGCAGTAACAAAGTCTTCGTATTGATCCAAACGGATAGAATATAATCCCGGCTATAACCAAGAGAGCAAACAAAACCCAGAATCCAATTTATACATGGAATCAAATACATCAAAGGTTTTACGTAACAAACGTTATCGAACTGACGAAGGTAATGCTCTTGCAGACAGTATAGGGGATATAATTACAGAACAATTCGCTAATGCTCGTATGAGATTCTGATCGAAATTTGAATATTGTCATTCCTTATCAAGAGACTCGGTAGAGTCTCGCGCCAAGTACATTAAAAAGAATCTTAGTTATAAACTTAATCCCTACGGTCGTTACAGGAACAACTTGGACATGAGCTATATAGGGTCTTCTCCAGAGTCTGCATTTATACTTGGGGCAAAAAACGACGAATTAAGTAGATGAAAAAAATGTAATACAAACACCCTGTGAGTTGGAGTAAACTTTGAAGGATTCAACACGCGTTATTCTGTTAACCAAATTCGTATATTCCAGTCATAATCCCGGTTTGTAGTCATAAACTTATACAGGGTGTCCAAGAACGAAATTTCCAAAATGAAAGGTGTCCTAGAGGAGGTCGAACTGAGTAAATTCGCCCGAAGAACGTGGGGTCTGCGAAGTCGCGTTCGCGAGATATCACGAGTTAAAAAAAAGTATCGCTTTGCGCCGCGTCGCGGCGGCGCAAGGCGATACTTTTTTTTAACTTGTGATATCTCGCGAACGCGACTTCGCAGACCCCACGTTCTTCGGGCGAATTTACTCAGTTCGACCTCCTCTAGGACACCTTTCATTTTGGAAATTTCGTTCTTGGACACCCTGTACATTACGCGCGTATATTTAATTGCACGTTTATGGTTCTCGATTTAAAATTCAATCGCGTATAATTACACCGGTCTTATTATGGATGCAAATTCTTACAATTTAAGTTCCCATATTAAGAGCTAACGCCGATCGTTATATCTTGTGGCATTGTTATTAGACCAATTCTCATTGCCCCCCCACGGCTTTTCCGCATACCTATTACGTCGCTTATAATCGCACGCGGTTGCGCGGATCCTAGGCTGTAGTAAGGAAGTGTACGGGATACATAATACAGAAGCGCCCTGGCGCTAGCGCTACATTATTCGCCATATATGCCATACACCTATATACATGTACATATATATCTACGTAGCGAAGATCCTGAGGGATGAATTTCGACCCCCCCCTTTCCAATTTAGTTTTACAATTTGAATGCGAATACTCGGCGCAATTACGAAGTAATTATAAGGGTTTGGTATTATTATAGTGACGGAGTATTATATTGATATAAGCTATATATACGCACATAATTGGGGAAAATGTTGATCTCTGCGTATACTGTGTATAGAAATAGGATAAAAATTTCGGGGATAATTTTTCGAAGCGTGGAACCGGTCCTCCATTTCATTCAATTTCATGCTCGCTGCAATTGAAGTAGCATCTCAAAGATTTTTGACCCCATTTCCGGTTCTTGGACGCGGCCGGACGAACACGTTCTCATACTTAGCCTGCACGGAGCTCTGCAGTAGTATCACTATACTGGTATGTATGTACGTGTTTTCTTAGGAACCTGAATTCAAATTTGTTCATTCACGGTAGTGACCAGCAAACTGTGTGAGACAAAGCGTAGGTAGGATATAATAGCGTATACGTATATACCATAGCTATCTGAACTGCAGTTTTGTGATTCGTCATATTTAAGAATATACAGCGTGAAGTAGGTACAGGTAAGCGCGGATAGTTTTATCTCGCGGAGATATATATTTACTTATTTTTTCAACCTCTTCTCTCATCTTCTTCTTCTTCTTCTTATTCTTATTCTTGTTCTTCTTCTCATTCCCTTCATCTCGTTTCTCTGGAATGTAGTTTCCACTTTCCAAGTACACCGCGGTGGGTTTGAGCGAAGCTGTATATAGGGGGATAAGCAAGAGCTTAAGATTGCTCGCAATTTTCTAGTTGTTTTAGTTCTATTTTTTTAATATTCTTCCTACCTCACTGTAATACTCGCCGCACGGTATGATTTTCTCAAAGTTTCTCAGCTAGACTATGAACTATGATATACACCTGAAATCTCAACAAAATTTCGCAAGATTCTGTGCAAGATTCATATCCGCAAATTGACATGTATTCCTTTGGAGAAAGAATAAAAATGAATAAAATATGCAAAAATTGGGTGACAAAATTTGGTTTTGACGATTCTTTTTTTCTGTATAGTTTTAGATAGACTAATCCATGCCAATTTTATGCTTGAAGATATATAATATATATATGTATAACCGATAACGTGATAAAGTTTCATCTGCCAGAAATCCTCACGAATACGGTTTACCCGTACGACTTTACACCTATACAAACATTGTATAGGATATATTATAGTAATCGGTCGAAGGCCAAGTGCCTTCTTGTTCACCACAAACATCGTCAGCACCTGGTACTCGGTTCGCGGTTTAGCTCCAGCGAATGAATACCTCATTTTCTCACGTTTATACGCGTATACTACCTTGATGTATAGTACAGTACGGTATAGTATAGTATTTTCATGCGTGAAGTGCAGCACGTATGCAGGAAGGTTGTTTAAAAAACTTCGATAAGATTAAAAAGAAAAAGAAAAAAAAAAAAAAAAACCACGAGAATATGAATGACAGAGAATTTTTGGAACTTAGATCATGAATATATATTTTTTTTATTGTATCTTGGCGCGAGACTCTACCGAGTCTCTTGAATATATTCTTCTTACAACATGATGATACATAAATTTCGAACGCTCCTGATCGCGTTCTGTGTAACACCTATGATACCTGTACATACGTTATATACATATCTCCGTATTACCGTAGCGAATACAAAACGATCTACCGTTGAGAATCTGATGAATCGGCACAGTGTATTCGAAACTGTTATTATTATCGCTATATATTTGCATTATATACCTTTTGCAAGCATGTGTAGCTACACCGTCAGCATTTGTAGCCTCTGGCGACGACATCTCCGATGACTCGATCCCGCGCTGTACGGTCAGCCTTTGTCAAAGAAATTGCTAGAGTAGTATATGTTTCGGCTCTACTACGATATATACGGCATGGCATATACTTACGAGGGACAAAGACATTCGAAATCCACAAACGCGGGATCCCAATTTAATTTACTAGACGTCCGATTTTTTTTTTTTTTTTTTGATGGTTCCTTTTTTACCTGTTCTCTGTGCACGGTTACGTAAACGGAAGAAAGCAGCGCCTATTATACCCGAATAGACCCTTACGACGAAATCCTCTTCATTTTTGTATATCCTATATACCGAAGTGTTGCGCAAGTCGAATGGGACACAAAAGCTAGCCAAAAATAGAAATAAAATACCTCAATTTTTTTTTATTTTTTTTTATTTTGTCTCGAAAGAAAGAAAAGGTGAAGCAATGTGGCTAAAGAGTATAATGTAAGTGAGTCTAGTCATTGTCAGTTAAAAATTGTCAGAAGGGTGTAAAAATAAGACGCAAGGCCAGATCTACTTACCTTGCGAGGTAAGAGAAAAAAGAAAAGAAAAAGAAGAGTAAAATAAACTGAAAAATTTTTTTTTGAACCTTTCTAAATTATCGTGTAGAGAATTAATTTTGTTTATACCGATTTATAACCGATATTATACTCGTGTCAGTAACAAATGTGTTATACGATCGCGATATGACGTTAGAAAATTTAATTTATTAATAAAAGTATAGTTGGAATGATAATTTCTAGATTTCTTCTCGCGTCAATGTATATGAAACATAAAAATTCTGCATCGCCCTTACACCTCAGGATTTCTGAAAACAGGTAATCCAGACAATGGTAAAAAAACAAAAGAAAAAACGAAAAAGGGATACGAAAGAGTCAGAAATTTGTTCCAAGATCCGAAATTTTTCTTTATTTATTTTTTTTCTTTATTTCCGTGCTGTTGGTCAGTAGATGTGTTGTGTATACCTGGTATGGGTGGCCACTACAGTGCCTCCTCTAGCTCCCACAACGAACAAACCACGCGAACAACTCGACCGAGCAAAGCGGCTTGGCAGCTCAAGGCTAGAGACTTAATACTGAACGTTTCGTTGCGTAACGTAGCGTGAGGGATCTCGTGTGAGTGAGTAACTGTATATATGTGTATGGGTCCATATATACTGTAAGAATATGCGTATATATACCTACCAGCGCGTGTGAAAAGCTAAGCGGTTTACAGGCGGAGGACAACCGCGTATGTATATAGTATATATATGCATTACAGCTCGATATACCTATATAACGTATGCGGAAAGGTTTAACGTTGAATTAAAAGTCTGATTGATTGATTTCTACGAACATATGATCTCGTACATTTTTTTATTTATTTTATATTATTTTTTGTAGTTTATGTGAACCTTGACATTACGCATCTGATAATTGTTCGTTAATTTGACGAATTAATCGCTTCTCTTTCCTCAAAAAATAATTATACAAATCGCGTTTATTCGTATGCGACGTATATAATTGCCTGAGAGTAATGGAAAAAAGCTGATTAACACCTTCTTGGAATCGCATTGGTTTAATTGTAAGTTTTCAGGATCCAAGTTATATACCTACCTTGAGCTGATTATTACCAGATGAATTTTATCCTTCGACGTTTGAAATGACTATAAGGAAATTTGTCACACCAGTTACGTTAACCCTTGATCGTTGTCACCCTGGGTAAAATTGATCTGGCGCCCAACTTCGGAATCACATATCTATATCGTTACTTGCCCTATGATCGAGATTTTTTTTTTTCGCAGACATTTGATTTCTTATAGGTATAACAACTGTTGCTACGTATTTGACGATATTCGGAGTATGTTCCATAATTTTTTGGTCCGAATCGGACGGACAGTTTTTACACGGCAACCATTTGAAATTTAGTTGGGTCAATTTGAGCCAATGTGACAAGCGCGTAACTTTCCGGAATTGTGACAACGGAGGGATATTAATTTAACGGGAAATTTATGTTACAGAGTCAAGTATTTGAGCTTTTGACAAATAGGTGGATACGTGTATAGGATATATATCTTGAAATCCGTGACGGTGATAATTTGTCGTACATAAATGGACAAACCTCGAGTGTATTTATGTATCTATGTACTACATACATAGATACATCGGCTGCTTACGTAACATTCTTATTTCTGTAAAAGTGATTCCATAATGGATGGAATTTACCAGTACCAGGCAGAACCCAGCGATGCGATTCGCATGTGTGTAGTTCTATACCTATGTTAAAATATATGTATACATATCTGTATGTGTGTACATAGATAGGTACAATACACATGTATTACTGACTTAACCGAGTATCGCTGGTTAAATCTGACAAGGTATGATAATTGCTCACGCAAATATCCACGTGCTTTTGAAAATAGTAAAGTTTGTATCTCATCGATAGGTATAATTTGCTTTACACGTATATTACAGTACCGAAAACCATACCTATTCGGATACAATGCAAAGATAAGGAAAACGTTGTACATAGAAATTCGGATTCCTATAAATAAACTTATTATACAAGTTTTTCGAAAAGTGGAATATATATAGATATGTTTTTCTTCTTCTACCTACATACACGCATACTATCTTCTTTGAATGACACATTTAGATAAGGATCTCTGTCACCTCGTAATCCGCAATAGCCGACAATGTATGTTACATACGTGTATGTCCTGAATGGATGAAATTTGTGAGAACTATTGTTGAATTATTGAAAACGCATACAATCTACGAAACGAATATTGTACATACGTAACCGAGCCTTGGAAACGAGTTATCTCCACTCGGTAATCTTTAATTGTAAGATCTGTATATAACCAGGGTATAATCCAAGTGTCGTATAAAAGATATACGATTATCACGAAATTGGGAGACTGTTGGGTATTACACGCTAGCCGATGCTCGTAATATCGCAATTACTTACCGCAGTGTGTGACTTATCGACCAACGCGTAACATCACAGTAAAAATACCTGACTTTTATGATTTAGGGATTATGACTATACGGCATTGCTAAGGCAAAAAAGTCGTACAATTTATTTTTCGTTTTTCAGATTGTATTTGGGCGACAAACATCAAAATATGTTCCGAAAGAACCAGAAATCCAATACTTGATCAATTAAGGTAGAAGGTCGTATAAGTAGGTACTGACGGATCCGACCTTTTAGTAATTACGTCTTCTTTTTTTCAAATCGTGGATGCAGCGTAATTCCAGAAGGTCATATCCGACAAATGATTGTGACATCATCGATAACTGCATTTTGAATAATTTGACGAATACGACCTTTTAGCATTAGTGAATGTGGTATGTGTGGCAACTTTGGCAACTTGGGGTTTGAAGATGATCTTTAATTTATGATCAATATAAATTTATTTTAAATAATTTCAGGTATACGACTTATTGGAAAATACGACGAATACGATAATTTGGAAAAAGGCGAAGGAGAAAAGTGCGGTCGATTGGGATAAGGCTCCGGAAAGTATAATCGATTAAGACAGATGAGAATAAAACGGGATTTTTCCAAAAATCAAAGCCAAAATGTTGTACCCGCCAAAATATGGGACGTTTTTGGCACTGAAATTGCATTATATACGCTCACTATCTCATGGCGTTGATCTTGGCAATAATTTGACAGAAGTTTCATTCCAACTGCAGCTGTAACAAATAAACGCTGCGGTTCATCGATAAATTAACAGAACCGCATTCGTGTAATCACCTGTTTTGAAAATGAAGAAAAAGGTTTACAATGTTCAATGAATATCATCGAAAGTTATGAAAATTCTTTATATAAAATGACACATGCTGGTAAGGATTATCTCTTCTCGTATTAATTACCTTCCATTCCATTAAATCGAATCGAATTGAGATCTAGGATATTAATGACTAATTAGTGACATTATTTCCAGGATATGGTATAATATCTTTACGAGGATCTCGCGTGATGCGGTGATTTTTTTTTTTATTTATTCTTTTTCTTTCATTGCCTTTGCTACTTTTTCACCCGTTGATATCCGCATCGTTTTTTTTTTTTATGTGTCGAGGTTGTACACGTATTGCAGCCACATTCGTAGATTAAAATGTGCAATTTGTTTAATGGCATAATTGTTAACATTGTTTCGCAATACGTCGCATAACGGATTAACCTCAAGTTTTCTTATATACGGATTTAAAACGGCCCATCAAATTTCGTTATTGATTACCATTGCAGAGGGTAGCGTAGTACCGACCAATACATTTATACCCTATAACGTACAGAGTGCTGAACAAAATTCTCCAATTAGCGAGTTCCGGTCCACGGAACTCGTTATCCGCTCGGGGTCCCGCGCGTCGTCCAATCATATATCAAATTTTATATCGATACAAATCGACGAGGGTGAAAAACAAGCGCAAACACAACTCCACCGCGCAGGCTTAACATCGTGACCTTTGACCATTATGTATATTTTTTTTTCTGCGGTATATCTAATCAAATACCATCGACCGTTTCACACTCGGAGAAAATAACTCATTATTCAGTGTGTCGGTCTACATCGGCAAAAAAAATTTTTGTCGACGTTTGTAACCGAGTTTATCAGTTTTATTTGTCAGAAATAAATTGAAATTGAATAAAATAAAAAGTAAGAAAGAAAGAAACAAAATTAGAATGACATTTTCTCGTTACGATTATCATGAAGCTTATAGGATGGTATCAATGCGAGTAGGTAGGTACATTATACGTCTACTAGCTCATATCGACGCCCGATACGAATAAAAGCACGTTTCAGATTCCGGGTGGAAAAGAGCACGTTTCAAATTCCGGGTGGAAAAGAGCACGTTTCAAATTCCGGGTGAAAAAGAGCACGTTTCGATTTCCGGGAGAAAAAGAGCACGTTTCAGGTTGACTCGAATACGAGCACGTTTCAAGCGAGCTGAGTCAACCCGAAACGTGCTAGTATTCGAGTCAACCTGAAACGTGCTCTTTTTCCCCTGGAAACCGAAACGTGCTCTTTTTCACCCGGAATTTGAAACGTGCTCTTCTCCACCCGGAATTTGAAACGTGCTCTTTTCCACCCGGAATTTGAAACGTGCTCTTTTCCACCCGGAATCTGAAACGTGCTCTTATTCGTATCGGGCGTCGATATAGTCATCGTACACAGCTGTATAACGATATGTGACATTAATTTTTAGCATGCGGAAACACTGTATGCTTACAGATAACAGAGTGCAGCTATATAATAACCCCGTTCTCTTTTCACTTTGTATTCTAGAACCGCGAGTAGAACAATACGATGCAACCGTATACATGTGTATATGTACAACACGCTGCAGGCAATTTATGGAAATGCAATTTCTCTAATGGAAGTCCCGCAGCTCCCTCTTGTTCCATTCTATGTTCTCAGTGCAGAGTCAGTCAATTATACGTTTCTGATCATCCCTAGTACAGGGATCTTAGATCAGGCAATAATACATAAAATCGTAGAATATTACCCGTATTAGCGTTTTCAAATGTTAGTTAATATATCGGGGATCGGAACGGAATGAAATTCTATATTATCATCGTGCGGAAAGACGAGTTAAGCTGTGCTAAGTTTATTGTATATAAAACCGAACGCCCTGCACGCGGAATTACGGTCAACTTATAATCGAGCCAGACAATTATAAGCCGAAGCAGCATTGTGAGTGACAGAATAGTCGTCCTCGTCGTAGTGTCAATTTTAACGCGACTAATATAATTTGAAAATAAGTTTAGAATAGGTATAGACGGCTGCGGAGCGTGGTCACAGATTATAGACGCGAAAAAACCATCGCATGTAGGTATATATTTAGTTATAAGCATCTAATTGAATAGAATGAATCGTTTTTAGACACGCTCGTTGAAAAACGGAGTGCCTTATACATTCGCCATCGCAAAAAACGTCGGATCGAGAAAAACGTCTCAAACCATATAGGGAGCACGTTTTGGCACCTGAAAAGCCGTTTTCGAGCATTTTCAAGAGTGGACGTATGTGGTCCCCGATTTTTGGTAAACAAGGTTAGAGTCAAACCGCCGAACCGATTCTTATGAAATTTGCACAGAATACTGTTTCCACCTCGCAGATGTGCAGGTGATCGTGTTTTTCCGATTCCACTTCCATTTTGAAGATACAATAGCGGACCTTGATTTTGAAGATACAATAGCGGACCTTGAAATATAGTCTATTGGCTTCGAACGAACTTATAGCACTGTGCGATGGTGCCTCATGCAGAATAGCAA
The DNA here is from genome assembly GCA_949628255.1 of Macrophya alboannulata. Classification (NCBI taxonomy): domain Eukaryota; kingdom Metazoa; phylum Arthropoda; class Insecta; order Hymenoptera; family Tenthredinidae; genus Macrophya; species Macrophya alboannulata. Next base: position 38,083,298 of record OX451207.1, on the reverse strand, counting down.
TGAGATTTTTGGCTGATTCCTGCTGGTACTTTCCACTTTCTGAGTATCGATGATCCGAGAGAATGCTGCCTCATCCGTCCCAAATCATATTGGGGAGAAGTAGCGGTGTTTTCTGGAGTATTTCGAACGGTTCAATGATAACTATTGTATGCCAGGTAGCAGATAAGGAGACTCGATCAAATGCAATGAGTACATATTTATTTTTGAGAAATAATTATAAATTTCCTGTTCTTTCCAGTCCCAATCGATTGCACTTTCTTTACTCACCCAGTCCTAATCGACCACGGTTTCCCAACTCGCCCAGTCCCACTTGAGCGCGTTTCCAAACTCACTCAGTCCCAATGCATGCATGCATATAGTTGTACAGATGTATGTCTCTATGCTAGTCTGTATATGCTCAAATTATTAAGTATTTTCGAAATTAGAGGTCGAAAATCGCTCTTGGTATCAGGAGAATCTGACCCGAGGAGGTGTTCTGAAATTTTTGGCGGGAAAACCCCGTGAGTGTATGTCTAAGCAAGCATGCATTCGTATAGATGTGTCTCTCTCTCTTTCTCTCTGTGCATGTCTCATTCGCTTACGAAATTAAGAATTTTCAGAAATTTTAAGCAGAAAAATTGCTCCTGGTATCAGGAGAGCATCTGACCCGAGGAGGTGTGCTGAAATTTTTGGCGGGGAAAACCCCCTGAGTGTATG